>JAJGOT010000158.1:0-35000 GCA_022457155.1 Cladopsammia gracilis
TCACAAATTTATATCAACATAAATTTCCAACAAAAAATGTATTTATTTTACCATATTATTTAATGTCCCTCGACTGCTTGAAAATTATTCAAAACTCCTTCTTCGTCCAAAGAAGAAATAACATGTATCGTCCCATGTTGATATAAACATATAAAGTTGCTCAACACAAGATTTCAAGATTACTAAACAATCCTCGGCCAATGACTGAATATAATCTTAACTTTTTATTCAGCGTTATCTCTTAGACATTCTTTCTTGATAGAATTTAAGTCAACTGCTGGAATGCCAAGCTCAATCGTGTCCATAACATGTTCTTTGACTATGCTATTTAGTGGGGAAATGGCCAGATTACTGGAATTCATCGACATCTCTGACATAAAAAACACTTGATAAATAAGGCTTTTGTCATATCCGGTAGGTCTTGACCATCAGAGAGCTCCTTCAGGGGTTTTTGGCAATTTGATCAATGCAGGCCTGTAATTGATCAGTCATGATTGAGATATCAAATCACAAGTGTTGTCGGCCTGTACATGTTAACTGATTGTTGACAGATCTCCAAAAACTGTCCATAGGCAATCAGAATTTCGAGTTGTGAGAGCAATTCATAATTCAAATATCATGGCTTTGTCTTTAGTCCCTCGGATCTTTTCCTGTGTGCTAATGTTTTGCTCCCAGGTTTTGTGTAGCCATTTTCCGCTCGCCAATGTTTCTTGTTTGACGGACTGTTAAGCTGGGAAAGAGGGACTGCTTGTTGTCTACACATGTACTAAACTATTGTACATCTTAATGCATTAGTAACTGAATTCTAGCCATACATTATTTAGCAGACGGAGGTAAATACATGTAGTAGATTCCAACAATAGTCTATTGTAATAAAATATTTTGTATTTCTCCGTAGATGAATATCAACATATTCTGAAAGTGGCTGAAAACCTCCTAGCTCCTTTAGGTTTAAATTTCTTGCAATTTTCCTTGTCATTGAGATATTACTCTCCAAGAGTGGAATTATTCAATAAGGTGAGTCATAATAATTGTGGGAAGTTCATTTATTAGAATTATGGTCTGATCTATTCAGAAACCAAACCAACCACTTTTGGGCACTTGGAGTGGTAAATTACTTTCTCAGTGTAGTTCTTTCAAATCAAACTTACAGGCTGTCACTGATTTTTAACTTTTCAATATATGAAAGTATTAATTAAACAAGTTATGGTGTTTGGGAACAGATTCATAAAGCTTGACTGCTTGATGACTCGATTGCCACCTCTCCAAAGCAGATGCTTTTGTCACAACTAGACACACTAATACAAGGCACCTCCCTTGAGCAGACACCTCTTGTTTTAAAGGAGATTCTTAAATGTGGTCCAAGTTAGGGTGTGAACAAAATACAGAGTCCAATATAAAGAACAAGGCTTGTACAAACATTTCTCATAAAATAGTGCAACTAAATAAAGTTAAATGATGCTTTATATTTCTTATACATGTACATGTAGGTAGCACATGAGATTCCAGCACCTGATTGTGAAGCATTCATTCAACTTGGCAATCAGATCATATGTGATGTCACAGAAGGAGTGTCTCTTATCAAAAAAGCTGAAAATGTGTATGTTACAGTGTAATGTTATTTACAGTGGAATTTTCCCCTAGATAAAACAATATTTAGTGCAAAGGGACTGGGGAAATGTTTTCATTATAACAGGAGTGACATGTATATCATAGACTGCGAGCAGTCTCTCTTTTTCCGCTAAAGTCAGTAGGGACGAACGCAAAAAAATAGCGTGATGAGTGAGTCGCGAGTAGCGCGCGCGGGCACTGGCAGGCGAGAAAAAGAGAGACTGCCCTGGGATCATACAGCAGTTCAGAAGCCCTTTGACAGCTCACCTTTTGACACACGTTGACACCTCCGCCCATTTTGGTGTAATAAAGAGTGACAGGCCTACACGACTCCCTCGCGTGTGTTTTAGCCATTTTATATTTAAGCTCGCAAAATGATGTTTCATGTATTTGTAGCGGGTATATGGAGAATTCGAGGTGACTGAATTAAAAGCCTTCTAAACTCGCAAAATGATACAGACTATAGTCTCGAGGTCATTTGTGTTTTTAAGCTGTCTGCTAGTTTTGACCTCATTGTCGGGGCGTCTGTTTCATAGCAATGTTCTTTATTATGCCACCGTGGCATTTGTTAGAATAGCTCTGCAGTGAAACCTTTAACATTGCATGTAGGCTTTGAGCAAGCTTCGATTTGGAGGTCATTTTGAAATTATGCTGTATTCTCGGCGGTTTTCTTCATCTCTGGTTTCTTCAACTCGGCGGCTTTCTTCAACTCGGCGGCTTTCTTCAGAGTCTGGAGCTCTGTTCAATCGGCGGCTTTCTTCAGTTTTGTTTGACCTCTTGCTGTGCTCATGTAGCCATTTTCTAGGTTTACCAACAATGTAAGGTTTTTCACTCTCTCGGAATCTCTTAGGTAGTCGGATCTATTAGTTTGAAATTATCGACCGTCAATGGTTTCTTGCAATTAGTTTTATTTTCGCTGGGCCCTGCATGACGCTAAGTAATGTCGATGACAGATACGCGTCATCGCTTTGTAAACCGACCAATCAGAATACTCCGTCACCGGTGTGCCGGGCTTCTGAACTGCTGTATGATCCCAGGGCAGTCTCTCTTTTTCTCGCCTGCCGGTGCCCGCGCTACTCGCGGCTCGCTCATCACGCTATGTTTTTTTTGCGTTCGTCCCTACTGACTTTAGCAGAAAAAGAGAGACTGCTCGCAGTCTATGTATATCAGGGTTGTTTTCCATATAATTTACTACAACTGGGCTGAAGAATATTGCTTGTTATTAATATGTCTGCATGAGGTCTTCATTATTAGTATCTAGTGCATTGTTTGTGTGATGTTGTAGAGGCAGTGTCTGTTATCAAACAATCTGAAGTGTCATAAAATTTGAAAAATTAGTCAGTATGCTAGTTGAGTTTGACAGAAAGAATGCTTCATAACAGATGTGCTTAATTATACATGTACATTCTTGTGCAAAGAAAGGAAGGAAATTACCTCTAATTACCATCAATAATTTTTTTTACTTGACATACAAATTTAGCAAAATTAGGATACAGCTAAGGCATTTTTTAAATTAAAATTATTCATCAAAAACTGCAGTAAAGTTTATTTCTCAACGCCTCACTACAGTGTTTATACTTACAGTTCTTATGGATTTTTTTGCGTTATCTGTGATAAATAAAGTTCTGATTAAAAATAATAAATTATTTGAAAAATATTATTAGCAGGGCTTTCAATACACACTGGTGATACAAATAAAACAGTGGCAGCCGGGGCAGCTATGTACACTAATGGTGTGATTAAGATTTTGTCATCAGTTATTTGCCTTGTCTTTTTTCTTTTATTATATGCAGACCAATATTGCAAAACTTTGAATTTGATCACCATTATCCCAAGTCAGAAAACAATTCTGTGGCTGTAGTGTTGTATGCAAAGATTGGAACACAATCATTCTGGAGATTTCATCAACAGCTTGAACACTTGGCAAAGTATGAGAATGTGCACTACATCCTCAGGCATTATTTACAGGTGGGAATATATGTACTTCATAATTAAGTTTGTTAAAAATGTTGCCTTACAGCGAGGCTGCCACCTGAGAAGTCCAGTAGGGTACCAAGTAAACTGGCAATTTAACTTATTTTTATTATTCACCACATCCTATGTACATGCAGTATAGTCTTAAGTTTAATTTGGACTCCTTGAGGCCTGCTTTGTTTTTTTTTTTCTGGCCAGGGCAAACAACCTTTCTTTATATATTGTGCATTTTTTGTTTTTTCATTATTTTTCTCATTAATATTTTAACATTAATTTTTTACATTTCAGGTTTTTTTTTTTCATATTTTCACTTTTATTGATCATAATAATTATGTCATATTTGGCATGTGCCTAATGTTATCAATGCCATTTTTCTTCATAAACCAGTCCCCGTCAGAGACAAAAATCCGACTATCAGGGTATGGGGTGGAACTTGCTGTAAAGAAAACAGAGTACAAGGCTGTAGATGATAGTAAAGTGAAAGATGATGTGGAAGGAAAGGTGCAAAAAACAGAGGAAACTGATGAGGATGAAGTGGAAGGTTTCCTTTTTGGAAAGTTAAGGTAATTGAACATTAATTTTTTTGTAACAATGTAAAGGAAATATCCATCCCAACAGGAGAAACAATCCAAGAAACCAATTCAGAAGCTTATTGGTGTTCACACTAACTTCCATTTTCCGTACCATGAATCATTCAGTAGTTTTACTGCATGTGATCTCACCTGGATAGGATTCTAATGTTTGCAATGTTTTCTCCCAGCTCTTTGTTGCAAATACAAGTAAAACCATTGATACAATACTAGTACTGTACATGGGTACATGTACACCTAGATGGAGAGAAATGATATGCTGCAAAGTTGACTTGAACTACTATTAATATAAAATTGCCCAGGGTTGTCCTTTTGTGCAGGTGACAGGTAATTTTTAATGCGAATATGAATATATGAAAATCATATAATTTATGTGCACTGCGGATGAAACATGAGTGAAATTTGATCCTCGCAGTAAGCCATCAACTTAAGCAGTTGAAAAAGCAACCAGAAAAAAAAATTCAGGCTTGAACGGGATTTGAACCCATGACCTTTGCGATACCGCTGCAATGCTCTATCCACTGAGCTACGAAGCCATATGGATAGATTGTCAATATTGTGAGTTTGTGATATACCCGATTATGGTGAAATACATGAATATGAATAAATGAAAATCATATATGTGCACTGCGGATGAAACATGAGTGAATTTGATCCTCACAGTGCGCTGTCAACTTAAGCAGTTGAAAAGCAACCTGAAAAAAAAATTCAGGCTTGAACAGGATTTGAACCCATGACCTTGCAATACCGATGCAATGCTCTATCCACAGAGCTACCAAGCCATGTTTCATCCACAGTACACATATATGATTTTTATGTTGATATTCATGTATTTCACTATCATCGGGTATATCATGAACTCACAATTGGCTATCCATAATGGTCATGGGTTCAAATCCTGTTCAAGCCTGAATTTTTTTTCAGGTTGCTTTTCAACTGCTTAAGTTGATAGTGCACTGCGAGGATCAAATTTCACTCAATTTTTATTGTCTAAAATTACGCATCTCCATTGTCTGCAGTATTCTTACCATGTACAACAGTAACTGTACTTCATTGTCATAATCCTACTAAAAGGTGAACCCCTGGACAGCTGATTAGGTCCACGCAAGCAGATGGTCATGGTCATGGCATGCAATTCTATAATTAATATAATAATAAGAAGAAAAGAAATTATTTTGATACTTTGGAAGGTAATAGCTGCTTGGGCTACTACATGTACATGTAGCAGATAAGTTATTCTAATGTGTGTTCATACATGTATCTTATTTTTGATTGATGCCATTTGTTTTTAATATTTATTGTATTTCATGACAGCTAATATACAAGCAATTGCAAAGAGAGTTGAGGCATTGTGTGTTGGAGTGCATTTTTCGAGGATATGGTATTAACATGGTTTTCAATAAGTCCCAACCCCCCACCCCCACTTATCAATGTTGTGTTGTACTAGATCTAAAATAGCATTTAAACCAACATTCATCAACATTGAAAAAGGGAGGGTGGTTCAGTAGCACACTGCATTGATTTGATTTGTGTTTTATTTTTTTTTTATGGAATGAACAATTTTTTAAAAGTATCTCAACCTTTTTGCAACTGCTTGTACATGTAGGTAGCATTGTATAGTTAGGCAGTGAGTTTTAGCTCTTTACCGCATGTTTTAATTGTTCGTAAATTGTTTTTATTTCTTTTAACAGTGCGTTCTGAAAACCATGATAAAGATTATTATTATTAGTCCTAATCCCAATGATTTCTGTTTTATTTTGTTTTATACAGACAACAATAACAACAGTCCTACTCAGCAAAATACACACATCCACGCATGCACGCACGCACGCACACACCACACTGTTACTTTTTTTTCTTTCATACATCTATTAGCCACTCTTTACCTTGGCAGCCACAGTTTATGCGTAGCCCACTCTTTACCTTGGCAGCCACAGTTTATGCCTAGCCCACTCTTTACCTTGGCAGCCACAGTGTATGCCTAGCTCACTCTTTACCTTGGCAGCCACTGTTTATGCCTAGCCCACTCTTTACCTTGGCAGCCAAAGTTTATGCCTAGCCCACTCTTTACCTTGGCAGCCACAGTTTGTGCCTAGCTCACTCTTTACCTTGGCAGCCACAGTTTATGCCTAGCTCACTCTTTACCTTGGCAGCCACAGTTTATGCCTAGCTCACTCTTTACCTTGGCAGCCACAGTTTATGCCTAGCCCACTCTTTACCTTGGCAGCCACAGTTTATGCCTAGCTCACTCTTTACCTTGGCAGCCACAGTTTGTGCCTAGCCCACTCTTTACCTTGGCAGCCACAGTTTATTCCTAGCTCACTCTTTACCTTGGCAGCCACAGTTTATGCCTAGCTCACTCTTTACCTTGGCAGCCACAGTTTATGCCTAGCCCACTCTTTACCTTGGCAGCCACAGTTTATGCCTAGTCCACTCTTTACCTTGGCAGCCACAGTTTATGCCTGGCCCACTCTTTACCTTGGCAGCCACAGTTTATGCCTAGCTCATTCTTTACCTTGGCAGCCACAGTTTGTGCCTAGCCCACTCTTTACCTTGGCAGCCATAGTTTATGCCTAGCTCACTCTTTACCTTGGCAGCCACAGTTTATGCCTAGCCCACTCTTTACCTTGGCAGCCACAGTTTATGCCTAGCCCACTCTTTACCTTGGCAGCCACAGTTTATGCCTGGCCCACTCTTTACCTTGGCAGCCACAGTTTATGCCTAGCCCACTCTTTACCTTGGCAGCCACAGTTTATGCCTAGCTCACTCTTTCATACTAACCTTTCACTATTCTTACAGTGCTGTGTGGCTTAGGTTCCTCACTTATTGGATTGGTACAGGGTAATATTTTTCTGTGTTGTTTTTATATTTAGGAAACTTTATCCAAGTCTTAAAGAAAACCTTGACCAGTTCAGGACACACTAAAAGGAGAGTGCTCATGAGATGGCTCCTTTGAAAGTTTGGCAGTTACAAGGTATTTGATAATAAACTTTTTAAAGGCCCAGTATCACTCATTCGGCTTTGAAAGTTTGGCAGTTACAAGGTATTTGATAATAAACTTTTTAAAGGCCCAGTATCACTCATTCGGCTTTGAAAGTTTGGCAGTTACAAGGTATTTGATAATAAACTTTTTAAAGGCCCAGTATCACCTATTCGGCTTTGAAAGTTTGGCAGTTACAAAGTATTTGATAATAAACTTTTTAAAGGCCCAGTATCACCCATTCAGCTTTGAAAGTTTGGCAGTTACAAGGTATTTGATAATAAAAGTTTTAAAGGCCCAGTATCACCCATTCGGCTTTGAAAGTTTGGCAGTTACAAGGTATTTGATAATAAACTTTTTAAAGGCCCAGTACCACCCATTCGGCTTTGAAAGTTTGGCAGTTACAAGATATTTGATAATAAACTTTTTAAAGGCCCAGTACCACCCATTCAGCTTTGAAAGTTTGGCAGTTACAAGGTATTTGATAATAAACTTTTTAAAGGCCCAGTATCACCCATTCGGCTTTGAAAGTTTGGCAGTTACAAGGTATTTGATAATAAACTTTTTAAAGGCCCAGTATCACCCATTCGGCTTTGAAAGTTTGGCAGTTACAAGGTATTTGATAATAAACTTTTTAAAGGCCCAGTATCACTCATTCGGCTTTGAAAGTTTGGCAGTTACAAGGTATTTGATAATAAACTTTTTAAAGGCCCAGTATCACCCATTCGGCTTTGAAAGTTTGGTAGTTACAAGGTATTTGATAATAAAAGTTTTAAAGGCCCAGTATCACCCATTCGGCTTTGAAAGTTTGGCAGTTACAAGGTATTTGATAATAAACTTTTTAAAGGCCCAGTACCACCCATTCAGCTTTGAAAGTTTGGCAGTTACAAGGTATTTGATAATAAACTTTTTAAAGGCCCAGTATCACTCATTCGGCTTTGAAAGTTTGGCAGTTACAAGGTATTTGATAATAAACTTTTTAAAGGCCCAGTATCACTCATTCGGCTTTGAAAGTTTGGCAGTTACAAGGTATTTGATAATAAACTTTTTAAAGGCCCAGTATCACTCATTCGGCTTTGAAAGTTTGGCAGTTACAAGGTATTTGATAATAAACTTTTTAAAGGCCCAGTATCACCCATTCGGCTTTGAAAGTTTGGCAGTTACAAGGTATTTGATAATAAACTTTTTAAAGGCCCAGTATCACCCATTCGGCTTTGAAAGTTTGGCAGTTACAAGGTATTTGATAATAAACTTTTTAAAGGCCCAGTATCACTCATTCAGCTTTGAAAGTTTGGCAGTTACAAGGTATTTGATAATAAACTTTTTAAAGGCCCAGTATCACCCATTCGGCTTTGAAAGTTTGGTAGTTACAAGGTATTTGATAATAAAAGTTTTAAAGGCCCAGTATCACCCATTCGGCTTTGAAAGTTTGGCAGTTACAAGGTATTTGATAATAAACTTTTTAAAGGCCCAGTACCACCCATTCAGCTTTGAAAGTTTGGCAGTTACAAGGTATTTGATAATAAACTTTTTAAAGGCCCAGTATCACTCATTCGGCTTTGAAAGTTTGGCAGTTACAAGGTATTTGATAATAAACTTTTTAAAGGCCCAGTATCACTCATTCAGCTTTGAAAGTTTGGCAGTTACAAGGTATTTGATAATAAACTTTTTAAAGGCCCAGTACCACCCATTAGGCTTTGAAAGTTTGGCAGTTACAAGATATTTGATAATAAACTTTTTAAAGGCCCAGTACCACCCATTCAGCTTTGAAAGTTTGGCAGTTACAAGGTATTTGATAATAAACTTTTTAAAGGCCCAGTATCACCCATTCGGCTTTGAAAGTTTGGCAGTTACAAGGTATTTGATAATAAACTTTTTAAAGGCCCAGTATCACTCATTCGGCTTTGAAAGTTTGGCAGTTACAAGGTATTTGATAATAAACTTTTTAAAGGCCCAGTATCACTCATTCGGCTTTGAAAGTTTGGCAGTTACAAGGTATTTGATAGTAAACTTTTTAAAGGCCCAGTATCACCCATTCGGCTTTGAAAGTTTGGCAGTTACAAGGTATTTGATAATAAACTTTTTAAAGGCCCAGTATCACCCATTCAGCTTTGAAAGTTTGGCAGTTACAAGGTATTTGATAATAAACTTTTTAAAGGCCCAGTATCACCCATTCGGCTTTGAAAGTTTGGCAGTTACAAGGTATTTGATAATAAACTTTTTAAAGGCCCAGTATCACCCATTCAGCTTTGAAAGTTTGGCAGTTACAAGGTATTTGATAATAAACTTTTTAAAGGCCCAGTATCACCCATTTGGCTTTGAAAGTTTGGCAGTTACAAGGTATTTGATAATAAACTTTTTAAAGGCCCAGTATCACTCATTCAGCTTTGAAAGTTTGGCAGTTACAAGGTATTTGATAATAAACTTTTTAAAGGCCCAGTATCACCTATTCGGCTTTGAAAGTTTGGCAGTTACAAGGTATTTGATAATAAACTTTTTAAAGGCCCAGTATCACCTATTTGGCTTTGAAAGTTTGGCAGTTACAAGGTATTTGATAATAAACTTTTTAAAGGCCCAGTATCACCCATTCAGCTTTGAAAGTTTGGCAGTTACGAGGTATTTGATAATAAACTTTTTAAAGGCCCAGTATCACCTATTCGGCTTTGCGGTCGTTTGTTTTTGTTTTCAAATGACGAGCTCACTCACGATTGGCACTTTCGGGAATTTTTGACTGTGTTAAATTCAATCGTAGAGGCATTGGGCGCGCAATGCATTTTAGGTGATACTGGGCCTTTAATACTGAATTTATTGTCAACAAGAAGCAATGCAAGTTTTTATGAAGCTTTCCTGCTCTACCACTCTGTTGCTTTCAATTCTTAATTTAAGTTTATTCTACAAACAATGTACACGGTCCTGTAGGTTTAACAGGTCAAGTATCTTATGAGAGCTTAAGGTGAAACCACAGTTCTTATCTTCTCTCTGCAACAATGTCTCACAGTGACCTAGTACTATTAAAAATAATGGTTTTCAGGGTGTGATTATGGTTGGGCTCAGCTCCAGGTGCAGAAAGTGGGGTATAGTGACAATGAAAAAGTTTCCATCCCACATACAATGTAAAATATTGCCGCAAGAACCCAGGA
The DNA here is from genome assembly GCA_022457155.1 of Cladopsammia gracilis. Lineage (NCBI taxonomy): Eukaryota > Metazoa > Cnidaria > Anthozoa > Scleractinia > Dendrophylliidae > Cladopsammia > Cladopsammia gracilis. Next base: position 10,296 of record JAJGOT010000158.1, read on the forward strand.
CATAATGTCAGAACACAAATACCAGTAACCCTTACTGGAACTCTGATGTCTGTACAGTTTAAGCTAAAACAAGGAATTGTTTGCAGATTTGAGCTTCCAGGCAGCCCAGCGAGTTATGGCATCTGATCCTCAAAGAGCATTAAAATTACTGAGAGACATCAGTCAGAATCTTCCATGCAAACAAGGTCTGTCAAATACATTAATTTTATAAGCAGTAGTGGCAAGTAGTATTTCAATTGAAGTTCTCCAAGCAATAATGTCCTAAGTACGTTTGTGAACAAATTTTCACTGAATATGTCATATGTAAATATGACTGAAAGGATTTAAACCAGGTCAACTAATCTTCTATCTTCGAACAGAATAAATTTTTGTTTTGAAAAGACACATTGGGTGTCCTGGGGGCCATAGGGTGTCATACATGTCGAGGCCCAAAACAAGTCATTTTCTCAAAGATGTGGATTTTCTTCCCCATTTTGGATCTGTTTTAAGTACCTTAACAATAATAAATCATTAATTTGACAAAACTGTGCTTTTAAAGGCCTAAAACATACAATTATTTTTTAGTCAAAGTTACCAAAAACATACTTGGGATGTTCTTGTCGGGAGCCCTTCAATTTATATGTAAGTTTCAGTGCAGTAGTACACTGTATGTAGTGTTACTCCAACTTCACGGATGTGGCAGTTGCATGAGCTCCAAGACTTTTAACCTTAATTTGAGGTTGGTGGATATATATGGAAAAGGCTGGAAGTCAAACTCAAGATAGCCTCTTACAGTAAGAGCTGATATCCATTAGCCATTTAAAACTTTGAGTTTCCAGGCATCTTTACCATAGTTGCTGGCTACAATAGCTCGCTGCTGCCAACCAATGGCAACCCTGAAGTTTAAATGAGTTTGGGTCAGGGCTTAAGGTACTTGCCCAGGGTATATTTGCCCTCTCAGAATATCTCCCAAAAATGTCTCAGTAAGCATCCTGATGTATAATTTCAAAATCTAAAATTTCAGGCCAGTATCTTAAATTGTTCAGAAGATATGGACATTCAAAATTTGTCCTTTTTCAAGACCTCTTTTGAGCATTCTGATTGGTTGAATAAGGTCACATGACCCTTTGGCGGGACATTCAAAATATAGTATTTTCAAGTGTTTCTGTAGCAGAACTGAGTTGTGCTATCAAATTCAAACAAAAAGCAACTGATTTTGAGGATTGAAAACATTCTTTAATATAATTTTGATCTGTCAAGTCAATAGTTGAGGGAGTTTGACAGCTGTCAATTATAGGGAATTACCAAATAAGGAAATCACAAAAACACGTTTTTCTCATTCGGATTTTAACATTTTTCGATTCTGTTTTCAGCCGTGCAATGTGTGGGAGGGAACTTGAGTTGCATTATTGTAAGCAAAATTAACCGAAAAAATGTTGAATTATATTTTTTAAACAAATTTTCCCATAACTTTTCATACATTAATGCAACTCAAGTAAGTTGTTGTGATTCAGTTTGCTAATGGCTGATCTTTCTGTTTGTGCTATAGATCTTTAGTAAAGACAAAGGTCAAGGAAGAGATGAGAAAAGAGATTCAGATGAATCAAAAGGTAAATAATTATTTAACTGCAATTGGGAGACATGCAAATGGCTCTTCAGAAGTCAGTCCTACATGTATATAAAATCTTGGTCCAACAGTGATAAATTATTGTATGATTGCGAAAACATTATAGCACTGGGGACTCTTAAGTTTGATGCTCACCTATTGTCGAACTTTCAAACAAACTGACAAAGAACCTGCGTTAATGTTATGTCAATTTGCTTAAGACAGTACAGGGCAAAAATAGGACTATGGAAATACAATAAATAATTGTGTGACTTTAAGAAGAAAAATCCAATTTGTCTACAAAATTAAAATGATCACTGTATCATGCAGTGCCATGATTGTTAAATTCTTAATAATAATAACTGGCTCTGCAAACACTACCCGACACATCAGCAATGAAAACTGGAGTGTGTGTGCAAACTGGAGTGTGTGCGCAAACTGTGTGTGATCACCTTAAAGTGCACCAAACCCCAAATTGTTTTTTCGCTAAATCAACTCTATGTACGTTGAACAGTTGAATAGTGAAATATTTCTTGCTTTTTAACGTTGCGTTAGTGAGTAAAAGAGATTTGAATTTACATAATGCTAATAACATGACGTCAATTCAAGATTCATTAATGTCGCAGTTCCTTTATGTTTCATAGAAGGCAACGAGAAAAACAAACGCAATAAACAACACAATATTTGGCGTAAAGGGGAACACCGCTCCGCGATCGGCGTGACAGAACGACTTCCATTGCGTGACCATAAGCCTTTCTTATCTCCCCAGCGCGAATACCAGCGCTGGATCGAACAAGTTTTTAGGCAGGTAAAAAAGCTTACGCGACCAAAAGCCTAACTCTAAACGGCACTACGAGCTGAACCTCCGGCCAGCATCGTGCTAGAGTGTAGGAGTTGTAACTTGCTCAAGCCTAACTGATGTCCTAGCACTATGAGCCGACACCGCCGGCACGTGTTGGATCAGACAAAAATGCAGGCAGATAAAAGAGCATAAACTAGCGCAACTCAAACGCGCGAAAACAAAGCTTGGGGAAGTCGCTGCGAGACTTGACCGATCGCGAAACTCGAGAGGTGAGCCCAAATTTATTTAAAACAATCGAACCTCCAAAGGGAGGGAGGGTGGGAATTACAATTTAAAACACTGAAGGAAAACCTTTCAGAACGCACTACAGCTAATGAGTGAGACTTTGGACTCGAACTAGAGCTTTTATAGCCAGACATATGTCTTGACCTCGGCCAATGGAGAATTGAATACCACAGTAAGTAATGAATTCATGTAGCGCTCAAATAGACATGAATGGGAGTATTTATAGTACTAGCCATACAGAACGGATGATATAAATGTACTAGACAGTGATGTAACAGGGCTAGGTGAATGACCATTGTACTCCATTGTACATTGGCGACAAGAAAGGCTTGTACATTGCGAACATCTGCTTAACACGAGTTATGTATCAACAATAACAACCCAACGGGGGCCTAGAGTGTCACGCTCCATTAACTGCGCTTTACAGTCTAACAGTAAAGCTTTATTTATTATACAATACAACTAGATGTACTTGTTTTTACCTCCAAGTAATATTTTTTATGAATCAATTTACTGTCCACAGTTTATATCTAGTATTCCTCAAATTGATTTTTCTTAAGCTATATACTGCAAATTGTAAATTGATGTAGAAATAATGGCAAAATCCTAAATTGAGGTCATCAAATTAGCATTGTGTAAATTCTAATCTCTATAACTCACTAATGCGATGTTAAAAACAAGATATTCGAATTTTTAACGTACATACATGTACAGTTGATTAAGCAAAAAAAAAATTGGTGTTAGGTGTGCTTTAATTTAGAAGACCATCAGCTGTCTATGAACAGCCATACAAGGACTGCTAAGAAACAAAGAGACAAATGCCTGCTCTTGGCATTTGTCAATCTCTTTGAGATTATGAACATGAAGGATTGTTAGGGAGGATAACCTTTCTTCACTCATTGTACTGCATAGTGCATAGTGCATAGTGCATTGCACTGCATAGTGGGGGTTTTCAGTTGCATTTTTGTTTCATCCTACTAAAGCTGTGTTCTGCATCATGGCAAGTAGAGACTGGATGCAGATCCTTACAACTCAGTGTTTGCCAATTAACTGTGATTATACACAAGGAACTCTCCTTTAAAATTTCCAGAGAAAATGACCTTTACACCTGCCACCCACAAAGTGAGAAGTGTGGCAGATGTGAGTACATGACTGTAATTCTGTAAATGTTGAGTTGTGTTAAGGGTACAATGTTTAACTTTTTTTAATGTGCAGGATAACCAAGATATACCTTGTATTGTCTTGCTAAATTTAACCATCTGTGGTCCAAGATTTGAAAGCTTATATTTCGACCCTTTGTAAAAGCAATTTGCTCAGATGCTGACCCCTTCTTTCATATTGTTACAGATTTACTGGCCAACAAAATAATGGTCCCTTTGGCTATTTCCTGTGATTTAAACCACACCTCCATGTTTTAAAAGAGTTCATTAGTTTTGTAATTTTCTTTCATTTTGTAGCAATTTGCCCAGTTGGGAATTGATGCAGGAGACAGTGCTTTGATGGTGAATGGCCTGTCACTTCCTGTTGATGATCTTAATCCATTTCAGTAAGTTGCTCAAGAACAGTATTAGAGCGCTTTTCAATTGAGTGTCGAAAGTAATTTCACAGTTGCTTTGGTTTCTCATTTCTACGCTTCGTGATTGGCTAAAAAATCTTGCGCCACTTTATTAACCAATCAGGAGGAAAACCAAAACCAATCGTGACTTACTCGCACATGTTTTCCCGCGCTTGGTGCCAGCTACATGTATTTGCTTCGAGTTCTGATTGGTTCATCTGATTGTCTGCAAGTTCCATGATTGGTCAGAGTAATCACTTTGGTTTTGGTTTTACAACACTCAATTGAAAACTCCTCTAAAAGTAATAAAGTCATGTAAGTAACTGAGTATAATAATTATACTCAGTTACTTACATGACTGTATAATAATTATACTCAGTTGCTTACATGACTGTATAATAATTATACTCAGTTACTTACATGACTGTATAATAATTATACTCAGTTACTTACATGACTGTATAATAATAATACTCAGTTACTTACATGACTGTATAATGCATTTTTTTAAAGCAATATGTACACTTTTGAAGCCACAGAAACATTCTTTGCAGCATCTCCAGTATGTATTTTTGGCTGATGATTGCAAATTTTCATTGAGGTCTTGAAAATGCAATGAAATATCGCTCTAAATGCCACAAAAGTTTGCTTGAATTGTTGAGAGAACAAAGAACGAAATTTTCATAATTCATTTGCATTACTTTTGCACAATACTACAGTTATCAAATGGTAATTTATTACAGCACATACATTCCGTACATGTGCATTATTAAATAAATTGCATTTGGAACGTGGCAATGCGTTCAAGGATAGTATCTATCATTTGATTTAAAAGGGCGGTGAGATCAGTCGCTGCGAGATTTATTTCTATTTCCGAATGAAACGGAGCATCGATCTCAATTATTTCGCCAGTTTGTAAATTCTGGCGTTTCATTCGACAGGATAGAATCAATTTAATTTTAGTGCCTCGATTAGCCTTGAGAATATGCCGAAGTTTATCAGAAACTTGCTGGAAATAATCTCTGGGGGACAGTCCTCTCACACTGTCAAAGATGAATTGACGAGCAAACTTTTCTAACGCCGAAATGCTTTCTCGGATATTAATTTGTGGCTGATATAAACTGGTAACTTTGCGTTGAAAATCCGTGATCATATTTGAAGCTTTTTTCGCAATAGTTTGAGGTGCGGCTTTTAACCAATTCCACCATGAAAGGAAAGTATTTTGAATTGTTTCCAATATTGGAGGCTGCGGAGGAGGCTGCGGAGGCGGTTGATATGGAGTTGGTGTAAGAACTGGTGTTTCTATAGGCGGCGTTGGTGAATCAATAATATTTTGCGAAGATGCAGTAATTAAATGTAATAAATCAGATTTTGTTCTGGCGCGGCTACGACCGGCGATATTTCTTTCTCTGGCAATTTGTCTTAGTTCCTTTACTTTCATATGTTCCATTTTTTAAATGAAAAATGATATTTTTATTTATCTATTTCCCGTCTCAAAGTAAGCGGCATATTACACACAATTTTATACAAGTTGTAGAAATTATACAGAATTTTCTACAAGCTGTAGAAAATTTTGTGTAATACAATAAAATCACCAAGTGATATTTGTTACTAAGAAACCAGCTTGAATTAGCATTTAAATTAAAAATAATGTGTACACAAGATTCTCACGTGTGGGAAACTGTTTTGAAAATATAAATGATTTCTCCCGCGGGAGAAAAATAATTTTTCATTTCATCCTTCCCCCATCGGCAGTAGATATAAAACGATGATTCTGCGCTAAAAGACAAAAACCCAAAGCCCCCTGCAATAAAAAATCCAGGAGTAAACTCATAGAAAGCGAACGCCTTAGAACTAACCATAACCGACTCAGTGAAACCCCTGAATTCAAATAACGCAAAGCTAGCAACAAGGCGAAGCATTAAAGACTAGCTAAATTTCAGGGGATAATAAATGGCACTTTTTGTGTCATTTATGTGGTTTTCTGGGACCCGCTAATTTTTTAAACGATAATTGATGTTATTTTCATTTGATTTTCATTTTGAAATAACATTTTAGCGATAAATTTAGCGGTAGTTAATTTTTTTATGATTTTGAGCGGTAAATTTAGCGGATGGGGAAGTTGTTTTTTGAGTTTTCTCGCAATTTCTAAAGGCAGGGCGCTTTGGGTTTTTGTCTTTTGGCGCAGAATTATCGTTTTATATCTACTAACAATGATTCCTTAATTCTTTATTGGGATATATTGCGTCTATTTCATGCGCCTGTGATGACTTCATTCTTAACAAATGCCATGAAAATTTTCCCAGGGAGACGAAATAGGAGGTAAGGTATAAGGTATAAGGTATAATTTCTTTACCGTCAGGTACACGGGGAGTGGTTGCCCAATCTCCCGAGCCAGAGGCTCATGATAAAAGTGACTGACAACAATGATTCCTTAATTCTTTATTTGGATATATTGCGTCTATTTCATGCGCTTTTATTTGAGAGAAAGGTTTGATGGTAAAAGAGTTTTTCTTTAATTTTATTTGGCGTTCCGATGTACTGGATATCTCAGAATGTGTTTTCTTTGTATGTTTGACATGCAGAATAAAAGAAGTATGACAATGAAAGCGTTTTGCAATTCAAGGCGGTAAACTCCTATGGCAGTAAACATGTTTGCTCATTATTTCACAGACCGATCGTAAAACAACGGCTTTTGTTCACTGGATTTGTTACATTGTGTGTGTTATCTGTTTGCTTGGCACTCGGAATAAAAGGTCGGAAAAGTAATTAGATATAAATGTGTGTCATTGCGCCTATTTCATGCACCTGTGATGACAAATGATAACAAATGCCGCGACAATTTTCCCAGGAGACCAAATAGGAGATTACGACAATATTCCGATTTATTCACTTTTATTTGAGAGAAAGGTTTCTAAAAAAGGAAATATTTTGAAATTTTGGGTGGTAAACTCAGTAATATCGTAAACGTGTTTTGCTTTTATTTTTTGGGCGCTCCGATATACTGTATATCTCAGGATTTGTTTTGTTTGCATGCTTGACAGACATGCAGAATAAAATAATTAAGATAAAGAAAACGTTTTGGAATTCAAGGCGGTAAACTCCTATGGCAGTAAACATGTTTTGCTCATTATTTCACAGACCGATTGCAAAACAACGGCTTTTGTTCACTGGATATGTCATATTGCGTGTGTCATATGTTTGCTTGACACTCGGAATAAAAGGCCGGGAAAGTAATTAGATATGGGTGTGTCTCATTGCGTCTATTTCATGCACCTGTGATGTCTACATATTTAACAAATGCCGCGACAATTTTCCCAGGAGACCAAATGGGAGATTACGACAACCTTGCGATTTATTCATTCTATTTGAAAGGTTTCCTAGAAAGAAAGATTTTGAAGTTTTGTGTGGTAAACTCAGTAATATAGTGAACATGTTTTGCTTTATGTGTTCTTTATATCGCGCATCAATTGCAAACTGACAAACAATTTATATACTGAGAATATGTTTTGTTTGTATGCTTGACATGCACAATAACAGAATTAACATTCTGAAAGCGTTTTGGAATTCAATCCCAATCGTAGTAAACATGTTTTGCTCATTATTTGACATAACGATCGCAAAACAACGGCTTTTGTTGACTGGATATGTCAAATTGTGTGTGTTATATGTTTGCTTGACACTCGTAATAAAAGCTCGGGAAAGTAATTAGATATGGATGTCTCATTGCGTCTATTTCATGCACCTGTGATGGCATCATTCTTAACCGTCAAATACCGCGACAATTTTCCCAGGGAGAACAAATACAAGATCACGACACCCTTGTGATATATTCACTTTTATTTGAGAGAAAAGTTTCCTGAAAAAAAAAGATTTTCAAGTTTTGTGTGGTAAACTCAGTAATATCATAAACGTGTGTTGCTTTATCTATTTTTTTTCGCGCATCGATTGCAAACTGACAAACATTTCATATACTGAGAATATGTTTTGTTTGTATGCTTGACATGCAGGATAGGAGAATTAACATTCTGAGATTGTTTTGGAATTCAATGCGCTAAATTAAATCCCAATCGTAGTAAACATGTTTTGCTCATTATAGACCACTTTCATAATGGCGGCCGATTTATTTATTCTTTTATATGTATGTTAATAAGCCTCACTGGCCTCGGTAACATGTGCAAAATTCAAAAGAATTTTTACTCTAAAATGAGGCCAGTGGGGCTAATTAACATACATATAAAATAAAAAATAAATCAGCCGACATTATGAAAGTGGTCTATTTGACAGGCCGATTGCAAAACAACGCCTTTTGTTCACTGGATATGTCAGAATGTGTGTTATATTGTTTGGTAAGAAAGAAATTCTGAAATTGTATGTGGTAAAATCATGTCGAGCCGCGCGTTTTGATGCGTATGTACCTTGAAATAATTAAATTTGGTCCTGTCTAAGTATGTGTTTCACGACGGTCGTTTGGTTTCGCACGGGGAATGAAAGTCGGAAGGCACGAGTTCAAGACTCGCTAGACTTGCCACAAGTCGACCTCGTGAGTTTCACAGTAAAGCGAGCAAAGCGAGCTTTTGAGGATGCCGCGAAGCGACCGAGCGAGCGACGAAGTCGCGAGAGGTCGACTTGTCTCGCTTGAAGGGTTTTCATTTGCGTTTCGCGACAAAAATGGGGAGTGGCGTGATTTGTCAATGTCATCGATTATTGTTTCGCAACGGACCCCATTGTTGAATTTCAACCGCAAGTCAAGTTTCTTTGCCCCTAATACCTTGTGATTGACAGTTCTGTCCCCAAGGGCTACTCTCGGCTACTCTGATTGGTCTAAGCGCAGCGACCCGTTTTTGGGTCGCTAAAAATGGCGCCAATTAAATGTGAAAAGTCCTTTGTTCGGCGGGCTATAAATTTTAGACGAAGGACTTCATTGAAAGTCTAAAGACTCGCTCAGGACATCCTTTTTTCTTTCATCTTCGGACTGGACGTTATGAAAGTGAAGTACTGTTTGTTTCTTTTTTCTTTCGTCAAAAATCCTTACGTTTAGTTTTAAACAAATATTGAACCGTGTCATTGTGAAAATAAGCTTACCGGGATATTGCGTGACGCATTAGCATTTCTTATTCACGGGTTGGTTCTTAGGAGCCTTTGATTTAACCCGTGAATACGCGCAAGCGTAATGAACGGGTTATCATTAACGGTGGCTAATTCACTCGCTCACTCGCTCACTCCTTCCATCAGCTGTAAACTTAGTCACGTATTGCTTTGTTACGAACGCGTTTCTTAACAAGAACGGCGTGAATCCAGCGATAACAATAACTAATTTGTTGTAAACGAATATAAACAACAATAAGATTAAAGATGCTTCGCATTTGTAGTCTTTAATGCAACATTAAAATCGATCTAAAAAATATTTCAACCGAGACACGCGTTGTGATGCGTAACTACCTTGAGGTAATTAAAGTTACTATTTTTATGTCAGTGATCACGATAGCCGAGTGGTTTAGCGTGCGGAATAACAGTCGCAAGGCCCGAGGTTCAAGTCTCGCTCAGGACTTCCTTTTTTCCTTTCTTCTTCGGACTGGACATTATGAAAGTGATGTACTGTATTTTTCTTTCTGCATTTGTCAAAAATCTTTACGTTTAATTTAAAAAAATATGTTGAACCGTGTCAGTGTGAAAACGTAAGCTTACCGCAATATTGCATTACGCGTTAGCATTTCTTATTCACGGGTTGGCTCTTAGAAGCCTTTGATTCCATTTTATTAGCCACAGCTATTCTTAGTGAAATAACACCACGGGGATACAAATTCAATCATTGTCTCGCAGTGATCGTGAATGAGGTGGGACTGCATTGATCCATCGGTGTCAGAATGGTTGATTAATCCTACAGCTACTACTCGTTTGCGAGTAATTATAGTTTATAGATCTCCATATTCTACCTCTGCGACTACCACAAAATTTATCACTGAGTTCTCCGATTATCTTGAGTCCTTAGTCATGTCAAGTGAGCCCTTGTTGATACTGGGCGATTTTCACATTCATATGGATCTACTTGATGACTCTGACCATGGAAATATGTCTGATCTACTGGAGTCGGTGAGTCGGTGACAGCATGTTCTACGACCTACTTGGATACCCTAGTCAATTTTTATAATGACACATTAAGATCTGTACTGGATATCTATGCACCTGTCTTGTCTCGTGATATTATTGATCGGCCTCGTGCGCTGTGGTTTAACGGAAGATATCAAGAAAGCTAAACAGATGAGACGAAGGGCTGAGAAGACGTGGAGAATTACTAGACTACCTGCTGATCTTGTTGCTTTTAAAAAGGAAAGAAACCGTGTCGTGCACTTGATGAATGGGGCACGTCGTGACTATTACAATCAATTCATTGAAAATAAAAGCACGGACCAGAGGAGGCTGTTTATGGCAAGTAAGAGTTTATTGAATATGCAGTCGGATAGATCTCTTCTTCCTCATACTGACTTTTCGTTGCTTGCAAATGACATGGGCGAGTTTTTTTATTGCCAAAATTACTAATATCTGATCTGGACGGCATTTTTCCATCGCATCTTCCATCAACGCCTGTGCATGAACTGGCATCTGAACCTAGCGATATTGTATTGCCTGATTTTCAATGCCAAACGGCTACAGTACGTGATATGATCACATCAGGGAAGAAAAAATCTTGCATCCTGAATCCAATACCAATGACTCTGTTATCAGCATGTCTTGAACCACTCCTCCCCGTAATAACTTATATGGTAAACCTGTCCTTACGAGCTGGACATTTTGCTGACTCTTGGAAATTAAACCGCTGTGGTACACCCATTAGTAGTCTATACCAGATGACTGGGTCCATACCAGTTTGTCTAGATGTATATTACTCAAAATGGCCACTCTAGAAAAACTAGTCAAACCAGTTTTGTTCACTCTTATTAAGTATTCAAAATGGCACAATATAAATATTTCATTGAATCACAATAATTTTATTGAGTAAACAAAAACAATGATTACAAACAGTTCTGTTTTGTTATAAAGAGTGTGTTGTTTATGTTTATTTTACAAGTTATCTGCAATTAATTTTCCAAGGTCTCTTTGTAACTTTGATTTATCTATTCGGCTAAATTGCCTCTGAAGTGTAGGTCGTTTAATCTTGTCTTGATCTTTAATGACCACGTCCGCTACAGTTTAAAACATTGTTTGTTTTTAAGTGAACAAAAACGCAAGCGGCTCTTTTAAAGAAAGTTAAACAAAATTCAACTTGTGGGTGCATTTACTTTGCTATTGGTTTGAAATAAAGAAGGTTATTGTAAACAAAATATAAACTCAAGCATGGCTTAAAAGGAAGCGCGAGTTACACGCTTAAGTCAAGAAACACAAGCGAAGCCAAATAATCGAGTTCAGCGCCCTGCATTCCTTAGCGCGGTTTTTCTTTGACCAAGCGATTTGATGCTACTCAAATTGAGTGAATTTCAGGTAATTGGTCCATGTTAACCGTCACGTCACCAAATGAAGAAAACATAACGAGGGAAAATGTTTCTTACACCTTACGAGGGAAAACCTGTTTTAAAACAGCTTTTCCCTCGTTAGGTCTAGGAAACATTTTCCCTCGTTATGTTTTCTTCATTTGGTGACGTGACGGTTATCATGGACCTATTACCGAATTTCAGGTCAAAACAAACAGAGACTTGGAATTTAACTTGCAACCCAACAGAAATATCTTACGCTTAAGTCAAACAACGAGCGAAGCTAATCGAGTTGAGCGCGCTTCCTTACTTAGCGGGGTTTTTCTTTGACCAGGCGCTATAAAAATCAGTTTACTTACGAGTCATAACGGATGGCGATTTGAAATATAACTCACAACCCAACTGCATTGCAGATACAATGTAAGAAATACTTTACTCTTTAGTTAAACAAGAAGGAATAGTAATAGAGAAACGTAGCGCACTGCAATACGTAGCGCGCGGGTTTCTTTGACCAGTAAATAGTCTTAAAACATCATCAAAACAAAACTCCAAAGCTTAACTGGACAAGGCGGCAGCACTGCTTTAACCGATTGTTTTCGTTGCTCGATGCTTCTATTAACGTTAACGAACATTTCTTACGAGAATTTGCATTCAAGTGTATTCTTGAATATAAATGACTTATAGCTTTTGAAGAAACACTTTTAAGAAACATTATAAAATGCTCAAGGAAATGCGCACGCTATGATTGGTCAAACCGAGTTCATTATAACTCGATAAAGCACGCGCGTGACGTAACGTTCATTATAACCGTTTTTATTTTATAAAAGAAATAAAAAAACGTGTTCCTCGTGCATTGTTGAGTTATATAATCACTTGGGAATTTTAAGAACACTCGAGAAGTGCGAGAAGCACTCGCCTTTGGCTCGTGCTTCTCTGCACTTCTCTCGTGTTCTTAAAAATTCCCGCGTGCTTATATAACTCAATAATGCACTCGGCGCGTTTTTTATTTCTTTAATAAATGTAATTACCTTTTGTTAACACTCACTCAACCACGAGCGTAGCGTAATTCAAACTTGAACGTACTGTAATATTAATTGAAGAAACTGATCACATGATAAGAAAAATACGGTGAAATTGTTTTCAGCAACTGACATTTTAAAGCAATATTTGCTTTTGAAACGCGAAAATACGCTTATCTAGACAGCAAAATTTCTTTAAACTTACTGAGCGTCAAACCGAAAATATCAGCGCATCTACTATGCTAATGTTTAGTTGAAAACACAAGTAAACGTGCGCTGCGTTGTTTAGCAATTTGTTTTAGTACTTCGAATAGTGGTGAGAGTTAAAGACTTTAAAGTGTCTATAACCCCAGAAAGTTTTTTCACCAGAATAAATCTTTGTATTGAACTGAGTAAAATGCCGCAAAAATTTTTACTTTTGCTTAAGGTGGTTCGATACAGTTTTCTGGAGACCATACCAGCATTTTTCAATCGGCTTTTAAGCGATCTTCTCCAAGTCAGATCAACGTGAAATTTTCACCACTAACTTGTTTTGAATTGAAGTTTGGCAAAATGTATTTTCTGGTAAAATCGATATTACCATGACAACGATAAACAAGAAACTTAGAAATCAGTCAAAGTGAAATTTAGCGCGTTTAAGATCTCGCATTGAAAATCCCACATAGACATCTTAAAATATGGTATATGGCATATATATTTTGAAAGAATAAAAAAATTCTGTATGTTTGAATTAAAATAAATCGCAAGAACATTTTAAACCGTACTTTTTGTATAGAAGTAATATATGAACCATGAGATTAACACTGGTTTCGTGAAATTACTTCCAAATAGTGTCATAACGTAGCTTCATGTTATGTTTGCACGCCAGGAAAGTTTTGTGTACTTTCTCCTTTGCGATCTTGAGAACTACCATTTTTCCTAACATCGCTCCGTGTGTAATTTTTGGGTAGTTTTCGATTTCGATCGATTTTGCGAAAATCTCAGAAACGGCTCGATGGATTGTTTTAAAAAAATCACCACGTATGCTTGGTGATGTGAAAAATATTATCTCAAAGTTTCATTGGCATTGATTTATTAGAACACCTTGAAATTTAAAGATGAAGACGACGTTCAAAGTGGCCGATAGTTGGCGTTACAAATTCGGCATGGTTGTTAACTTATGCTAATGATTTCAAATCAATGCGCACCACATTCCTCCATGATTAATACATTTCATTGTAATCTGATTTGCATCTATTACACGCAAATCGTGCCTCGCGCGTGCTTATTAAAAAAATGCGCGCTACATTCCTCAGTGATTAATAATACATCCATTGTGCGCTCTATAATGCAAATTTCTTTGCAACTGTTTTCTTTTACGTTCAAAATGCCTGCAGTGAAAACGTCTTTGAAACGCAAAAGGGCATTAATTGCGCAAAATAATCATAAAAAGAGACCTCAGGATGGGAATCAGGAAAGAAATCAGGACTAGCAGCAGAAAAAGCACCACCACGAGTGACAAAGGACAAAAAAATCCTTTGTAAAATAATCAATTTTTTTGAAGAAAGACAACACTAAATGTTGCACCGGGCTATGTTGTTAAAAGTTTCTATCAGTCACAAATGCAATAATTCTAGGTTTTTACATGTACTCAGGAACGTTAAATAATAATAGTTATGTAATGATAGGCTTAATTATAGTGCACATGATCCTAACGTTAACAAACACGCGCGAGGCACGATTTGCGTGTAATAGATGCAAAGCAGATTACAATGAAATGTATTAATCATGGAGGAATGTAGTGCGCATTGATTTGAAATCATTAGCATAAGTTAACAACCATGCCGAATTTGTAACGCCAACTATCGGCCACTTTGAACGTCGTCTTTATCTTTAAATTTCAAGGTGTTCTAATAAATCAATGCCAATGAAACTTTGAGATAATATTTTTCACATCACCAAGCATACGTGGTGATTTTTTTAAAACAATCCATCGAGCCGTTTCTGAGATTTTCGCAAAATCGATCGAAATCGAAAACTACCCAAAAATTACACACGGAGCGATGTTAGGAAAAATGGTAGTTCTCAAGATCGCAAAGGAGAAAGTACACAAAACTTTCCTGGCGTGCAAACATAACATGAAGCTACATTATGACACTATTTGGAAGTAATTTCACGAAACCAGTGTTAATCTCATGGTTCATATATTACTTCTATACAAAAAGTACGGTTTAAAATGTTCTTGCGATTTATTTTAATTCAAACATACAGAATTTTTTTATTCTTTCAAAATATATATGCCATATACCATATTTTAAGATGTCTATGTGGGATTTTCAATGCGAGATCTTAAACGCGCTAAATTTCACTTTGACTGATTTCTAAGTTTCTTGTTTATCGTTGTCATGGTAATATCGATTTTACCAGAAAATACATTTTGCCAAACTTCAATTCAAAACAAGTTAGTGGTGAAAATTTCACGTTGATCTGACTTGGAGAAGATCGCTTAAAAGCCGATTGAAAAATGCTGGTATGGTCTCCAGAAAACTGTATCGAACCACCTTAAAACCTGCGAAAATCACAAAAATAAAAATCATGACCGAGTCGCAGGATCATTCGAAAAGGTCTGGGTCTAGCACAATGTGTGACGTCATTCTAGAATATCGTTCGCTCTCGACCATCGAAGACAGTCTCGCTGCGGCCAGGAACAAAAAAACGCCTGAGAGTTGTGTAGTATTTGGCTTTAGCAACCCTCCAAACAAAAAGGAAGGTATTGCTCTCCACCCAATATCTTTTTATGGTAAAGAAGAGGCGGAGAAATGACAAAGAAGAAAAAAGTGGGTCGATTTTGTTAAACTGAAGCGAGGACATTAGGAGCCAACCAAGTACTTTTCGGTATGTTCGAAGCACTTCACAGATGAGGACTTCACTGTCCGGTTTTCTGAATTAACAAAGGAGAGTTGAACCGAAACTGTAGAAAGTAGAACCGAAACTGCAGTCTTGCGTGAGATTTTCTACTAAAGATTTTCTATGGAGAGACAGATACTCGACAGCATTATGGCCACCTCGTGCCAAACCAATCGCCACAGAATAGCCAAACAAATTAAACGACACCGAAATGAAAGACGAAGAATTGAACGCACCGCTCCCAGATTATCCAAGTTCTGTGGAAGAAACAATCAGCAACGTTCAACCACCACGCAGAGAAAGCCGTAAACGCTACCGTGAAACGCAGGATAGAAAACAACATCACAGCAGTGAACAAAACAATGGCGATAGCAAAAGAGCTAGAAAACTTCCATGCTCTTACAAGAAAACCACCCTCGAAATGTCGATAAACAGCTGGATAAAGGCATCGGAGAAATCGATCGGCAAATTAGAGACACGCATAGAGGATAACTCTTGCCCAAAAACACTCCGTTACGATGTTGAGGCAAAGATCAGGCTCGATCCAGAAAATACGAAACAAGAAACACGATATGCGCAAAAGTATAGCGCCCAGAAGCGACAGATCA
The DNA here is from genome assembly GCA_022457155.1 of Cladopsammia gracilis. Classification (NCBI taxonomy): domain Eukaryota; kingdom Metazoa; phylum Cnidaria; class Anthozoa; order Scleractinia; family Dendrophylliidae; genus Cladopsammia; species Cladopsammia gracilis. The sequence goes on from JAJGOT010000158.1 coordinate 26,505, forward strand.
AAACTAATGAGTCGAACAAACGACACATTAAGAACCTTTCCGCTATAGAACTCACAACTGATCAAATGAACTTACTTTCAAAAGGGCTTAAGTTTATCTCTACCCCCATGACAAGAGAAAACCACTGACAAAAGCATCAACTGATGCAAGATTTTAATGAATTCGCAAGAGGAATGCGTACGCGTCTCCATACATTTAGCACGGTGCAGATAAAACACAACACCCCTTTCATGTTAGATCAAACTAGAATCCGCCAGTTCAACCATCAGTTGCACTAGAAAGCTACCTAGAAGAGGTGAAATTACAACTCGCCGAAATGGAGATTACCAAACCTAAGAACAACCTGCCATACAACGAACGCAAAGCGATTGCGGAGTTGAAAAATAACTCTGAAATAATATTAGAAGGGAGACAAAGGCACTACTACGGTCATTATGAACAAAAAAGAGAAAATCACGGTCAGATCCAACTTGATGATATAGAAAACTATAGAACCCTCGCAACACCTATGGTAGAAGAGACTTCTGTTAAAGTAACATATAAGATATATCGATGACGTTTTCTGTTTGTGGAACACCAACTCGTAATTTGCGGTCTCCGAGGCTTCTGAATCCGAGCTGTGAAAGCTATAAATATAATATTTTTTCAAAACATTAAGATAATTAAGGAAATGATTAAAAATCACAAAAGCAGCAATTGCAACGCTCATAATTTAAAAATCTACTCAAGTCGCGTTAACGAATTTTTGTCTTATGTCATTCAAATGTTAGGATTTCTTTAATGTAATCTTATGAATTCCTCATTTAACTTGTTCTTATTGTACTATTTAATGCAACATAGTGTTATCGATGTAATCGACAGTCTCACTCTCAGGTGGTATTTTAAGTACAGATCCAGATGACAGAGAAGAACCAGCTTTTGACGCCCAGACTCGATTAAGCGCCCACTCTCAAGGTCCAAAAATTTAATAAGCGCCTTCATCGAATAAATACGGTAGTTTTATCTACACCTACCATGAATATTTATATTACTTTAACCGTGAAGAAAGCAAATAAATGTAAAATTAATTATAAATGATACTAAGGGATATATAGATTTAGCACTGTTGTACTCTAGTTTATAAGCGAAATTGTAGATCTGTAGTCCTTTTTCTTTGCTTTTTTCGTTTTAATCAGTGTAATTTTTTCTTTTTTGTGTGTGTGTTTTACTTGTATTTATTAATTAATAAATAAATAAAACTTTTGACGTAATTTTGTGAGGGTTTATATTACTGAGATTCTTTTGAGAATTGATATAAACTGTGACATAAACCTGTTGCGGCAGTCCTGTCTGAGAAAGTTCCAGAATACTAGAGTAAGCTATTTCAAGGTATTGTATATATATTCTTTATTGCTCCAAAACGTTCTGATCACGCTTCCTACTCATTGTGTCGAATCTTTTACACTCTGTCGGATAGGTCTGTGTGTAATCACCATACCCCTGGACTGCGTGTTATTTTCCTGGCTAACATTTGTTGACGTTTAAATATTGGGTGTATATCCAACTTGTAGTTAATAAGAAAATCCGAATTACTAGTGTTCAGCTGCTCCTGTAAATCCCTTTTAAGAATTTTACAGATTTCATCGCTTGCTTCTAAGTATTTTTCTGCCTCTTTTAAACATTCTAGTTCAAGAAATGTAGCGCACAATTTTTGTTGAGTAGTGGCAAACATTGGGTGATTATTGCCAAAAGCAGCCCGATAACTTTCTTCTGCCGTTTTCAAGGACTCCTTTTGCCCACTTGTCAATTGAAGCTTGCCTGCAGCATCTGCTTTTATCAAAGAAAACTCAGCGTGTAAGTCAGGCCTTTGACAGCAAACGTTTCGAATGATTTCGAGTGCAGATATAATCTCCCTATAGGCAGTATTGTAATGGCCCATCAGAATGTACAGACGCGCTTTCTCCTTCTTTACCAATGCATATCGTTGGTGATTACAGCCAAAGGATTGATGAATGATTTCGTCTGCCTTATTAAGATCGGTTTCTTCCTTCATCCAAGGGCCAGTTGAACTCAAGATTGTCCAGTGTAATTTCAGTTTTCTGTTGTAGAAATACAGCAAACTCGGGTTGGGTCATTTTCTCTTCAGGAAAACTGAGTTCAACCTCCTTGAGAAACTCTTTAGCCTTGTCAAAAAGGCCAATCTTCGAGCACGCGTATGCAACCCTTACTTTGCATTTCCTCACCTGAGAACAAAAAAAAATATCCTTATCAGAAAAAGGCAACAATGGTCAGACCCAATACTGTAAAAACCCGCGTTAAGAACTTGGATTTTCACTATTTTAGATTATTATGCCCAATAAACTGCAACAAAACTAAACTGCTTTTAAACACCAATTCATCAGGTTGTACCACAGAGTTTCAGTACAAATTCAAATTTTTACAATTTCACCATATAATTGATTTATTTCTGTTTTCCAAATAGACCTTTTTCATAAAGGCAGCCAATTTATTTATTATTTTATATCTATGTTAATTAGCCCTAATGGCGTCATTTTAGAGTAAAAATTCTTTTGAATTTTGCACACGCTTACGAGGCCACTAGGGCTAATTAACATAGACATAAAAAGAATAAATAACTCGCCCGCCATTATGAAAAAGGTCTAATAAGAACCTCTTTCAACTTTTATGCTAAACAGGTTCTGGTATAATGGGAGCTTAAATGCCAAGATTGTACTCTACAGATCTACACTAGGTTCTTATTCTTAAGTTCTTACTGTACTCGTTTTAAACTAGTCGAACACTACATCCAGTAAACAGTTTTTTCTTCCTTTAAATTTATTTATGAAATAAAAAAGAAGTAAAAATATACTGTAACAAGATGAAAATTTTCTCTGTAAACACAGAAAACTAACCTCCCTGTGTTGCATGGTGTTTCCATACATTCCCTTGTAGATCTGTAATGCACAGTTTGCTAAATCAGCACTTTTGACGGTTTCTCCAAGAATCAAGCAAGCTTTGCTAAGCCTTTTCAGGGAATTTGCCTTTTCTATAATTAATAAAAACGATATTTGTTCATAAAGGTAATGTTGACACGAGCCACAGATAGCTTAACAGGGCTAGAGCTTTTAGGCCGGTTGTTGCGTGAAGCAACTAGTATAGTTTTTGTGTAAAAATGAACGCGTAACCAGGGTTAAACATGATTAAAATGTAAAAAAACGTTCTCTGGCTTAAATTTCGTGATAAAAATTAACGATAAAAAGTCACGATGTTTCGACCTCTCCGAGGTCATTTTCAAGTGAAAGTAAAATACAAAATATGTCAATAATGGCTGCGGCCACTCAAGAGTAGTTAACCGGGTTATTTCCAATTAATTAATCAAAATTAACTGATTTAGCAAAATTCTTGATGCGGCCACGTATTTTTAGCGTTCACCGAATTTAAACCGTGTTAGCGGTTCTCATGGATATTAATTAAACAACAACAGATTTGTGTGCCGAGTTAGGTTTTTTCAAACCACCTCGCTAGGTAGTTTAGCGCAGGTTAATTTTCCCGATCTGTCAATCATCTTCGCTTACGCGGTAATTTTTGGCTCCCTGTTGAATTGGTAGGGATGACTTTCAATTTCAAATAGAGAAAAATGAGTACAGTGAATAAAAGGATTCTATAAAGCAGAACAAAAGCCGTAGTTTGGAGATAAAGTGCAGGATTGCAAGGATTGAAGTGGATTATACAGTCATGAAATATTATTTATTGACAGGTAGTCAAGAAATCAAACTTGCCATTCTTGTGAGATTTTGACATTTCTAGCCGATATCTTGTTTGTTTAGTTTATACTTATTTGCTTCTATCACTTTTGGCGATAGTTTCTTTCAATTTCAAGATAATAAAGTAAGCTTAAAGCAAGCTCCTGGCCATAATCATGAAAACACGATATATCAGCCAGGACAGTGTTCCTTTAAGATAATAAAGTAATGAAATAAAATAATGATAATAGGCCATACGCTACTGTGATTGTATGTTTTAACTCTCAAGCTTTCGTCGGACACCGACATCGTCAGGAGAAAACTGAAAGAATTGAGAGTTAAAACATACAATCACAGTAGCGTATGGCCTATTATCATTATTTTATTTCATTGCAACACGATGCTACTGAAAGACAACTTCATTACTTTATAATAAAGTAAGCTTACAGCAAGCTCCTGGCCATAATCATGAAAACACGATATTTCAGCCGAGACAGTGTTCCCTTAAGCCAGAGAACGATTTTTACATTTTAGTTATACAGCGTAGTATAGTATTGCTACTCTTACTGTATGGGATGCTATTCCTGGGCGATGGAGCCCCATATAACGCCAGTGTGCGTACGTGTCGAACGAGTGCAACTGACGTAATATATACGCCTAAGTTTGTCCTTTGTTACGATTTATTATTACACGACTAAGAAAGTCAGAAGGGCCAATAACTAAAATCAACCAATCAGAATACTCGATTGCCAGTCCAATATTCTCTAAGTATTGGACCGGGCATTGTCCCGAATGATCCCGCGCGATCCTCCAGCCGGCAGGAATCGTGTAATAAATCTCTTATTAACCAAGCTTGCTCGGGACCGTACTGGTAGAATATTGACCCTCGATCTTTTCTGTACGGATTTCGCTGCGTTCGGTCCGTACTGTCAAGACCTCGGGCCGATATTCTCCCAGTACGGCCCTCGCGCTTGGTCAATAAGATATATTTACTTAACGTACAACGGTTATGCAACCGGTACATAGAACACTTCCTTTTAAGACAAGTCTTTTGGGGGCCTCGTTTCTTATGTAGAATTTTGCATTAATTCATTTTTTTTAACTCGACGGATTAATAAACGAGGTCTTGCTTTCAAAACAAGGCAAATTACCTGGATGAGGCGGAGAATACTTGTCCATTATTTCTACCGCTCTTTCCAGCATTTCTTTTCCCTTTTTCACTTGTCCCATCTGTTGATAGGTATACCCTAGGTAATTAAGGGTGGCGGCAATAATTCGATGGTTTTCTCCGTGAAGTGCTTTGTAAATGTCCAGTGCCTTGGTAAGATTTCTTTCTGCATCTTCAACATTTCCCATATCACTTTGTGCATGGCCGAGGTTTAACAGTGCGGTGGCTATAACTATTTTGCGCAAGTAAAAATAAATAGAATATTAACAACTGACGGGAATCTGTAATATAAATAACCCGTGGGAATTTGAAGTGGCATCTACACAGGGTGACTTTTCGTCCACTCAATTTTTATTCTTTGAACAATAACTTTTAATGCTTAAATGTTGTTGTTGTTGCTTATTTTTGGAAGTTAAAAGAGCACAGCCAATATTTTGCCAATAAACTAGTTCAATTATATCTAATAGTGTGTATGTAGTAATAACTAACGTCATCATTTATTATTTGTGCGCGAGTGAGACTGTTGTGACTAAACTTTTACCAGCCTCTTTCGCTTTTAGGCTGGACCAAACGAGAACGCGCCGAGTTCAAACTTAATGACTTGTTCGGTCTGAAACTCTTATGCGCTCTCAGCGCTCCCGAAAAGTTTCACTCTCGTCCACCTCAGGACCTCAGGAATATTATAAGAGTCTCAAAACTGTTGTCATTTTGCGTCCTGGGAAAACTCGGTACGTCAGAAAACCCGACGTTCTTGGTGTCTTGATTAAAATCACTCACCTGGGTGATCTTTTGTACCATGGTGTTTATCTGTAATTTCTGAAGCTTTCTCTGCGAAATATAAACTTTTGGCTGGATCTCCATTATGGCGGTAAATGACACTCAGCTTTGATAAGATAACAGCACTGTAGATATCATTGTATCCGAACATTTCTTGGGCTTCTTGCAAGGACTTGATGCTTTCGTCCAGTCTGTCCAAGTTTCGTTGAACTGAACCTAGGCGGCTAAGTGTCACACCCATCTGAAAATAGGTCTCTGAGTCAATATATATGAACTGGCAATTACATTTTCACATTAAACATTTCAAGTAAAGATACTGAACAGGATGACCAATTGTTGAAAACACATCAAACTTCAAGTTAACATAATGGTAATAAATACAAGAAGTAGGCTGCTCGACAGAACTTAAAGTGGATGCTTAGGAGACTAAAATTGATGAAAGACATAGACGAACCCTAATTATTACATGTAAGTCCTTTTATACATTTTCGCGTTAGGTATACGTACAATACCGATGAGGACGTTCCTTAACCGGCTCCGACTAAACTGACATTTCAGTGAGTCACTCTGAACTGTTTAAGGGGGCACTCTTCATCCCAGGTTGATGGCCGTCTATTTTGTTGTCCATCTATTTATTATGAACTTTAAACGCCAATTTAAAACCTTTATTATATCTTCAATATTTCTTATTTTTTCTAAATTTCACACATTCCCCCTCCCCCTTTTTTCTCTAAAATATTTCTAAAAATCGCCAAAAAAGGTATTAAACCAACCTTCAATCTAATGGAGGCATATTTTTGAAACGCTAACGAGATAATTGTGTAAAACGTATCTACGACAGCGCAAAATTGACATTTGTCCAGAGTGCCCCCTTTAATCACATCCATACTAACCCTTAGTTTGCTTGGTGAGTCGACTGATCTGAAGATCTTCAGAGCCTTCTTTAAACAGTCTTCTGCTCGATCATACTGCCCGAGGTAACGGTAGGAGGATCCTAACGTACTGAGAGTGTAGCCACATTCTTGCTTGAGGTTGGAGGCTTTTTCACTGTCATGGTAAATCTTAAGAGCTCTTTCAATGTGATCACTGCGAAAAACAGAAAGCTTCTTCAGAATCTAGTAATTTTGTTTGACAGATACATTGTATTATTTACAAAATGCTTAATTAAGTATTACTGAACCAAATGACTATTGCAAACGTGTTAAGGATGACGCCTCTTCTTTAATAGATGCCTAAAGAAAAGGCTGACCAAACCTGGAAACGTATATCCAACGCTTTAGTGTATTTCATTTTTTATGACATCTCCATCAAATATGCTACAAGTTTTTCATTTTGTTTTACACCGTAGCACCCTTTCTGAAGATTTTCTAAAATGTTCAGTGAAATGACAGCATGGAAATACCATCACCAAACAAACGTTTCTTAACATATTAAACATTTACAATCTACTAAATTTTTCAGAAATTGTAGACGTGAACCAATTTTAAGATGCTTCGTTTTCTTAGCCTAAGGTTAAAGCGCTGTTAAGTGTGCAAACTCGCATCAGCAGATAATATGTTTGTAATGCGAACGTCACATCACACATCTGTAAAGTAAATTAACGTAATCCAATCAAATTAATGATAATGCATCACGTGTATACCCTTTATATTAATAAAACATCCCTTATTAGTATTTTTCATACGATAATACTAATATGTGTAGTAATTATTTAGGTTTATGAATGTGCTTGTCATAAGTAGCATGAGGTAAAGCCATTTTTGAATAAAAATGCGTGTTTTGCACCTTTTTTCGTTGAAAAAACAAATCAAATGCTACTATAGATGTTTAACTGTATGTTATTTTGAGTGAAATTTGTGATCCTTAAGCAGTTGAAAAAAACAACCTGAAAAAAAATCAGTTTCAACGAGATTCGAACCCATGACCTTGCGAAACCGGTGCAATACTCTATCCACTGAGCGTTTTTTATTTTTTTAATTTTTTTTTTATTTCTGGCGTTCCACATGGATAGATAGTCAATTACGAATTCGTAATATACCCGATGATAGTGAATATATATGAATGTGAATGTATGAAAATCATATATTTGAACTGCGGATAAACATGAGTGAAATTTGTGATCCTCGCAAAGTGCTTTCAACTAAACTCTCAACTGCTTAAGTTGAGAGCACACTGCGAGGATCACAAATTTCAGTCATGTTTATCCGTAGTTCAAATATATGATTTTCATATATTCGCATTCATTTGTATGTTATTTTGCAACTGTAGTAAAAAATATTTGCAATTTCCGCATTTTCCCGATAAATTTGAATTGTTAATAAAATCCAAGATGGCGGCCATCTTGGCAGCCATTTTGGATGACGTCACGAACCCCAGCAGCGCCACAACCCATAATATTTACCTTAACTTGTAGAGCACATCACAGGCTATCTATTAGACGTAAAATATTTTCGAAATATTGCAACATCGCAAAAACCCAATGTGTGGGGGGGGGGGGGTACCACGGTGGGGCTATATAAAGTTTGCGTGTACGTCCCAGGGTTAAACCGGCGCCTGCTACACCATACTATTTATTTTCGCTTTAATTCACATAAATAACATTATAATTTACATGACCAAGTTCTGTTTCATTACATTACTAGACTGCAAAACAGTCGGTTTTTGTTTTTCGCTGCTCCCTCGCAAGGCGCGAAGCGCCGAAAGCGCGGAAAGCGTGGATACTCGCCCGTAGGGTGTGTGAGGCGAGAAAATGACGACTGTCGGCTTTCCATACAACGGATTCGTTCTGACCGGGGGGTTGAAAATTGTCGCTGAGATGTCAAAAATTGC
>JAJGOT010000158.1:40000-95000 GCA_022457155.1 Cladopsammia gracilis
TAAAATACTATTATTTTTCTATGGGGGCAAATTAACATCCCAAAAATATCCCTAGGAAGGAAGGAAGAATGACGAAAAAGATGTTGCTGAACGTAGCAGTACAGTTAAATTAAATTATAGCGTTTTTACACTGTTTTCCAGAGTGTTGAATACTATCCATCATTCCGTGCGAAAACTCCACTCCATTCTCATTTTCAAAGGGGATAAGTTTAGTCCATTTTGGGGATCATTTCCGGTTGTTGCTAAAAAAAATTTCAACTCTCATATATCAATCTACTCTCGTACCGAGTCCTTAGTATTCTTTATCAGCGACCTACCACTGACCACTGGCTTAGCCTTGAAAATATAATAGTGTTGTAAAATATTTTTTGGTGAGATTCTGAACTGCATGTAGATTAAACAACGTTGGACCAAACGACGATCTGTTCTATTCATCTGCTGTAACAGATCCCGGACTTCCCGAAGCCAGCAAGTGTACTGCCCTGGTTGACAAGCCGTCCCCGTGTCAAAAGAGAATTGTTCATAGTACCAAAAAATCCTGTTTTCACGCTGTGTAATAGTTATGTGGTCAATATCTATAGAAAAAGTTTTTGCCTTAAAGGCATTGTTATATTTCGCGTTAAAGAAATTGTTACATTTTACGTCAAAAGTTCTTACATTACGAGTTACATTTTGTATCAGTTGTTACATTTTGCGGCGTAACAATATCTCCCTTCCGTCCCGCCTCTCGCTGCATGGGCAAGAGGGGAAAAAAACGTTACGAGTTGGGTTGCCTGTAAGACGGTGGTGGTTTGCTTCGATATTGTTAATGATATACAATAGTTATGTTGTGTTCATACAAAGGAAGTTGCAAAACTTGGTCTCGGTGATCCACGAAATTGGTTCTATTTCTTGGTACATAATATCACCAAGCATGGCATAACACGAATAATTTCTAGTATAGAAATGATTTCTTGTGTGTGTGCATCAAACGTTGTTAAATGTAATTTATATACTCACGCCGCTATATCTTGAGGGATGCACTTAAGCATTTTGACTGCTATATCTTTAGCATACATCGTGTCACTGCTAGTTACGTTGATGCCACTTTTACTATGAAGGAACTTAACTGCGTCGTGCCTTGTCATTTCCCCGATGAACACTTTCTTCATAGAAGAATCATCCCCCTCTTGTAACTGGCGCTTCGGGTGTTGCGTAGTCATTATGACCAGACCATTTCCAAACCTGCGATCTCCTGGTTGTGGCCAGAACCTTTTAAGATCAGCCACGTTTTCGTTAGGTCCATCGATCAGAAGCACCCACGAATCATGTTGCCTGAGCGTCTTCATAACTTCCTCGAAAATTTGCTCCAAAGCTTCATCATAGGCGTCTTTGTGACAATAATCGTGCAGGTACATATGATACTGCCTCCCCTCCGATGTTCTACTGTGAAGTGAGAGTTCCCAATTTGCAGCTTTAGCTTCTTCGGTTAGCCCAATTTCTTTGGCAAGACTGCAGTAACTTTCAAGCAGGGTCCTTGTATTTGTTGCATTTAGAGTCCACTTTATCGTCGCTTTTTCTAGTAAAAATCTTGGTCTGCCTTGGCCAGATCGTACCAGGAAAGAGTTTGATATTCGCGATGTGTGAAGTTGGTTCATTAAATTTGCAGCTGAATATCCTTTTCCGTGTCCCGGTGGTCCATGTAATATAAGAGTCTTCACGCTGGTTAAATTTCTATTTTTGCAAAGGATTTTCAACTTATCTCTTATTTCCGAATCTTCTTCTCGGAGAAAATATCCACTACAAGGTGGGATTCTTAAGGCAGGTTTTTTCCGTGGAAATGTTGCGCCAATGACTTCCTTACCCAAGCTCCAAAGTTTTTGAACCGTATCCAGGTATTCCCTGACGTCTAAAACGTTTCGACGCATTATTCATCAATGCACTGCAAATAAAGTATATCTTATTACAAAATGTTTGCTTCGATATTTTTCCTAGGTAAGTTCATGTGAATTTTCACTCGAGCAATGCTTCTTTATTTTCTTTTAAATGCTTCAGGAAATGAATCTCAAGCTGGCTCAAACGAACTTGATAACTTGACCTTGGTAACTTGGTAATTTGACCTTACAAAAATTGGGAATAAATCAATAGATATTTTAAAAATGCAAATGATAAGAAACATTTTCTCAAGACACACCAGTGAAGGGAAGTTCAGTGTACTGTAAAGTAGTATTGAGCAAGTAGTTGTACGTTTTTTTTAAATAAAAACCTACTATACTAGTAACCGGAGATAATACAAATAACATGACAAGACAAGACAAGACAAGACAAGATGATTTATTCAACTCAACTCAGTTTTACATGACATATAGGTACAATTTACATAAGCAACTAAACACAAGTACAGCTAAGGAATAAAAGAAAAAAGTAACAAAAAATAGAGAGTGAGTTGGGATCATCCATGTTTTCCGGTAATGTTCAGAATGTTTTCCGGTAATGTTCAGAAGTCGAGAAGTAAATTAAATCTCAAGCACTATCATTCCTCCAATTTAGTTTAATGTTTGCTTTTTGTTAATCCTTTTATCAGAATCGCGAATTAAGCGCTAGCAGATCGTGCGTCACACTAAACGATCCAAAAAATAACTAAAATCTGCAAAAGACCGCAAACGATAATGCTGTAAACGATACATAGGATCTACGAAAGACCTAATCAGCCAAAAAAAATGAAGATCTGACTGCGTAAAAAAGTAGACTTTGCGAGACACCAATACGACAGAAACCGATAAAGCAGGGTAGCAACCGCGGACAGCTGTTCCGCTCTGTTGGGGCTCGTCAGCGCGGTGAAGCTTTGTGGCAAACTAAGAACGACTACAAGAATGTAGTCGTAAATAGATTACACTGCGCTGACGAGCTCCAACAGAGCGAAACAGCTGTCCGCGGTTGCTACCCTGCTTTATCGGTCTCTGTCGTATTGGTGTCTCGCAAAGTCTACTTTTATACGTAGTCAGATCAGCCTTGCAGTTTGTCGGTCATAAAATAACAGAGTGACGTACGTGGATGCTAATTGAAGGGTTCAAGTTTAGTCTTTTGAACTGCAGAAACATGGAAGATTGAGACATGTCTTATCTGTACATCAACTGATTAATGACTGAATAAACAGCGTACAGTGTTTGAGACTCTGGTAACGTGCGGCTAGCAGAACATCAACAAAGCTCCCTCGTTTAAAAGTCGTTGATCGGATGAGAAAACATGTTTTCTGGGCTGACTGAGAAAGTAAAGTCCCAGGGAAAAAGCCCGAGATTTCTTGTTTTTTAATTCGGCTTTCAATAAAGAATACTGACTATTTGGTGCATGCTCTTGACAGATCTTTTTAGTACAAACCTACCTGGTTTCATTGGAATCGTTGTGAACATTTTATCCGTTCTGCGATTAATTTTACTTTCAAATTCGTTCTTTTGTTTTGACTTCCTGTGTTTAAAAAACGCCCAGTGTTGATCCAAAGTAATTTAATTATCTATCCTTAGAACACCAATGCACAGAGTAGTTCAACGAAATACGTTCCTTTAAAAAAGTCACCCACAATATAAAAGCAGGCGATGGTAATGCAAAGTCAGGCTCGGTTAGTTTGCCCGTCAAACATGTAAAAGCTACAGCCAGTTGCAAAATGGTTGGAACAGTCTCCCATAAAAGTGCATTTTCGTTAAAAAAAGTACTAGAATTGGAAAAATCAACAATTTGATGTGCTACTGACCCGCTCTCCCCCTTTCAGAGTTGTTTCGCTTATGGACTGAATGGAATTCAGACATTCAGACAACATTGACAAAGGAGGGGGGAGCATTGAATGTTGAAATTGTAAAATTTGTAGAATGCGCGTTTTTATGCAGTGTCTCAACTCTTTTTGCAAGTGAAAGTAGGTGTTGGAATTAAGACCGCGCTAAGATGGAACAAACAAACTGTTGGAATTCTGATCAATCATGTCGAGACTGATGCCGAATTCGTTTTGTGTATCGTCTACCCCAATTATGAACTTAACGAAAAGTTAACTTACGGGTTAAGACAGCACTAAGATGAAAACAAACTTTATTGACCGTGACCCACACTGGTACACCCGTAGAGTTAAAGAGGCCATCCACATAAGACTTCATCCTAATAACATCAACAGAGATAGTGGAATTGAAATTCCCGAAGCGTGGATGCCTACAATCAAGAAGCATAACAGCCGACCGATATCAAATCGGACCGGAGAGGGAACAACAACTATTCGGAATAATAATGAGGATCGAAATGCACCAATAGTAACAAGCCAACGTGCTACATAAGCGACACGTAACCAATCGACCTCATCGCCTGATGAAGACTAGCAGTAATAGCAGTCGAAACGTCGCGATCAACATCTTAAAGTGACTCCATCGTGAGACAAACGAAAAAAAAGCGTTAACCAGATCAATCATGTCGAGAATGCTTAATGAAAAGTTAACTTACATTTTGTACGTTGGCAAGATTCCCTTCCGATCGCCGCTTCCTTTATCGCCAGTCTCAGTATATCAACAAAGCTCCCTCTTTTAAAAGTCGTTGATCGGCATGAGAAAACATGTTTTTTTTAGGCTGACTGAGAAGGGAAAGTCCCAGGGAAAAAACCCGAGATTTCTTGTTCAGGCATGCTTGACATGTTAAATAGTAATTTAGTGAAGGGTTCAAGTTTCGTTTTTTGAACTACTGGCGACATGGAAGATTAATTGCATTCTTTATCTTTTTTAAAGAAAGGACAGAATTTAAATCCGGAAAAGAAAATGTTGCCGCTTTCTTGGAAAGAGAACAAATAATACAATAAAGAATACTGACTATTTGGTGCCTGCTCTTGACAGATCTTTTTAGTACAAGGCCTACTCTGGGACCTTAAGTCGCCGTAACTTTAGGCGACTTTAAGCGATTTAAGGCGATTTAAGGCGACTTAAGGAAAAATTAGTTTAAAATATTGGCGACTTTAGGCGACTTAAGGCGATTTAAGGCGATTTAAGGCGACTTAAGGCAACTTAAGGCGACTTAAGGTGACTGAAGGCAACTTCAGGCAACATAAAAGTGTTTCTAAAAAGTGATGAAACAAAAGTTATTGACAGTCTCTTCATCACTATACCTAAATACCAAGCCACTGGTCTCTGGAGAGAAATATGAGACAGGATTCAAGCCAGGTCCGATTGAGTCAGGACTTAAGTCAATTTGCGACCAAGGACTCCAGTTCAGGTTAGACATAGAGTTAGGGTTAGGGCTACAGCTTGAGTCCTGACATGAATCCTGGCATTCATGATAGTTTGTCTCATATTTCAATAAACAAAATTATCACAATCAGTTCACTTGGTCTCAGATAGAATTAAGTGACCGTAAATCTCCAGTTTCCAGATTTTAAAGCCCCTTTTAGCTATACTGAGATTCAAATTATTACAATAACAACAACAACATTATACAAATAACATGAATGCTAAATTGTATTATGAACATTAATTAGCCAAACAAGAGGCAGGAACAATATTACTTATCTAGAATGAGAAAACATTCAGTTAGCTGCTTAAATGTTTTTAAGATATTGCAATAAAAACAATAATCATACAAAAATATAAAGATCATATACACTGCCAAACAAAATCTTGGGAAAACTTTTTCACTTAAAAATGGATACCTGATCTGTTTATACAACAATGAACAAAGGCATCGAATTAGTTTATTAAAAATCACTTCTCGATTTCACATATTAGATAAATTTGGTTAATTTATCTGCCACTGTTGTGGCAGTTGCACAGTCAATTTTGGCTCGAAAGCTTGACAAACGACATCCAAAACTGTTTGGTCAGGCACCCAGCCAATTTGCTGTTCTCCTGCCTTAGTCCAATAGAATATTCCAATATCATATTTGGTACCGTAAGCGAGGGTCCTTCTCAATAGCGCATCTTTCCCATTTTCTCCAACTATTTGTCCGGCTCCTGAAAACTTGGATGTTCCACTGACAGGGAACCGAACCCTCGTAGGAGACTTTCTAGCAGGGTTGATTAGTTCTGCTTCCAGGCCCGAAATGCTCTCACACTTTTCCACCTGGCAACATTTTAATTTAACCTGTCAAAACAAAACTAAATAGTGTTACTGATGAGGCTGTTGACAGATTTACCGGTGTAGAAGTTAATTATTACCTCAAAAATTTCCAGAAAATAAAGGATCACAAACGAATGCACAGCAAATGACAGAGTTGACAATATTTACATTGGCGTCCGCCATTTTGATTCTCCCAGAATTCCTTTCCAATCGTAGATGGTTTCCATGCTTCGCGCGTTTCTTTTCCTCGCGCGCGCGACTAGCTCCCGCGCTCGCTTAACCAATAAATTTCAGAAATTTACATCTACCTTACCTTGGATTGAGTTGTCGAAATTAGTTTTCTTTTCGCAATACAAGCAGGAAGCCAGTCAATGGCTACAAGAACGATTTCAAAAATTCCAGGCCAGCTTGATTGACAATCTACGCCACGAAGGTAAAGCACGGGAGTGGTAGCCTAGAGGAAGCCACGAAGCCTAGTCAGGCTGTACTGTAAAGTGGGAATGTGTTTCAATTTCAACAACAGCACACTTCAGCTTTGGCTTTTTTGCCGAATCAATTGAGTGCTAATTTTCTGAACATGAGTGCGCGCGCGCCCGCGCGCGTGGGCATCCATGTTCCAAAAGAAGTCACGTGGTCAAAACATGTGGCGGCCATGTTTGCTCGAGTGAGGCAAATTTTCCTGCTGGAAGCAGCTGCAAATCCTTTGCACATTCCTGCTTAATGGTTGATAACAAGAAATCCTTTTGACCTTTGTGACAGAGAGCCATCATAGTAACATAATCAACGCAAATTTTGCAATCTTGAGCGTATAGGTTGATTTAAATTCTTTGCTTCATCAAACTGTCAAAGATGACATATACAAGTTGTAATGAAGTTTCAAGTTTTCAAACGTTCAGTTACGATTGGTTGTAAATCGAATAATGTTGGATGGCTAGAACCCAGCCTAGAGGTTGTATGTGGGAGAAATGGCCCATTGTTGGTTGCTCTTTCACGTTGGGTAAGTAAGCTTAAAAGTTAAGTACATTTGTATACAGTTACATTGCCTTTGGTTAAGCTTATGATCTTTTCAAGCTTACTTGCTCAATGTAAAAGTGATAAGCAATAATTGGGCTTAACCCCAAAATACTTTTCAAATTATTGTGATCTTAGTGATCCAAAACAGCTCTCACTGTTGTTATAATACCCTGAAGGTGAAGGAATGCCTGCACCATTACAGTATATCAGTATTGACTGCTGATCAGCAGTGTTTCTTTTTTATGATGTTGCTCATATTAAATGTTGATTATAATATAAGTCACAACTTCATCCTTTTAGCAACACTTTGTCCATGAAATATAAGTAAACCTATAGAAATAGCTGTCAATGTTTTGAAGATGAATGAGTGTACCCTCCTTGGGGATGGACCATTTTATTTTTAGGGGTGGGGGGTTGGGCATTTTGTTTTAGCAAGCATGAATTTTTTTTTTACCATCTTGAGGCTGTGCAAGAATTTTTTTTGTGATTTTTCCATACTTTTCTATACTTTATCTGTGCGTGAATTTTTTTCTTGGTATTTGCCGCCCCCCCCCCCCCCCCCCTCAAAAATAAAATGGTCCATCCTTTAGCAAATATAATTGAAGCAACTAGGGCATCGTGCATGACTATTGAAGCATGGTGTTTTACTGCATGGGGCCATACCCTTGCAGTATATAATCATATATGGGAACTAAAAAAGAGATTTGGGGCAATAAAATTATTATATATTGAAGAAATAGTAAAAGTGAAACCTTTTAGGGCAATTTTAAGGTGTGCAGGCCTTTTTTAAGCCTAACGACTTCAGGCAACCTTAAGCGACAAAGGGCGACTTAAGGCGACTTTAGGCGACTTAAGGCGACTTTAGGCGACTTTAGGCGACTTAAGGCGACTTTAGGCGACTTAAGGCGACTTAAGGCGACTTAAGGTCCCAGAGTAGGCCTAGTACAAACCTACCTGGTTTCCGTGGAAACGTTGTGAACATTTTATCCGGTCTGCGATTAATTTTACTTTCAAATTCGTTCTTTCGTCTTGATTTCCTCTGTTTAAAAATGCTCAGTGTTGATCCGAAGTTATGCAATTATCTATCCTTAGAACGCCAATGCATCGAGTAGTTCAACGAAATACGTTCCTTCAGAAACTGAAAGTCACCCACAATATTAAAGCAGGCGATGCCAATGCAAAGTATAGTCGGTTCGTTAGCACTGCCGCCTTTTAAGGTGGCTGAACACAGATTGCACGCGCTCTTCAATTTCAGCTGCTTACGTGAGTCAGCCAGGCAGAGTTTTGAGAAAAACAAACGTGGCGCCTATTCAGCGATCATTTTATTTTGCTCAGCGTCGATCGCGAAAGTGTTGTTTTTCGTCTTAAAATGAAACAATTTGTTGTTCGTAAAAATGTTTATTGAATCAATAGATAATTTATAGAACCATTGAAGAAATACACTGCCTTTTTGGTCGTTTTTGCCTTTGGATCGAGAACCCAGTCAAATGCAACGCATGCGCAGTTGACCAAAAAATTGTGACTGGATATTTTAGCGACTTTCCTCGGAAATATGCTGATTTCTACGAAAGCACTCGTTAGAATTTCACGAAATTTGGCACAATAATAGTTCCGAATATGCCGAACTCACTTGCCATCAGAAATTTGAAATCTAACAGAGGAGATTTTTACAAAACGCAAACATCACTAATTACGAAAGATCTCTCTGTTAAAATTACATGAGAACAGTGTTAACATGCGAATATTTTTACGAGTTTACTGGCGGCAAATGATAGACAAAATCTAACGACTAGATTTTCTGAAAATAAACGAAACCAAATATTGCAGGCTGATTTACAATCCACCGTGTTGCCATGGCAACACATTAAAAGCTCAACAAAAATATCAAAATATATAGCTTGTTGCTTAATCGTATGCCTCACCAATTTTGGGCGCCCAAACGTTAGTAGTTTTAAAATGACGATGAATGTCGCATAGGTACAGTGAAACTGTGTCCAGCCACTTTAAGCAGTTAGAAGACGATGATTGCCTGTCAAACACATTAAAGCTAGGTGTTGGAATTAAGACCGCGCTAAGATGGAAATAAACAAACTGTTGGAATTCTGATCAATCATGTCGAGATTTTGTGTATCGTCTACCCTAATTATGAACTAAACGAAAAGTTTACTTACGGGTTAAGACCACACTAAGATGAAAACAAACAAACTGTTGAAACTCAGATCAGTCATGTCGAGAATGCTTTACGAAAAGTTAACTTACGTTGGCAAGATTCTCTTCCGATCGCCGCTTCCTTTATCGCCAGTCTACAGTATATCAACAAAGCTCCCTCGTTTAAAAGTCGTTGATCGGCATGAGAAAACGTTTTTTTAGGCTGACTGAGAAGGGAAAGTCCCAGGGAAAAAACCCGAGATTTCTTAAATAGTAATTTAGTGAAGGGTTCAAGTTTCGTCTTTTGAACTACTGGCGACATGGAAGATTAATCAGTCCGGGAGTATGCCAGTTTTGGCAGAAGCGAAAACAATGGTCTACGTCACCAACCATAACATGATCACCATGGCGATGGTCTTTTTCAAAACATTCAAAATGGCGGACAAGTGAGAGGAATCGAAGAGTATGGACAAAAATGCTCGTTTAATCGTGCCTTTTTTCTTGTCTTCTCGATGTCTTTGAATTGAGAAACACATCGAGGGTAAAGAAAAGCCATTCTTGCGCTAGAATTCATAGTTTGTCGTGCACTTTAATAGTGCTAATGGCACTACGTACGTAGTCTCTACTTCGAAAAATATTGGTAAGCACGCTAACAAGTTTGCGCCTGTTTATTTCATTTAATTGTCATATTGTTAGAAAAAAGAATGCTTTGGAAACAAATAAGAAAGTGAGCTGCTCTGTATTTTTTTCTGATGTTTGCAGAGTAATTTTTTGAGTAATTTGTCGCGAGTACGCGGTTTCATCACGTAGCCGGTTTACACGTAGTTTATGGTGAGGTTAAGCATTTTTGTTTTGTTTTTTCGTTGATTCCCTTTCGGCACAAGCTTTCATTTACGAATGAAATCTCTGGGTTTTCGAATTTGTCTTTCTGTTTGTTTTTTCTGATGGAGTTCTGTCCTGGTGTACGAGCTCACAAGGGATTTAAGTCTGGCAATTTTGGGGTAGTTATTGGCAATTTAGGCTAAGCAGGTTTACTAATAATTTCCATCAACGTGATATACAGTAGTTGTAGATTACCAGAAAAATAAATAAACTTGGGTTTGTTCCTTAAATATACAGTATTTATTCGTGACAACTGTATTATGATAAATAAGCCTAACAAAACTGATGACAGAATGTATGTGTAGTCTTATCTTCACAACAAGAGTTGAAAAATGAATAAAATATTTTCTTCTAATATAATTTTGCAATCGCAAAAGTCAAACTCCTTGGTTAAAATGTTTATCATAATTTAAGTGTAACCTACATATAAGAAGGTTCCTGTTTGATCTATTTTGGTAAAACAGGTTCTTATACTTTTGGTACTAACATGGATTTCTGTCAGCAGGTTCTTAAACCACAAGGTTCTTACACGCCGATTTTTACTGTATATTCCCCTTGTATTGTGTCTGTGTTTAATTTTTTTGTCCTTGTGTACCGGTACACCGGGACAGAACCCCTGAAAGTGATAGAAAGTGAATGAGGTATAAGTAAGACCTCATGATTTTTTGTCCCACCTCAAACCCTTTTGCTTCCAACAATTCCACTGTCTGGACAGTGATTATTTGCATGCAACAACAACAACAATTTTTTTATACATGGGG
Organism: Cladopsammia gracilis; assembly: GCA_022457155.1. Lineage (NCBI taxonomy): Eukaryota > Metazoa > Cnidaria > Anthozoa > Scleractinia > Dendrophylliidae > Cladopsammia > Cladopsammia gracilis. The sequence continues at coordinate 50,863 of JAJGOT010000158.1, forward strand.
TAGTGAACTGGCAAAAGTTCTAGTGTTCGAAGAACAGCTAATATACCGTAATTAAAAAATTCAATAGACTAATTAAAATAAGGTGTATATCCTGGAAAACTAAGAAAGTGAGTTACATTTTTTGAACTCAAACTCGAACTAATACTATAATCCACCAGATTTAACCAGAGGCCAGGTTATAGCACAAGGAAATGAAGCAAAAGATGTGCAGGTCTCAAATGAGCTTTGATCAACAAGGTTGAGGGATGTTATAACATATCCTGCCATATGGGCATTGATTTTTCACCAAGGTGTTAGATCTGAAAATAAAATCATGGCTTTTGCCATCAAACCAAAGACATTGTAAAAGTTCAGACGTTTGCGATGAACAGCAGCTTCTGGGAGGCACTCTTCTCTGTGGGTACCCACAAAAATTATATTGACCCATAATAATATAGACTGCTAGCCGTCTCTTATTTTTCTTTAAGTTAGTTGAGTGAGTGTGCCCATGCTCACTCGACTAACTGAAAGAAAAATAAGAGACGGCTCACAGTCTAATAATAATATCGATTACTACACTTGCCATGACCACAAGGAAAGATTTTCAAAGTTCTTTTAGCTCTCCATGTTTATATTGAACAACACTTGCAAGTATATACAAGAAATGCACACCAGATTGAAAAAAAAAACAATATTATTTATTGTTATATTTTGTAGTCATAATTTGATAAATATCCATGACCTTGTTTTTTTAAGGCTTTCTTGTACCTGTAACAAAAAAAATGGAAATTAAATTCAATGAATGATAGTGGTATCTGACATCAATTTGCAACAGTTATCTTGTGAGTTGTCTCTCATGTATGAATATAAAGGAGATTATTTCACTGTGAGAGAATCTCAAGATTTTATGATTTATCCAAACACAAACTTCTGTTGATATTTTGACATAAATGTGGGCTTATGCACTGGGGCTGCATTTGTCCTGATCCATGTTTGATGTTATGCCACAGTACAGGGGTGGTATATAATAAATTGATATATATTTGATGTAATTACCCCTTTTTGGCTGAACATTTGTATCTGAACATTTGTATTTGGTATATGTATAAACAACATTCGGCACAATTAAGTATCGAACATCATGTACAGAAAATTTAGTCCACATTTAGCCTACTCACACTGATTAAAACTGATTTCACAGGCATGATTTGGATCAGTTAAGCTTAAGGTATTTCTAGATGAGAGTCATGAATGAATACATTGCCTGTGAAGAAAACTAGAAACAAACGCGATACATTATACCTAAAATTACAAAGGCTGAATAAGTCATTCTCATCTATACGGTAACCCTTCGCATCCGTAGGCAATTTTCAATGTGTGGTTGCCATTTTTACTAGGTTGTTGCCATCTATGAAACTTTGCCTGATCATCACTTACATGTTGTAGTTTTAAGGAAAATTAGTCTTGATTTCGAAAAAATTCGGCAAGATACTGAAAACTAAGCATAAAGACATGTACTTACATTCAATGCCCGTCAAGATGGCGGCGGCGTCTTCGAAGGCCGTTTGAACTCTCGCTATTTTATCACAAAACGTTCGAAATATTGCACGAAACTTCCCTTGAAGACTCAAGAATTATCTTTCTTCAAGATGGCTTGCTTGGAAGTCCCGGATATTGAATGAGGGGATCTGGGACAGCTTTTGAAAAACCTCTCTTTTTTCTCGTGATTATTTTTTCCGATTTTTGCGTATTTTTAGCGGAACAATACAATCGTGACGTCACCGCTTCTGCCAAAACTGGCATACTCCCGGACTGTTAATTGCATTCTTTATCTTTTTTAATTCGGCTTATATTTAGGTTCATGTTCTAAGAAAGGACAGAATTTAAATCCGGGAAAGAAAATGTTGCCGCTTTCTTGAAAAGAGAACAATACAATAAAGAATACTGACTATTTGGTGCATGCTCTTGACAGATCTTTTTAGTACAAACCTACCTGGTTTCCGTGGAAACGTTGTGAACATTTTATCCGTTCTGCGATTAATTTTACTTTCAAATTCGTTCTTTTGTTTTGATTTCCTGTGTTTAAAAAACGCCCAGTGTTGATCCGAAGTAATGTAATTATCTATCCTTAGAACGCCAATGCATCGAGTAGTTCAACGAAATACGTTCCTTCAGAAAACTCATCCACAATATAAAAGCAGGCGATGGTAATGCAAAGTCAGGCTCGGTTAGTTAGCACTGCCAGACAATGATTGCCCGTCAAACACGTAAAAGCTAGGTGTTGGAATTAAGACCGCGCTAAGATAGAACAAACAAACTGTTGGAATTCTGATCAGTCATGTCGAGAATGTCGAATTCGTTTTGTGTATCGACTACCCCAATTATGAACTTTAGGAAACGTTAACTGTACTTGCGGGTTAAGACCGCAATAAGATGACTTACCGTGATATATAGTTTGCGTGCGAAAGATTTTCCGGAAGGCACCCTCGAAGGTTAACGGTAATCTTAACTATTGCGTTGTCTCAGTTGTTTCAATCCATTAACTTGTAGCCTGAGCCTTAAATTTCTAAAGCCCCTTTGAGACCCGGGTTTGTGAATGTGTTAAAAGTCACGTCGTTTGCGGATGTGAGCGCCGCCGGTATCTTGTGCTTCCGTGTATGGACCAGGGCGCTGAATGGACTTAACGCATAATTGCCCACGTGATGTAAACACTGATTTGAATTTATTGAGGTCGCCATATTGTCAAGCGACTTTGTAGATTTAACTTTGTTCCTGGTAGGATGCGTGGCTCTGATAGCTAACATATATGGTTGGTGAGTTTCCATGAACAAGAACAATGTTTACAACCGAAAGGAAACTGAACACAAAGAGTTGGTGGACGTTGTTGTGGTTGTCAGGTAAGCTGCCGAACATTACCATGTTCCTGTCACATTGACTTAAGAGTTTTTGAGTTGTAAAAATAAGAGACATTGTCAATGTATATTCTTCTAATTACATTTTATCCTCGATAATGTTACAACTGGAGGCGCAAGGCATCTTGTTAACTCAACAGACTTGAAACAAATCTTGTCAACCATATTGAGAGAGCATCAAGCTATACTATTACTATAATGATATAAAATAAAAGTATTTTGATATGATGTGGAGTTAAGGTACAGAGGACATCAGCTTTCGTCTCTTAGTGAAATCTTGGTATTTTTATGCATACTTGACTGATGAAATTATTTCAAAAGACGTTTCAAGCAATGAGATAAAAATATTGCTCTTCAAAAGAATATGCGTAAGTATGTCTTACTCGATGTTTTTTCCGCTTTTGCAGTGTAGGACAGATAAAAACCCGGGGTTTTTTTTGTAAACGTGCGTTATCTATTATTACACTGTTTCCTTTCGTTCGTCGGCCTAGTTTACTTGATGTTTCATATATTTTCGCTGATTCGAATTTTTTTATTTTTGCACTTCAGATAGAAATTTGCATATGTATGTTAAATTGGACTGAAGCGCTTCAATGAATTTTCGAGTTTTCCACATGTAAAAGGCTAAATAGAAATATCAGCGCTTGGCACTAGTCGATCCGAGTGAGATAAAAATCAACCTTTTGACAAAGAAGTATAAATGGGACAATTTTGTTCTTAAATGTAAAATTCCATGATTATTCAAAGCACAAGTTCAGGTTTAGTAAGAATATTCTTGGTTTTGCTTCCGATTTACAAAGGTTTTAAATGTGTCACGCAATTCGTCACGCTATTACAGATAAGCTGTGAAAATAAACAAAATTGAATCAGCTGAAAGTTGTTGTTTGCATTGTAAGTGCTTATAAGCCGAGTTAATGGAGCTTATAACAAATACAATATGTTTTGATTTGATTTTTGGTGTAATTAAGACTTTGAATTTTTGGCCGCCATCTTTGTGCCCCTGAGTGGGGCACAAAGATGGCCGCTCCATACATTTCTTACTAAAAATGTCTCATACTCGTTCGCCTATAACTCTTGAACGAAATGCTTTGGCGCTTCAAAATTTGGCCAAGATGTGTAGTTTTAAACTCTCTACAATTCCATAAACATTTTGGATTCGAAATTTATTGTTTAATGCTTCTGAATTTTGATATGACGTAAGTGAAAGCCAAGAATATTTCTAATATTAAACACAATATCGTTATTTCTTCATTTTTTCTACTTCCACATAGCACTTGTAACAAGAACCTCAAGGTCAAATGAAGGTACGGAACTGACTTACCCACTACATACCCACTACATACCATTGACTTACCCACTACATACCATTGACTTACCCACTACATACCATTGACTTACCCACTACATACCACTGACTTACCCACTACATACCATTGACTTACCCACTACATACCATTGACTTACCCACTACATACCATTGACTTACCCACTACATACCATTGACTTACCCACTACATACCCACTACATACCATTGACTTACCCACTACATACCATTGACTTACCCACTACATACCATTGACTTACCCACTACATACCATTGTAACATACTTACCCACTACATACCATTGTAACATACTTACCCACTACATACCATTGTAACATACTTACCCACTACATACCATTGTAACATACTTACCCACTACATACCATTGACTTACCCACTACATACCATTGACTTACCCACTACATACCATTGACTTACCCACTACATACCATTGTAACATACTTACCCACTACATACCATTGTAACATACTTACCCACTACATACCATTGTAACATACTTACCCACTACATACCATTGTAACATACTTACCCACTACATACCATTGTAACATACTTACCCACTACATACCATTGTAACACACTTACCCACTACATACCATTGTAACATACTTACCCACTACATACCATTGTCTTACCCACTACATACCATTGTAACACATTTGATGTTTTCTACGTGTACATAAATACATTAATAAATAGTTATATAATTCATTAAAGCACGGAAAATTTATAGAAATTTGCGCTTATTTAATAAATAATAAAAGTTACAATTAAAAGTAAATTCCTCAGCCACTTAAAGATAAATTTTATTTACGACTTACAAACGAAATGTCTTTCTGTTTTGTACATATTTTTTATAATCAATCAATCAATCCTTTATTTATATATTTTTTATAAATGATTTAAAGTGGCTGAATGAAGATTTAATTTGTTTGTACTTGCAAGTCCATAAATAATTTTCCCCTAGAATTCCATCTCCTTAAAATTCCGTAAAAATCATCCCATAGCAAGAGATTTAAAGTGGCTATATCGGAAGGGATCTCAAATAAGGTTCTTGCGAGGTTGCTCTCTCGCCCCCTGTTTCTGAATTTCCTGGATCCGTCCCTAGCCGTCCCTATCCGTCACTATCCGTCCCGCGGAAATTTGAACTTATTAGTGTCTCTCCTTTAACAGCGTTAAAAGAATCAATATTTGTCTTATTAAAAAATAAGTCTTTTGTAAATATTTAACATTTAAATAATGTCTATATGTAAAAAGAACACGATTTTATCATTGATCAAAATCGCTCTGTTGTTCCATATAAATTTCCACATAATCAAGCGTGTTTTCCGCATAATCGACGCATTTTCCCGCATAATAGAATGCTGATGAAATATTTTAACTATTAGCAGTATGTAATGCGTAATAAAGAAGAAACAAAACAATACCAGGCCTTTGGTTTGTTTCTTATCTCTGATCGACGTCTTGTAATTGTTCCACTCTTTACTGTTCTTGTTATTCATCAATGATATGCCTGATGCAATTTCAAAAGAAACATCGTTACCCCTTTTTGCTGATGACTCAAAGTGTTTTCGTTTAATTATTGGGCGGGATAACGGCGACAAATTGCAGGATGATTTGAATAAGCTATTTCAGTGGTCTCGTTTCTTATCTCTGATCGACGTCTTGTAATTGTTCCACTCTTTACTGAACTACTGAAATAGACAGAAGAAAACGGAACATTTAGAGACTAATTATTATTATATCTATTTCACAGTATAAGTAAAAGCACTCTTACAGGGAAGGTATAAATTGAACTTGCTAGAGATTTGTCCCTTGAATTTTCTTTGGGCTTTCAATTAACGTCACTTCAGCATAAATCACGACTAAAAGGTCATGCGGCTGACAAACGTACTTGACTAGATTTATTATACATTTATTATTTTCATTTATTATGCGCAAAGTTATTTTTATTATAGTGCATTTAACTTTACTGACACATATTCTTTTGCTGAATTCTTCAATTTTAATTACGTTTCAGTTTGCAGTGAACTGGTTTATCTTGGCGGTGACTTTGGAACCCACAGAGGAAGTTTTTTAAGTCCAGGCTACCCGTCTGGTACCTACCCAAATAGAGAGCAATGTACTTGGATAGTGAAAGTGCCACTGAATTATCGCGTGTTGCTGCACTTCAATGATCTGGACGTGGAATATTGTTCTACTGAAGCGAAAAATTGTACCTGTGACTATGTATCTGTAGCCGATGGACAGCTATTAATAGACAAGCTGCTTGGAAAGGTTTGTGGAAGCACAACACCTCCGGATTTTACGTCCACTGGGAGATTTGTTAGAGTTGACTTAGTAACAGATGCATCGAACAGCAGGAATTTTAAAGGATTCTCAGCGAAATTTTACTCTGTTTCACCGGATGGTGCCACACCTACAAGTTTCGATAGAGATGCTGGCATGCACCGTAAGACGATACCACCGCTCACTGACGAGCCTGGAAAAGGTAATATACGCTCATTTACATTAACGCGCTTAATTGAGAGACTTTAAGGTGGCTCCGTTGTTATTTCGGGCGCACTCATCTATGACAAACTTTTTCCAATAACTTTTCCAGCTCTAAAGCGATGCTTCTAAAACTTTGCGAAAAGTTACAGCTATTATCTAGCAATAATACAATAGAAGTGGATTTTAATGGGAAAAAATATTTAGCGATAATCAGGCTTAAAGGGGGGTGTTACGCAAGCTACAATCTTGAAAAACGTCCGGTGGCTGTTTTTCAAGTTTACGCCATCATCGTCGAATCCATTCAATCCTGCAGTGCTGTGTTCACCAAATGGTCTCAGATTTTTCACATATGTAAATAATCTATTTGTCTTGGTTTTCGCCCGGTTGTTTTTCCGATTCTGAAATCGTACGGCTAAATTTCTCAATATGTACGAGCAGCGATAGAAATCAGTTGACCATGGAATGTCATGGACGAAGGTTCTTCTTCTCTGTTGGCTAAATATAGTACACTTCAGCATATTAACATGGTAACAGAGTCTTCGCTTTGTACTTCTTTACCGCCACAGATAAACCTAACATTTTCTGATTTTGTTTCGCTTGAGAAAAGAGCGATGGAATTGTTGGCCGCGTTGTTATTTCCGTTGTTATTTTTTTAAATCAAAACAAGCAATAGCTCTTGTGTACGTGACCACTGGTTCCGTTTCGAGTCCTGTTTCGTATCAGCGAACAAAAGAATTTTGCAGATAAAAGTGTAAATAAAGTTACTACAATTAGGCGAAACCTTGCGACATAGCCCCTTTAAATGAACCCCATTTTTTGAACAAAATCTCACCCTGTGAAAAATTTTGCTGTTATATCCGTGTTAAATTTCTGGAATCATCTTACATTGACTTATTTAATACATACCCTTACTAAGTTTCAGCAAAGTCGTTGGAGCAGAAATGCGGAAGAATTAACATCATCAAAATTTAGCCCTAAAATTGTCTTAAAATTTTTAATACTTTATGCTCGTTGACTAAACAATCTACGAACCCAAATTTCTGGGAGAAGCCTTCCCAATGCTTGCTAATCTGAATTATAAACCGATTGCAAATCGTGCGAAGCATTAAAAAGTATTCACTAGTTCTGTAAATATTATAAAATGCTCCAAAACCTGCTCAAATCTCCAATGCTGCGTTTTCCATCAAACGGGGGGCGAAAGAAATATGCGCTCTAGTTCCCCCAGGAGGGAAGGGAGCATGTACGCTCCATTAGAAGTTTCCATGGGGTGCAATGTTTTTAAATGTGGGGACTACGCTGACTACGCGCGCATATCACGTACGCCCCCCTAACTAAGGTGCGAATTTTTGGAATAAATTCCACACGTGTTCATTTCGTATTTATTTATTTATTGTAGTGTGCTTTTCTTGATTTTAACAGTTTTGTGGCATGTTCAATTTCTTTTAAGGAAAATGGTTCATCTAAACAATTGTGATTATCCTTATAGTCTTCTAATGTGGAAATTTCATGTTTTAAAGAACGAGTTGGATTTGGTTTCGAATGTAAATTTTTGAAATGTGTAAATAAGTTATCAATAGGTACTTCTTCTTTAGTTTTATCACGGGATTGTCTTCATTTATTGATTTTAGGTAATTCCAAAATTCATAATTTCCTTGGTTACTTATAAGGTTATCAATCTTAGAGTTGAGGTGCACCGTTTTCTTAAGCTTAATTAACTTCTTAAAGTCACGGCGAGTTTTGTGGTATTCTTCTCTTAACTCTGTGTTACAAGGATCTTTGTGTGTTTTGTTAGATAGTACCTTCAGAGATCTTCTTAATATTTTGCAATCGTTATCAAACCATTTTTTGGAGAGTTTATTTCGTGACGATTTCTTTTGGCAGGTTAGTTTTAGAGAACGCAATGAAATTTCATTTAGCAAATTAGTAAATTGTTCAGTTGCCAGTTGAACACCGTCATTGTTTGAGGCGAAATCAGTTTGTTTGAACAGCGACAGTTTTGATTGAAATTCGTCCATTTTCAGAGTGTTGAGGAAATTTTGTGATGAGTTTTTATCCCAGATATATTGTTTTGGTAAATTAAATAACTTGTGCTGTGATTTAGGTATTGATTGAGATGAAATTGATGGAGAACACTTAATCCAGCAAATGATCTGAGAATGATCAGAAAAAATGGACGGTGGTTTTACAACAAGACTCTCAATCAAATTCAACATTTCGTGACTTGCAATAACATAATCAACAGTGCTTATTCCTTGAGGTGAATGAAATGTGATTTTTCCAAAAGAGTCACCTTTCGTGCGGCCATTTAAAATTCTTAAGTCACCAGATTTACAGATATCTAGTAAATTTTTGCCATGCTCATTTATGTGGTTATCATAATTTTTTCTACTTCCTATATTGTAATGTGGTAAAATATTGTCGCCGGGTATGTGGGAACAGTTGTCGTTTACAGCAAAGTCTAACGCACAGCCTGTTCTTGCATTAAAGAAAAAAAAATACGCCAAAGTGTACAAGGCAATCCTATTGATTGTAAAAAAAAACAGTTATGTCAAACAACTGAAGTAACGGCAACTGAACAGAAGGGCTAGTCCGTGGATGGAACCATTTATGATTTTAGCTTTAAGTGTTCATAACTAAAAAAGAGTTCGGCTACTCTCATCTTTTAATTATCGAACTGTTATTGGCATGTTAAGGTGCAACTTTTTGCAAAGTCTGAACCCGTCCCGAGTATAAGTGACGAAAAATGCTGTGAACTATTGCGAGCCACCTTAACTACGCTGGAATTATATTTGCCTAAATTTGTGCGTCACCTTTTGTTTAGGTGGTAGCAGTACTGTGATGATCGCAATCGTGTGCAGTATTGTTGGAGCTGTAATAATCGGCTTAGTTCTTGTCTTCATTTACATAAAGAAGAAGAAACAAACCCAAGCAAACCAAGCACGTGGGACGGAGATGCCGATGTCATACCCAGTATCCAGTGCTTCTTCTCAAAGGGCTCAGCAACCCTTACCACCTCCACCTCCTTACTCGTCAGTGGTTTCTAACGTTCCCCCTCCTTACTCCTCAACAGCCTCAATAGGATGAACCACTTCACCGTGTGACGGCCCGTAATCTATTATCTTATGAATCACTAATGAGGATTGTTCCGAAAAATACGGAGTCATCTCAATCCATTGTTTCCGTACAAAAATTGTTGGCCTTATGATAGGGCGGCAAAATGCATCATGCAATACCGTATTTAATCGTAAAAGCGCCGCAGCGCTTAATAAATGCTTGGATTTTTTTATGCTTCGCTTTCTCGAAGACAACATTAAAAACAAACTGTGTGCCCAGGTCACTGGAAAAAGAAGGAAGGGAGTTGGATTTGCTGTGCTGGAAAACAACTAAATCTGCGCATTTGAAAATCTGAAAAATATTGCTATTTATGAGAATAAATGTTTCCTATATCAGGCATATTCTGATGGCTGGTATAGATTTCTACAGCACCTTAGCACTTTTCAGACTAGTAAGGCTGTTTAGGGTTAGGGTTGGGGAAAACCCCCAAAAAATTCATGCAAGGGAAAATGCAAGGAAAAAACATTCGTGCAAAGAAGAAGGCAAAGAAAAAAATTCGTGCAGAAGGAAAAGTCCTATCGCGCCTATTAAAAACAGCGCTCTTGGTGTTTCAAAAATTCAAAATATTCTTGGGGCCCCACCCCTGGTCCTTAATAGTGTTCGTTGAAGTGTTTTCCTTACACTGCATTAAATTTCCCATGACAACAGAACTATAAGGTGATGAATTCATATTTTTCAATAGCCGAAAATGTCATTGAGAAATCATCAATATTGCCAGGCGCAATAGGAATAAACAAAAAGTATCTTTATTTTTATTGAAAGGAGACAAATATAACCTTGTTTTTGTTTTCATAAACAACCTAAATATATCATAGTAATAATACCACAAAGTCTGGTTTTCATTTGCAATCAGTGCACCTGCAACATACACTGTACTGCATTATGATAAATGTGATAAATACATGTTTTTATCCATAAACAGTTTCAATCTTAAACTTTTTAACATGTAATTATTTGTGATAAGTAGAATTTGGTATCTTTGTAATATTTTATACTGAATTATTTGTACCTACAGTAAAATTTAATAGAGGAGGGGTCTTGTCCCCTTAAATAATAAGTATACAACCCAATGAAAAGGTTCATTTATATATAGCTAGTTACGGTTAAAACTTTAACTGATACCAAAAAGAATACAGCAACGCTGCTACTTTAAAAAAAAAATAATACCACAAAGTCTGGTTTTCATTAGCAGCCAGTGGTATTTAAAGTGTGAAGTCACAAATTGTTTTCATCAAGCCTCAAAATCCCATCTTTTGATAAAGATTGCTGTATCAAGTGTTGCCTACTGTATATTTTGATATAAAAGCTTCTTGATGCCAAAACTTGTAAAACATTCGATTTGAATTGCTGTTAAAAAGTGTATAGTGAAAAGAAAGCAATCAGTAAATAACAAACAGTACATGACATTTGATTTTAACCATTCCAATATAATGATCAAAAATGGTCTTTAACCTACGAAGTACAACAATTTTGTTTAGTGAAATAGTTATTTTTTTAATAGTAAATGACAAACAAAGCAATATTTGTCTAAAAAAATCGTGCAGAGGGTTTCACCCGAAAAACAAAATCCTGTACAAGCAATGGGCGAAAAAACAATTCGTGCAACCCGAAATCCCCCCCCCCCCCCCCCCCCCTCCCAATCAATTTTCTGCTGAATGGTCCGTCCCCAACCACTGTCGCTGGAAAACAGATAATTCAATAAACATCTTCGCATTAAGAAGTAACTAGTCACCTAGGCTTATAGAAATCATGGGAAATGTTTAACTGTAATATTTTCTAGTGAATACACACATTCATTTCTAAATGCATTTAATAATAAACAGTCAGTTTGGTTTGCCTGAGCATCCAACCATCAATCTCTTGCTGTTATGTATCATGTTCCAGTATTCAATGGGTATGTTATGTATGTTATGTATGTTATGTATCATGTTCCAGTATTCAATGGGTATGTTATGTATGTTATGTCTGTTATGTATCATGTTCCAGTATTCAATGGTGTAGTGTACTTTCAGTATAGCTTACATGATGTATCTAGGCGTGCATAGGTTCTTGGGATTGATTATTAAAAGCATGGCGGATTAGATTCGGAGTTGTTTGTGTTATGACTAATAATCCATTTGCATCGGTTTCAATACGCGATAAGGACACGACATCTGGCGACGAGGATATTCTTTGAGGTCAACACAGTTGAAATATGGCCTCAATCAAGGTGGATGATCTACTAACAAGTGTAAAACCGTTCGACCCGAATGGCGAACCGTCGAGCATTGGCAGGCGATGGCAGCGATGGCTTAAAAGTTTTTCGTTATATGCTGATAGTAAAGGCCTCATCATCCAAGCAGACAAAGCTGATAATAAAGTACAAAGAAGAGCACTCCTTCTGCATTGTGCCGGGGAACACGTTCAAGAAATCTTCGAGACTTTGGCTGACACGGGCACAGGTGCCGAGTATGAGAAAGCCGTGAATGCGTTGAACGAGTATTTCATTCCGAAGGTAAATTCCACATACCAAAATCATGTTTTCCGAAGTATGGAACAGCGAGGGGATGAAACGGTGGCTCAGTTTGTGACAAGGTTACGACAGGTTGTGAAAGATTGCGATTATGGTGATCAGGCAGATAATCAAATTCGAGATCAAGTTGTTCAGCGGTGTACATCTCACGATTTAAGACGGAAATTGCTGGAAAAAGGTGACACACTAACCCTAGATGTTCTACTCAAGACTGCAGCATCATATGAAGCTGTGCAAGCTCAACTGGAGAGTATGAAGAGTAAAAATATTAACGTGAATCGGATTCGTGACTCGGGCCAAAACAAGCATCATCATCATGAAGGAAAGAAGACATCGAGTGAGCCTGGAAACAAAACATGTTATAGATGTGGCTACACAGGACATTTTGGACGAGACCCTGAATGCCCTGCTAAAGGAAAAACTTGCAAGACATGTGGTGGTGCTGATCATTTTGCTTCGCAATGCAAAACAAAGCCTGGCAAACTTAGAAATGATAAGAAGCCAAAAGAGAAGAAGAAGGTGAGGTACATGCAGGGAGGAGATGATGACGAGGAAGATGAGTATGCATTCACTGTTAAATCAGCATCGCAGCCTGAAAAAGTGGAGGTAATTGTGGGTGGATGCAGTGTGAAAATGGTGATTGATTCAGGGGCAAGCACTAACATTGTGGACAAAGGCTTATGGAGTGAGCTGAAGCAGCAGAAGGTTGTCTGTGTATCCAAGAAGTGTGACAAGAAGCTTTATGCCTACGGAAGCAAGGAGCCGTTGAAAGTTCTGGGTGTGTTTTCAGCAGTGACAAAAGTAGCGGAGAATGAAGTTCAAGCTGAATTTGTTGTCATTGATGGTGAAGGAGAAGCACTACTTGGAAGAGAAACCGCGTTGCAACTAGGGGTGTTAAAATTAGGTGTTTCAGTTTATACGGTTCAGTCCAAAGAAGCGATCATGTCTGATTACAAAGAAGTATTCAATGGTGTGGGCAAGTTGAAAGACTACCAGGTCAAGTTACATGTGAATCCCGATGTACCCCCAGTGGCTCAGCCAGTTAGGTGCACTCCATTCAGCCTCCGTGACAAGGTGAAGAAGAAGGTTGAGGAACTTGTAGATATGGATATTATCGAGCCAGTAGAGGGCCCAACACCATGGGTTAGTCCGGTAGTGGTGGTACCAAAACAGAATGATGAAATTCGTCTATGTGTGGACATGCGCAGAGCAAATGAAGCCATAATCAGAGAACGCTACCCCATACCTACCGTGGATGAAGTACTTGAAAGCCTCAACCAAAGCGCAGTGTTTAGTAAGCTCGATTTAAAATGGGGCTATCATCAGCTAGAACTCCATCCAGATTCCCGTGGCATTACTACCTTCATCACTCATTGTGGACTGTTTCAATACAAACGCCTCATGTTTGGAATTAGTTCAGCCCCAGAAGTCTATCAGCATGTTATTCAGCAAGTACTTAGTGACTGTGAGGGCATTGCAAACATCTCTGATGACATAATTGTGCATGGGAAAACCACCGAGGAGCATGACATGAGATTAAAGAGAGTGTTGGAGAAACTGAAAGAGAAGAACCTGACACTAAATGCTGAAAAGTGCATGTTTCACATGACCCGACTAGTGTTTATGGGACTCATGTTAACAGACAAGGGCATTGGACCAACTGAAGAAAAAGTGAAAGCAATTGTTGATGCAAGAGAGCCGCAGAATGCCTCAGAAGTCAGAAGCTTCCTGGGACTAGCTAACTACAATGCACGGTTTATCCCAGATTTTGCGACAGTTGCTGAACCCTTACGTAGATTGACCAAGAAAGGCGTGTGTTTTGAGTTCGGAGATGAGCAGAGAAGAGCATTCAATGAGCTGAAAAGCAGACTTGCAAGTGCAGAAACCCTTGGCTATTTTGACAAAGATGCCAGGACACTAATCGTAGCAGATGCGAGCCCAGTAGGTCTTGGTGCGGTACTTATTCAAGAACAACACGGAAAAAAGAGAGTCATCAGCTATGCAAGCAAAAGTCTAAGTGACGTGGAAAAAAGGTATTCTCAGACCGAGAAAGAAGCTTTGGCCGTTGTTTGGGCGTGCGAGCGTTTCCATGTGTACCTGTATGGCATTGAATTTGAACTGTACACGGATCACAAGCCATTGGAGACAATATACTCAAGCAGATCAAAGCCGTGCGCAAGAATTGAGCGATGGATTCTGAGATTACAACCCTACAAGTTCAAAGTAAAATACTTACCAGGAGAGCAGAACATTGCAGATTCTCTATCACGCTTGCTGCAAGCAGAAAGCCAAGCAGACCCTTCAGCAGCGCACAAAGTATCAGATGAATTTGTCAGATTTGTAGCGGTAACTGCTACTCCCCGCGCGATGACGACACGCGAGATTGAAGAAGCATCAGCAGAAGATGAAGAATTCGTTGAGTTGCGTCACTGTATGAGGAGCGGAACCTGGAGGGATGACCAGCTCAAGCAGTACATATCTGTAGCTGGTGAACTTTGTATTATTGGCAAGCTAATCCTCCGTGGTACCAGAATTGTGGTTCCCAGCAAGTTGAGACCTAGAGTCCTTACACTGGCACACGAAGGGCATCCCGGTATTGTTAGTATGAAGCAGAGATTGCGATCAAAAGTATGGTGGCCCGGGATCGACAAAGAGGCAGAAAGATTTTGCAAAACGTGTTTTGGATGTCAGCTAGTAAGCAGTCCTGCCCACCCTGAGCCAATCAAGTCAACCCCTTTTCCACAAGGACCATGGCAAGACTTGGCCCTGGATTTGTTAGGTCCTTTACCGTCAGGTGACTCGGTGTTGGTCGTAGTTGACTACTACAGCAGATATTACGACATTGAAATCATGCGCTCCACAACATCTGAGAAAATCATTGAGAGTCTGGAAAGAATCTTCACGATTCATGGTTTACCATTATCAGTAACCAGTGACAATGGACCACAGTTTGTCTCAAATGAGTTTGAAAAGTATCTGGAAGACTGTGGTATCGAACACAGGAAGACCACGCCGTTATGGCCCCAAGCGAATGGGGAAGTAGAAAGACAGAACAGATCTCTTTTGAAAAGGATGCGGATCGCACAAGCTGAGGGCAAACAATGGAAGGAAGAAGTTCGCAAATACTTGATCGCATACAGATCGACTCCTCACGCCACCACTGGAGTGACCCCTGCCGAACTTCTGTTTGGAAGGAAAATCCGTACCAAGCTACCTGAATTCCGAGAAGATAGAGTAGCAATCGAAGTGCGAGACAGAGATGGAGAAATGAAAGCAAAAGCCAAGCTATATGCAGACAAAAAGAGGCATGCTGAGTATTCAGATCTGGTTCCAGGTGACAGAGTTCTGTTAAAGCAAGAGCGGCAAAACAAGTTGTCGACACCATTTTCACCAGAACCATATGACGTTGTTAGCAGAAATGGGAGCAGTGTTGTTATCAAGTCTCCTGAGGGTGTTCAGTTAAAGAGGAATACTGCTCATGTCAAAAGATATGAGGAACCATCACCTAGTGAAACTGTTTCTCATCCAGTTGAAGAGAACAGTCAAACTCTTTCAAGACCGACTTCTACAAACCTTGAGACGGATGGCGGAAAGGGAAGAAATGCTGTCTTAACAAGACCAGCCCCAACAGACCTTGAAACGGATTGTGGAAAAGCAAGGATTGCTGTACCTATGAGACCAGTTCGTCTTAAGAAGCCTCCAGAGAAGTTTAAAGACTATGATATGAGTTGACTTGTTAGAACTGTTAGGTTTCGCTAGAATGTTGCATTGTTTCGCTGGCATTATTATTGAACTGTGGAACTTTATCCTAGCGAAGTCAAGGTTCAGATTATTTGTGCGATTACCAAGTTTGTTCCTACATTTGTTAAGTTTCGTTTAAGCTTCTCCCTTAGTGTTCCAAAAAAAGGAGGGATGTAGTGTACTTTCAGTATAGCTTACATGATGTATCTAGGCGTGCATAGGTTCTTGGGATTGATTATTAAAAGCATGGCGGATTAGATTCGGAGTTGTTTGTGTTATGACTAATAATCCATTTGCATCGGTTTCAATACGCGATAAGGACACGACAAATGGGTAAATAATTTACGTTCGTTTGCGCGCAGCGAATAAGAACGTAAGCTAAAAACCGTGCAAGTCAATTACGTAAAGTGTAACATTTGAAAATAACCGAAACGCATTTTAGTCCATCAGCTAGGGGGGTTGTATGGCTCACTTAGGGGAACAAAGGAAACTTGTATAATCTTAATCTCTGACTATTTAGCATCATAAAAATGTATGATAGCAAGGATAGAACGGTAGCTTTCACTTTGTAAATCGCATTTTAAGTTGCAGTCCCGCTAAAAGCGGTCCGCTCGATTTCGCGACCAAAAATATCCCTTTATTTTTTGCTGGTGAAAAAGCTTTGGTTCACATGTATGAAATACACAATTCTTTGTTTTCAAATTCATTATTTTTGCCCTGCTACAAGCAAAAAACGAATTTAGGCCGTCTCGGCCTTTTCGACGCTGATCGGAAGGCTAAAATGGATGGGTTTTCAGAGGCGCGCTACGTAGAAACAAATGCAGTTGAAGAAACTTTGTTTAGGTCAGGTTTCTAAGCTAAACTCGAGTAGTGCACAGGCAAAGTGTAAAAAAAATTCAATAAAATGTCAAGCAAGCTGGGGCCTTTTGTCCCCTATTGTTATAAAAGGCTTCAAGGAGGTTAAACCAATCAGAATCCGTCTACGAACACATGTTTGGGTTTTAGGGGTGACTAGAGAGAACGGGTTTGTCACACGGAGAAGACTATCAGATTTCAAACGCATACATGGGCCGCTTCTGTCCTCCACACTTCAATCTTTCAGACGTTTATTTTCCAAAAATGTAACTGGCTCGCCTTTTAAGACTTCGAAATGGAAAGAAAAAGTCCTTCAGAAGATTTGCATGCCGTTGAAGTTGCGGTTAGAGAGCTGAAAGCGATGGAAATAGAGACCTTAAGATTGAGGGTGTCCCCTTAAACCGCAAACCACAAACGTCGGCCAGCAGTTTACAATTCGGAGTTCGCCGTATGAACATAATATGGGCTTAAGATTGAGGGTTACGTTTTAACTATGCCTATTACCGGAGCCATCTTGGAAACAAAGTATACATTCATGTATATACATTCATGAATTCACATATCGTCAAAAACTGGCTTTTGTTTTACTTTATTTATCGTAGTTTAACCACAAAGTAATCCGACTGGCAAAACAGTGCCAACAACAAACAGCCGGCTGCCAGGTTTGTTTTCATTCATTCGTTCACTTCTGTTTTAGCTGAAAAATCGTCTTCAAATTACGTTTCTGTGAAAAAGAATTCGATAATTAATAAGCGAAAGAGTTCTAAAAAGTAGTATTTCCTCTCAAACGTGGGATTGTGATGTTTTAGGATGCAAAAAACCTTGCGGTAAATCACTTACGTCTAGAGCGTGGTCTTGCCGTACAAACGTGAACCTCAAACCGCAAACCTGACGGCAAGGCACTGGTCACGTGACTTCTTGACGTTCGCGGTTCGCGGGAAATGCCGAAAAACCTCGATCTTAAGGTCTCTATTGTCCTTTGAGGACCAGCATCCATTTATCACAAAGTGAGTGAAGGAAGTCATCATGTCTTCCTTCAGAATTCATACTCGAAGCGCGAAGCGGCAGACTTTTCTAGAATTTTCAAGCATTCCTGGAAAACTACGGTAAAGAAAAAAACATTTTTGAATGTCCATTTACTTTGTAAGAAACACTTCTTAAACTGTTTCTTGGTGTTATCAGTGGTTTTTGAGAAATATTTAGAAAACTCGGCCACGTACAGAACAATCGGTCGAGCAATTGTGCGAGAAATTCTTCGACATGTGCTGAACAAATTTGCTTGCGTGGCCGATAGTTTCCTCGATGCGATAATTTAACGCGTTTTGCTCTTCAAACTAAACTAAAAGATATTTGAGTAAAACTTTCAACTGAGATAATTCGTTGTCCTTTTTCCTGTGTTTGTTGTTTTAAGAATTGGTCTGAAAAGCGATCTTTTGTAAACAAAACTAGGTTTGCATTTCACGGTGTTAATTTCCCTCACGTCACAGAATCTAATATTATTACTTTCAAGTTAATTTTTTAGCTTATTTTTCATACTCAACCTGTTTCTTATTCGAAAATTGTTCACTCTATTGTGTTCGCTTTTATGTTTTGTGTGCACTGCCCAGTTTATTATCGTTCCTTGATTCCCCGGGCTTGATTCACGTTGAATTGATCAAAGACTGAGAATCGCACAGGAATCAGTCGGTTTTTCACTGATTTCATTGCTTTTAAAAGTAATCTTTCAGAAATAATTCACGGTTTGGGAAGTATTCGACGAGTGTGGATTTGATCGGAAATCAATAAATTAAATATTCAAAGCGAGTACAGAAAAATTGGTAGCTTCAATCAACGTGTCTCGGCATGTTCTTGAGGGATGGTACAAAGAAGTATAAAGAGGAACCTTTGGAATTAAAGAGGAATTAAACAGGAACCTTTGGAATTGTCCATGAGAAGTTAAAGTCACTGCATACACGGCTATAGTTCGTCCCAAGTTGGAATATGCTTGCGCCGCTTGGGATCCCTATTTCAAAAAGGATGTTGCTTCCTTTGAGAGGATCCAGCGAAAGGCAGCACGATTTTGTACCGACCACTACCATCCTACAGCCAGTGTCACTGAAATACTTCACGATCTAGGATGGACTACCTTAGAGGTAAGACGAACTATGACTCGGTTCATCCTCTTATACATGTCACGGGCAAGTTCATATTAATGTAGACACTGGCTTATCTCCGCTCCCACACCGAACATAGAACTCGAGGGAGCCATAGTTATAGATACAGACAAGAAAAAGCAACTAATGTAAAATCTTTCGCGACAATGACCTTAAGATAACAATAGAAGCAAACAAAACCATCGTGAACTTCCTAGACGTCACGCTTGACCTGCGAAGTGGCAAACACTATCCATTCACAAAAGAAGGCAACATCCCACTGTATGTACACAAGAAATCAAATCATCCACCATCCATCATCAAGAATATTCCAGATTCCATCAACAAGCGGCTTTCCGAAATATCTTCAGACCGTGATTGTTTTGACAATGCCAAAACCGTGTACCAAGAAGCGCTCCACAAAAGTGGCTACAATTACAACCTGGCATACGAAGAGTCACGCAACGAGTCACAACAATCACGAATGAACCGTCCAAGGAAAATTCTTTGGTACAATCCACCCTACAGCATGAACGTCAAAACAAACGTAGGAAAGTGCTTCCTTTCTCTCGTTGATCAACATTTTCCCAAATCAAATCCACTCCACAAGATTTTCAACCGGAATACGCTTAAATTGAGCTACAGCTGCATGAATAATATAAAATCGATTATATCCAACCACAACAAATCACAAATTAATAAGTCTGATCTCACCCAAGATAGTAATTGTAACTGCCGGAACCCAAGCACGTGCCCCATGAACGGAAAATGCAACGACACAAACATCATTTACCAAGCTGAAGTCACAACATCATCCTCCAAAGAGACATACGTCGGACTTTGTGACACAGCGTTTAAATTAAGATACAGAAATCATGTATGCTCATTTAGAAATGAAAAATACAAGCATGCAACAGAATTAAGCAAATACATCTGGAGCTTAAAAGAAAGAGACGTCATTTACAACATCAAATGGCGTAAGATTAAACAAGCAAGATCGTATTCAAATGTAAACAAGCGTTGTAATTTATGTTTATGGGAAAAATATTTCATCATATGCAGACCCGAAATGTCAACACTGAACAATAGAAGCGAACTCCTATCTACTTGTAGACATTCTAAGAAATTCCTGTTGAAAACTGTATTCGTTTAGTTAACCAATCATATCTCCGCACGTCACGCCATTAGGTATTGTTCTGTAATTTCAAATTTTGTATGTATTTTATGTATCCGTTATTGTAGGCAGTTGCCTGATGATTGCTTCGTAAGAAGCATGAAACTCTGAGTAGCAGTGAATAAATGTCTTCGACCAAGTAATCCATCTCTACAAATCTACATATCGCTCTAGTTTATCTATTGAGCACTTTTATAGCTGATGAAGTCTTCAATTCATTATTTTATTATATTATGAAATAAATCATATATATGAACTGCGACTAAGAACGTAACATTTATTTTTATTCATACTTCCCAAGGGCTATTAGACTTTAGATTAGTTTACCAACTGATCTCGTCGAGATAAGTTCACTGACTATTTTTAAGCATGAGTTATTTAACTACCTGGATGACAACCAGAACTAGACCTACTACTATCATTTTTTGAACTATTTATTTATTTGTATATTTTTGTTTTATTATTTTATTGATTTATTTACTTCTATCGTATATACATGTAAATATTTTAATATTATACAGTTGGTGTGATGTCCAATGGGATTTTTACCGACTAAATAAATGTAGATGCAGATGTATTAGATTTTCATGTATAGTTTATTTTATTAGTTTTATTTTGTAATATGCACGTTTGCATTGAAACGAGTCTTAACTCAACCGTCTAATGTTGCTAAATAAATTACTACTACTACTACTACTAGTCTACTACTATTACTACTACTACTACTACTACTTTCTTACGCATGCGCATGAGCATAGGCTGCTGGGAGCCTCTTGCTAAAATACAATTCTTGACTAAATCCTGGAATATTGGGCATCTTAATAGCGGAGCTCAGCAGGACGAAGGCCCGCACGGAGCGCCATACTCATAGAACCAGAAAACCATAGAACCCATGCTCGTCATTTTTCATGGTCATGACTAGCGGAATGTTTCGCGGGCGCGTTGTGTGCCCGCCGCCGCTGTCCGCCGCCGCCGTCGCTTAGGGTTAACTCGCGGGCGCGTAAACCGTCGCAAAACATGCGCGTATGACGCCACCCAACAACCGGGATCTTTGCAATTTCACGTCACCTGGTAAAACACTGCTGTGTTTAGCGGAGAAAACCGTTTAAATTAAAGTCGTTATTCTCCTGAATTTTTTCGCGGTTTCCTACTCAAGACAGGGATACTAATTAAGTAAATTACTAATTAAGAGATACTCAGACGGCCGGGATGGAGGATGGGAGCAATGCGGGAAGATGTTTGTCACTTCGGGTTTCAGAACTGAAGAAGCGGAGATTTAAACAATTTCCAAGCAGTGGAGGGACTTAAAGGTAAAACAAAATACATTTCTCGATGGGAATTTATGTTGATATCAATCTGTGATTGACTTTTTTGTGTTCTCGCTAGTTTTCGGGAGAATTGTTTATAACGCGCTCAATTAAATTCAGTTGTTTTGATTTCTTTCATCGGCGACATCTCGGCCTCGATGAGCTCTTAATGGTTCGCGTTTTGCTTTTAAACATAAACTTATGGAGATTTGAATAAAATTTTTCGAAAGAAGATTGTGTTGTCCATTTTTATGTGTTTGTTCATTCATTACATAGGTTGAAAAGCGATTTTATGTAAACAAAACAAAACAAGACTTGGATTTTATAGTTGTAAACTTCACTCGCGTGGTCTTATGCAAATATGTTTGTGTATTTTTTGCAATTTTGATTTCCAAATCAGTTTCTCGGACAATTTTTATAAGCAGCAGGTGTATTTTATTTGGAAATTAGTCGTACTAATTATTCTAGACGGAGAAAAGGTTGTTTTTGTGAACTTTTGTTTGTCGCGTAAGTCTGTTTTTGAGAATTGTTAAAATTAAAAGATAGCCCGGTCGTCAATTTTATTCTTGTGCTTCCGACCTTTCACCTCAGTTAAGTTTATCATCGGCTTTCTGTTCAAAGAGCGACGCTGTTAGGCTCAGGCTATCTATATATGTTATAGTATATTGTACGTGTACTATTATTATTATCATAACAAACAAACATTCTTGTGGTGAACTGGCTATTCTTGCTTAACAACATTGCCTAAACTTTGTGAGGGATAGTCTATAACATTATATAACAAAACAAAATTATCCTGATCACAGCGCTTTATTTCGGCTAGCCTACGTGCAGCCGTACGATACACTTCGGCTATAATTCGACTAGTTTCATACAGGTATCCGACAAAAAACGTAAGTCACGCATGATAGTATAATTTAAATTTCGGAAATTAAAAATATTTTTGTGCCAGCCGTTACATGCTCACTGGCTCCTTCTACCAGTCACGGTGTTGGTTACGTTTATATACCTCACAAAGTTTAGGCAATGTTGTTAAGCACGAATAGCGAGAGTAGCTAGTTCACCTGACCGCAAGAATGTTTCAGTGTGAAAATAACAGTTGACATACAATGATTCTGTGCGCCTTGGGGCAAAACACCAGAAAGCAATTCCGACCACTTCGCTGCGAGTCAATTTTTCCTACTACTGACAGTCATAACAGATGGAGTTCAAATATAGTATTCGTATTGCTTCATGTTTAGCCTCTCGAAATTTACAGAATTTTCATAAAAACATGAACACGACGTATAAAGGAAATTTCTCGAACTACAAACAATTCGCGTGATGGATACAACTGCAGTGCGTGAATAAAATTCTGAAGTCAATCCATTAAAATTAAATTGATCTACGTTAAAAAAAAAAATAGCTCGTTCTATCGGTGGTGGTTTTTACAAGAATAGACTTGGCATACACATCGGTAAGGTTCCGGTTTCATACTCCCTGTCAAGTATTATGTAAATGAAGATTTTAATTTTATCTACATACGCAAGTGTCAGCTAAATCGGCAAACGCTGGCAAACGTCACGTACGGAAAACGTGCGGCATTTATAGTCTCTAATTCTATAACGGTTAACAGCGTTATAACATCTTAATAACCTACCTTGAAGCTTGTTGAAGACAGGAATATATCAAAATACATTTCACCCGCAAGAAAATTCAATCTGCAGGCCCGCGTTTACGCGTTTATGGTTGGCAAAGAAAATGCGATGAGTGAGCCATTTGGACAAGACAATACGCAGCGTGATACCGCTCAAGAGTCATGTTTTGTTTCTGTGCTTGCAAACTTCGTCCGATCAGCTGAAACAATGGAACAAACAGTTTTGTTTCCAAGTGTCTTAATTGATTTAACAGTGAACTCCGTATTGCCAAGCGTAAGTCCGAATGAAATTTATTTAAATGAAGAAGCGGATTTGAGGACATTTTGCCTTATTGTAAAATCAATTAAAACTCAGCTCACGGAAGGTTGTAGTTTTATCGAGGAACTTGAAGACGGCGTAGAAGAAAACATTCAGATACTGAAGAAAGTTAAGGAACTATGCAAGCAACTACGGCCACTTATACGTCAAGCCAAGTATTTGGGTTATGCCGCCGAAGAACTAGCTTTGTCTATGAAACCGGTCTCTTTCCAAGAATTTACTGAACATGAAAGTGAACATGCGTGTCTCTACGATGACCATTCAACGTGCAATTTACGTGCCGCTTTGGAAATGTTCTTGTATGAAATGGACAAGATGAAGGAGGAAGTTCTCTTCCCGAGCCTTTTGAAGTCCTACAGTGCTGTTGATTATGGCTGTAGCTTAGATGAAGAACAGACTTTAAACGACCTGTATGTTAGCTTGCTTCAGGTCAGAAGCGCGTTGCTTAATTCTCAAAATATTCATCTCGAGCCTCTCGAAAATTCCGCTTTCTATGAAACAGTGTCGAACTTGACAAATGTTTTCTATAATTACAATACTATTCTTGATAAACTTGTGCTAATATATCTACAAGAGGTTCATGAAGACTGCTAGCTATTAAAATTGCCGGGCTCTGAGTTGTAGAATTTCGTGACCTCGACATCGTCTCATGAATTTAAATCAAATGATGCAGATTATCTGAAACAACGACGCATTTTGCAACAATGGTCAAATATGAAAAAAAAGTAACAAATAATATAAAAGCTTCATCGATCGAATCGATCAGGAGAGGGTTACCAAACAAATTGGCTACGTATAAGTAAACTGTTGTATAGAAAATATTTTTATATAACAGCATCATTATCGTGTTACTTTCTGTCAGAATCAACCGCAACAATTTCTCATAAATAAATCGACGTTCACATGAACATGTGTCACATTCTCAAAATTTTGTTCGATGTGATACAGTAAAAAACCTGCATTTTCCCAAGTTAGCCTCAAAAGGTTCTTATGATTTCCTTAGCTGTTATATTGGAATATAGTCCAATAGACTGTGAAAACAGTATGAAACTTAAGACTTAGCTGAAAAGAGGCAACTGTATTTGTGCAGTTACAACAGTGTATAGTATCTACATATATGTATCTGCAATGACATTGCAAGGGATTTTCATTTTCATTGGCCATTAGAGCTTGTTTTTTTTATTTATCAATTCTAAGGTTTAATTGAATACTATAAAATAAGAACCTGTTTCAAATTTTAGGCTAAAACAGGTTCTTATGTAAAGTGTCTTAATGGAAATCTTAGCCTAACAGGTCTAACAGGTTCTTAAAATTTAGGTTCTTATATCCGGGTTTTTACTGTACGCCGAGTATAATCATGCTATGTAAATTAATGCCATTTTAAACGATCCTGTTGCATATGCAAACTAGTTCATAGCTAGATAAAGCCTATAAACACTTACCTAACATAAAGTATAGTCTATAAACAATTACTTAAAATAGCATTGACACGTCATAGGGCCTCCAATGTATGTGCTCGTTAAAGCTGGGCCCTAAATGAAGCACAGGAGTGTATCCAGTTTATATTTCCTTGGGTTTTTTGGCAGCGGAGGAAGTGGGACATTTGAAGGTGGGGGTGTTAGGTTGTTCCAACGAGCATCCATGAATGGATATTCCTGATCCTTAGCGAAGTCAGTACGGAATGGATAAATATTTGCCATTTGGTTGGTCATAGCACATTGTATAAAGATTAAAATATCCTTTTTCTTCTTTGCTTCTGCCTTTTTTTGTTGTCGGCTTGAGAGGATGATAAAAAGTTAACATAAATTAAGGAAACAAAATATCTCCTAAAGAAAAGAAGGATTCAAGTATAGCAACCATGCTTTCCATATTTCTTAGAAGCTCCGCTGTTAGAAGCCCTTTCGCTGCGTGTTTTCCATTCACCATCATCTTCGGCGCCGGCAGCTGTTGTTGATGTCGTGACTAAGGCCCTTTTGTTCAATGTGGATTCAAGCCCCACTAATAAGTGGCCTGCAACAGATTGCGCAAGCACTCTTCTGCATAAAATATCTCATGCGCTTGTTTCAACTTTATCGACGACAACGACGCCAATATCGCTTAGTTACCTCAGCAAAGTTTCAACAACATCACTGAGTTTAAGGCCTTCTGAATATGATATTTGCAGGAGGATTCATATTAACCACTTTGGGTAAGTTCAATTCGCAAAATTTCATTAATTGTTTGGTGGATCAATTCTTCTTCCGCATGCAGTGTAAGTTATAATTTTTCTCGGTTAATAGCTTTGTTGGTCGCTCATCATCGTCGTTGTAAAGGAGTACCCAATGAAACTGCGTACTGTGTTATCAAGATGCCGCTTAACGGAAATATTTATGCTGTTCACGATTTACAAAACGTTAACAACATGAACTTATAAACCGAGATAAATAAACAGAAATATGATCATGAAGCCCAAAAATTACATATCAACGCTTGCAATAGCATTTATATCTTTGTGCAGTGAACGACGAACGGATTTCAACCTTATGTTTTAAGACTTTAAGAAATGGTCCTTTCTCATTACAAGAGCTTAAAAACAAAGAAACCTTGATCTCAAAACGAGAGTGGTCAGAATAACTTCAACCGTATTTATTTCACGCGGCGATGTGTTTTCGCGGAGATGTGCTTGTTTGATGGAATTGACCGTAGTAATAAAAAGGAGTGAACTGTGTAGTTAAATCAACACTTGCAATCCTAAGGATTTTTCTTCTTCTGAGGAAGGCGAGGCTTCGTTTCTGAACATACCAAAGTCACGACGTGATATGTAAATGTTTATTCAAGTTACAGCTTATGTTATCATGTGTCAGTGTTAGCGCATCGTCGCGTTGCGTTTTGTGTCGGACCAAAAGCAACATGTTCTGTCGATATGATATCGATCGTCTTGGAAATTGACTTCTGGATGGATAGATAGGGATGCAATTATGCTGAAGTCACGGAGATTTACACTGTGAATTCTGGTTTGCATGACTTCAGATGTCTTAGCTTTAGCCAACAGTTCTTATTTGTAAACTGAATACAATTAAAATGGCAAGTTAACATTTATTAATTTACTGTGTTTTTTTTCGCTCTTTCTTTTAGGCTTATTTATAGCTCAAATCGCTTCCCGCTGCTCGCAAAGGCATGAAACACCGAAAGCGTAGATTCTCGCGCGCGTCTGCTGGCGAATTGACTGAATGATAACAAAAGCTGTTCATCAAGTTTATTGTTCAATAGGCCATTTGCACGATGGCGTCATTTGACTACAACTACCAGAATTCATTTCGTTTTTTCTTTTCTTATTTAAATTTTGTAATCCCAGTGCGGTTTAAATAACAATAGCCCTAATTTGCACTACAAAACAAAAACCTGAAGGATTCTGGTAGTTGTAGTCATATGACGTCATCGTGCAAATGGCCTATTAGCTTGCTTTGCTTTCTCTTTTCCTTAAAGTACAACCAGTCTCGATGCGAAAATTATCGAGGTTTTAATTAAGCCACGCTTAAATTTATAATTTGTTTCCAACAAAAGCTACTTTAGTTTTAATGTTTCGTGATAACAATGTTTCTCTATGTCAACCTGTGTAAGTGAGTCCGGCTTTCCGAAGCGCGAGTTCACCCGATTGCTGTACGATGAGACAGTTCGGATAGCTACGGATTGGACAACTACTCGCCTTATTTTTGCTCTTGTATTTCGCCGCTCTCCACACGTTTTCGTTACAAACAGAATTTGAGTCATGAACAATGAGCCATTTTATGTTTCGAAAATTTTTTTAACTGCGAACCAAACATCTTTAACGAAGCGAAGTGAAAATGACAAATGTAGAAATAAAAAAATGTCCCAAAGAGTACTCAGAATGTTTGTTTTGTTTTATTTTTTGTATCTCAGATATGCATGCAAGACACGACACACTTTGGTATATCCAATGAAAAGACTGACTTTCGCCAATCTCGTTTACAAAACGAGAATACAACGAGTCGATGGACACTTTCGGAATGTGTGTTCTCATTTCTGGCATATGAGACTTGCATTTGCAAAACACTCATCCGTGTGTTCACTTCGCCCATGTTCAAAATATGCCGGTTATATCCCCTCGTTGCCTAAAAATAACCATTACAAATGCGGTATGTGAGTTCTGCCTGACTGCAGACATTGCTGTTTATTTTCTGATTATTATTTCTGACAGATTTTTGATTGTTTTAATTTTCAGCTTTCTTCTTGACCGAAGTACCAATTATTGCTGGACGTGAGTGGACTTCATTAATTTTTTAACCCTTTAAGGTGTTTCCCTCCAGTTTCCGTGCAGCCGCACCGACCATTTTTAATCGGCCGTTTAACTAACTTTCCTTTATTGAATTAGTATAAAACTTACACAAAGTATTGAACAAAGTTTGAAGTTTATAATAGTGTAACAATTTTGTAAATCGGATTTAAAATTGCGGAGATAAACGAGAAACATTGAAATCACTTGAGTCTAAATTCCCAGCGATTGCGATGGCATCTAGAAAAATCAAAACTATTACGATAAACTACAACATATGGCAAACAAAATATCTAAAAATTAGAAACTTTTGTCAAGCCGATTTTGAGTAAATCAGAAAAACATTTCGAACTTGTGATTTTGCATTTGTATGAGCACATCTACAAAATCCTCAATTAAGCTTATAAAAGTTTAATTTCTCAATCTCAAATTTACGTCAAAATGTGTGTTTATAGTATGAGATGAAACTATGAAAGTTTGAAAGCGTTTCTCGTTTTAGTTTTGGAGATTCGATTTTCTATAGGAAACCGTAGTTTTTTGACTGAGTTCTTGATATTGTAGTTTTAGCACATTTCTACATATTTCAAAAACTGCGAGATAGATTTTTTTTAAACTTTTATAGTCGTTTCTTTATAATATGAACAACATTGTCTCGAAGTTTCATCTTGATTGAAACATTGCAACATGGTCAAATAAAATAATAAAGTTCACCTAAAACGCGATTGAGAAGTTGTGCTTTGATTGCACGGTTGAAGGCGCACGTCGCAAAGACGCTTTAATTAATTCAGATGAAGTGTAACGCATTTCTGCGTGTTGAGAATTATGCAAATCGAGTTGACTGCTTTCTTTTCCCTACAATTCAAAATGTCGAGAGTGTCCAGTGCACGTCAAATGCGAATAAAAAACTGCTTTCAAATAAGCGTCCCACTGAAATTCGTGGGAATGATAAAAATAACGTGGAACAAAGCCCCTAAACATTACTCCGCAAAACATGATGGTCACGCAGAAATGCATTGCGCTTCACCTGAATTAATTAATTAAAGCGTCTTTGCGCGCCTTCAACCGTGCAATCAAAACACAAAGTCTCAATCGCGTTTTGGGTGAACTTTATTATTTTATTTGACCATGTTGCAATGTTTCAATCAAGATGAAACTTCGAGATAATGCTGTTCATATTATAAAGAAACGACTATAAAAGTTTGAAAAAAATCTATTTCGCGGTTTTTGAAATATATAGAAAAGCGCTAAAACTACAATATCAAGGAGTCAGTCAAAAAACTGTGGTTTCCTATAGAAAATCGAATCTCCAAAAATAAGACGAGAAACGCTTTCAAACTTTCATAGTTTCATCTCATACTATAAACACACATTTTGGCGTAAATTTGAGATTGAGAAATTAAACTCTTATAAGCTTAATTGAGGATTTTGTAGATGTGCTCATACACATGCAAAATCACAAGTTCGAAATGTTTTTCTGATTTACTCAAAATCGGCTTGACAAAAGTTTCTAATTTTTAGATATTTTGTTTGCCATATGCCATAGTTTATCGTAATAGTTTTGATTTTTCTAGATGCCATCGCAAT
Organism: Cladopsammia gracilis; assembly: GCA_022457155.1. Classification (NCBI taxonomy): domain Eukaryota; kingdom Metazoa; phylum Cnidaria; class Anthozoa; order Scleractinia; family Dendrophylliidae; genus Cladopsammia; species Cladopsammia gracilis. Next base: position 80,240 of record JAJGOT010000158.1, read on the forward strand.
CGCTCGGAATTTAGACTCAAGTGATTTCAATGTTTCCCGTTTATCTCCGCAATTTTAAATCCGATTTACAAAATTGTTACAATCATATAAACTTCAAACTAAGCACAATATTTTGTGTAAGTTTCATACTAATTCAATAAAGGAAAGTTAGTTAAACGGCCGCTTAAAAATGGTCGGTGCGGCTACATGGAAACTGGAGGGAAACACCTTAACTGACAGAACTCAGTCACTATTCGCACTGCATATATTACGAACAACGCTATAAAATCTACCACCATGAATAAATTACCCCATTGCTGCTCAACTACAGAAGCGGTATACGACGTTGAACAGTACGCGAGATTATAACCACAGTTCTACTTAAGAAGATACGTCGAGTGAAAGGTTCTGAAATGGCCGCAGAGCAACGACCGCGAGATGTGCAATATCCTCAGGCAGTCGAACCTCAAGCCGAACCAGCGCCGCTGGTAGTAGCGCCAAACCAGCCGCCTCCGGCTGAGCGACAGGAGCAACCTCAGCCTGCAGGACGAGTAGAAGGGGAAAGAGAGGGAAACGTCGAACTAGAGGTAATTTAAGACACGTGGAATTTACATTTTCTCATTCTGTTAGTTGTTTACATAGTCGTTAAAATTCGTGTTTCTGACCGAGAAGAACTCGTTTCACTGCGCTTGTTTAGTCCTGGTTTGCTGTGCTGCATTCAGTCATTGTTTGGAGAGTTAAAATGTTGTATTCTTATCCTTCGCGGTTGTTTCGTTAACTTTATCCTCGTATAAGTTTTGTCTCCTCGTTCGTTATCGTCGATACATTATGTTAATACATTTATAATTATGGAATATTCTCCAGGTTGTATTCAGTAGTTTTAAAGGTCGGCGTAGTGGTATTTATTTATATTCCTGTGGTTTCATTTAGATTCGAGTAGGCGTTTAGCCCACTCAGTATTTATTCCGATAAATTAAGTGTGGTCGCGGTCGACCAATAAGTTAAGTGTGGTCGCGGTCGACCAATAAATTAAGTGTGGTCGCGGTCGACCAATGATTAAGCGTGGTCGCGGTCGATCGATAAATTAAGTGTTGTCGCGGTCGACTAATAACTTGAGTGTGGTCGCGCTCGACTAATAAATTAAGTGTGGTCGCGGTCGACTAATACGTTAAGTGTCGTCGCTGTCGACTGAATGTAAGGGTGGTCGCGGTCGACCAATAAATTAAGTGTGGTCGCGGTCGACCAATAAATTGAGTGTGGTCGCGGTCGACCAATAAATTAAGTGTGGTCGCGGTCGACCAGTAGATTAAGTGTGGTCGCGGTCGACCAATGGATTAAGTGTGGTCGCGGTCGACCAATAAAGTCTGGTCGCTGTCGACCGAATGTAATTGGGGTCGCGGTCGACCAATAAATTAAGTATGGTCGCGGTCGACCAATAAATTAAGTGTGGTCGTGGTCGACTACTGACATCAAATGTGGTCGCTGTCGATCGAATGTAAGTATGGTCGCGGTCGACCGAATGTAAGTGTAGTCGCGGTCGACTAATACATTAAGTGTGGTCGCGGTCGACCAATAAAAGTGTCGTCGCGGTCGACCAGTAAAAGTGTGGTCGGGGTCGACCACGAACAATTGACAGGGCCCGAGTGGACTGAGAGAACTGTATGGCAAGTGTCTTAGTGCGCATTTTGTGTTTTGTAGAACCTGAAGAGAGAGCTCCAAACTTTGAAAAAGAGTATGGAGGATATGACAAAACCTACTGTGGCGACGCTAAGGAAGAAGGCTATGGATTACACGCACAGGCCGCTGACTGATTTCAATAAATTTGAAGCCCTGGAGATGCTGGAAAATTTGGAACATGGGGCAAGAGACAGCCGGGATGAGAAGGCAGAGTACTACCGTGTCGCCTGCCAGACGGCGAGAATAAAGATTGATTACCCCAAGGAACATTTCAGGTCCCTTTTGTCACGCCTCCTGGGGGACAAGGATCACCAGACGGTATTTGAGGCGGTCGCGAAGGTGGAGAAATCCATGGCCAAATGGCGAGGTTCCGGCGAGCAATGGCGAGGCCCCGGTGGGCAATGGCGAGGCTCCGGCGACCGCATGAGTACATCCTACGGCGGGTGGCCCAGGAGGAATGGACCGGGCCCCAGGTGTTACTACTGTGATAGGGTGGGCCACATCGCGGCTAATTGCTTTAATAAGAGGAGAGATCAGCGCCCGGGCCCTTATCGCCGGTACCAGCCGACGAAAAATGAGGCTCCAAAAGACCAATAGGGAGCGCACAACGATGGGATTGGGACATAGCGTCTATTTCTAAATGATAATAATGTTTAGACGATCATGTAGTGCCGTAACATATTTAAGAGAATTAAATAATCTAGGACCGACTGAATACTCCTGTGTGATAATAGCATGTGTGGATCTAATAAAGGAGGAAGCCCTCAGTGATTGTGCAAACTGATATATGTTGTATTTTGTATGATTTTACCCCCACGTTTTACTTGTCATGGGAATCAGGGGGAAAGAGGCTCGAGGAGCTCTCTAGATTGCCTGGTACGTCGTCATGGCAATAAATAATTTCGGTTTTGTTCATTAATTTATGAGCTTCACATAATAACGCTCTGCGCAGCCACGGGGAGATGGGAGTTTTGAAAACTGGCTTCAAAACAGCCTCCCAGTCATACTGGGTCGGAACTGCCGTCTCTCCGCTGGTTTGCACGGGACTTCTTTGTTTCTCGTTAAATTATTCATCTTCGTTCTATTGCTATCGTTTATTGTAGGCAATATACTGGTGTTGGGAAAGGGATAAGGATTTCGATATGGTTGTCATAAACGAGGGAACCAAGAGAAATGACATACGTTGGGTGAATTTCATGGGAGATCCCGTGCCAACCAGTGGAGAGACGGTGGTAAAAAGGGAGCTGGAGAAAACGGCCCTTTTAGTGGGAAAAGGGGAACTAATAGGAGAAGTGGACCAATTGGTCTTCAGAGACCCCAATAGCTTTGTCGCGGGCGAATTACACGAACATGCGGCACAATGGGCGAATATTGCTGCAACAGCGCCGATCGAAAACCGTGTCGAGGTATTAGAATGGATCGAGAGAAAGGTATCGATTTTCTCCTTTTTTCAACACTTTAAAGGAACTTTCAAAGGAGAGAACTATGATTCGGACTGCCCACCTAGTAGGTCATTTCGCAATAATGTCTCGTGCAAATCGTTTGGTGAGTTTATTCGGAAAACTCTCCTGGCTCGTCTAAAGACTGGGGCCATATCGTTACTGGGGAAAGTTGGGCAAACAGAGGCCCCGCATATCGTGCTACCGCTGACCGTCGAGCCCACAAAGCCTCGACTGTGTCAGGACGCGCGATACTTGAATTTGTGGATGCAAGACAAACCTTTCTCTTTGGATAAAATCACGGATCTGCCCCGGTACGTTCCGAAGGACTCCTTCCAGACTGTGCTGGACGACAAATCCGGCTACGATCATCTCCTCCTAACTGAAGATAGTCGCACTTATTTTGGCATTCAGTGGGGCGGATGGTATTTTGTTTATAACACACTTCCATTTGGGTGGAAAATTTCTCCTTATATTTATCATTCCACGGGCTTAATGGCGTCTAACTACTTTCGGTCCCTCGGAATACCATGTTCCCTTTATATTGACGACCGGCATAATGGTGAGCTCCAAGTACCATTAGACGGTGGCGCGTACGCGGGCCTGGAAAGTTCTGAACAGAGGCATTTCGCCGCGGCCAAGTCAGCAATCTTTCTAGTGGCCTTTTATCTGGTTCGGCTAGGCTATTTTTTAGGTCTGGCAAAGTCCACGTTGATTCCCCAAAAGATCGTCTCATACCTGGGTTTTCTCGTGGACTCTAGTAGAGAAGTATTCCATTTGAAGGCAGACAAACAGAGGAAGTTTGTTGAATTGATAAAAGCTATTTTGGCAAGTCGCTGGGTCCTGGTTAAGACTCTGCAGCGGATAACGGGAAAATGCGTCTCGTTTTCACTGGTGGTGCCCGGAGCAAGGCTGTTCACAAGGGAAATGAATGCGGCAATTTCGATTGGTCTGCGTAAAATGAAACCAGTGCACGTTCAAGGCGCACTCCGGGAGGAGATTGCGCACTGGTTATTCCTTGAACAGTGGGATCAACCCATAGGGTGGCGAGAGGAGAGGCATTTACAAGTGAAGCTCGCATCAGATGCCTCTCAGTCTGGTTGGGGTGGGGTCATCCTATCACCGTTTACACAAGAAGCGTCTGACTATTGGACAGAAGAGGAGGTGGGTCTGGATACCTCGACTAAGGAGGCCCTAGCAGTTGACCATGTGCTGCGCGCATTTACTAATCATGTAACTAATGCGCGAGTTGACATAATGGTTGACAACCAAGCCGTAGTACATGTTTGGAATCACCAAGGGGGTCGCAGTCTTTCATTAAACAAGGCAATTAAAAAACTGTTCTTTACTACAACAGAACTGAATATATTACTGCGTTTGTCGTATGTTTCCACCCATTTGAATCCAGCTGACTCCCCCTCGCGAAGATTATCGCACCTTGATGTGAAACTAGCTCCCCGGGTATGGCGCATGGTACAACAGCAATTTGGAGGTCCCGATGGCCACTCCTGCGATCTCATGGCCCTAGATTCCAATGCCATGACTGACAAGACAGGCACGCCTTTGCCACACTTCACGCCATACCCTTCTCCAGGATCATTGGGTGTTAATGTGTTTGCACAAGATCTTACGCGGTTTCCGTCGGTGATGCAGAACCCGTACGTGTTTCCCCCGAGTGAACTGGTAGGCCCGGTTTGGAGGTATCTCAGGTCCTGTGGGCAGCCCTGCACGATGGTGGTGATTGATAGCTACCCCAGACAATTCTGGTGGCCTTTGTTAGAGGGATCTGCACAGAGGAGAAGCCGGCTTGTGAGGCGTAGCGACGCAGCTACTTTACTCTACCCCTCAAAGGAGGGTTGGCTCCCTGGAACGTCGGCCCGAGGGGACATTTGGGCCTTCCGCGTGGTATTTTAGAGAACTGTAATATAATGATTATGAGACATCGGGCGATACGAGAAACATGATTTTCTATGTCGTATAGAATAGGAGGTGCTCAGAACTGAATTACTTACTAATAAAACCTGATATAATCGTGATAACCGTTTCTTTGTTTGTGTCATAGGATCTACCGATAATAGCCAAGTTGTTTACCCCTTCCGTTAGGTGCCCAGTATGCGCTCATGCCAATGATCAGGATTTTCGTTATTGCCAGCGATGTGGCTACAATAGACGAGTTCGGTTCCCTAGCGCGGCGAAGAAGAAGGATATAAATCTCGAACGAATTGAACAGAGGTTGCAGCAATTATGGAATTTTGACCGTGCGACGAGTTATACTAAGCAAAAGGACTCTTTGAAACAGGAATTAGAGGCTTTTCTGTCGGCGCTCCCAGGCTACGTTACCTTGGAAACCGTAACACCCCGGGATATATGTCGCTTTCTTGTCTACAAAGACAAGGATGGGAAGACCCAGGTGCACCGCAACGCTTGTGAATTTCTGGGGAAAAGAGGGAGGTTTCACTGTGGGTGCCCGACACATCTTTCTTACAAAACGGTGGACTCCTATATAGGAAAACTAAGGGCGATATTCCACGCGATGGGAAGAGATGGGGATTGGGACAAACGTTTATGTTTAGGTAATCCGGCGGCTGACAAATCAGTTAAAGATTACTTGAAATTAGTCTCCGCTGAACAACTGCAGGCACGGATAACCCCCAAGCAGGCGACGCCATTTTTTGTAGATAAACTGGCACAACTGTCTGTGTATTTGGAAACGAAGCTACAAGAGACAGACAGGGCGAGGGTCATTGATCGCTTTGTCCTAGCCCGCGATCAAGCTTACTTCAAGCTGGCATTTTTTAGCGGGGACAGACCGGGAGATCTGGGGCAAGTGAAGGTCCCAGAAATTTTGCGGTTCCCGAATAATGATGGCTTCTTATTCAATCACATTTGGGGCAAGACTCTTCGAGATGGCGATCAAAACGTTTTTGGAGTCAGACGGAACCCACAGAAGGAGATATGTCCGATAAGGGGGATTGAGCGCTATCTGGAGATAGCTAGGGAGATACGCATTGACCTTACGCGGGGCTACCTCTTCCGTCCTATCACGCCTGACCTTGGCGTCCGAGATGGGCCCCTATCCTCGTCCGCAGCTGAGGCGCGCTTAAAAGTCTACCTAACGGACATGAAAGCTGATGACGGGGAAACGTTGCATGGTTTCAGGGCGGGGTGCGCAATCACCCTCGCATTGACTGGATCGGATCTCGCCGAAATCATGGACCATGTAGGCTGGTCAAACAGACACACGGCGCTTTACTATATGCAACTGGCAAAGGTCCTGAATCCCGTCGGAGCGTCGGCGAGGCTCGCTTCAGGGTCTCACGAGGGGCCGGTCAATGCCTGGCAGGATATCAACGAACTCAAACGTTTCGTCTGCGCCTTTCCACCGGTGCAAGCCCAAGGACATAAAAGGGGACGGGAAGATGCGGCTTGTTACAGTAACGGTTAAATTAACGAGTGAGTCACGATTTAGGTTTGGGGGATTTTGTGAGGAGTAAGGGGGAATTGGCGTCTGGGCTTATACCGCGGAATAGCCTGGGAGGACGCTAGGGGATTATATTTGGCCCGAGCTGCAACCGATGGCTCCCTTGGCGGAATATCTTTAGGTATGGGAGAGGAAGCCATCGGTTGGTTGTAGTTTATAATAGTAACAAGACTATATAGGCCAGGAGCCGAATTTATTCCCCAATCTCAATGCGATGTGACAATGGATGCGGTGCAGAATAGGTTACTATTCGCACTGCATATATTACGAACAACGCTATAAAATCTACCACCATGAATAAATTACCCCATTGCTGCTCAACTACAGAAGCGGAGGGAGTGTTGTAATGGAGCGATGTGACAAACATCATCGGACCTAGGACGGCAGTAGGACAGGGACGGGTATGTCAAGCGCCCTCCCACCCTCCCAATCTGAATCGCACTGTGACCATTGTCAGGTCGCCGAATTTATTCCCCAATCTCAATGCGATGTGACAATGGATGCGGTGCAGAATAGGTTACTATGAAAAAGAAAAGAAAAGAAAGAACTTAACAACAAATAGTTAGAATTAAGTACAAGTAGTTAGAATTATTAATTTCAACGGCTGTCTTTCTTTTAGGGTTGTTAAATGGTCAGGATATTAATTAATTCGTAGATGTAAGTAATGAGGATAAGTAGCTTGTAACTTATCCTAATGTAAATTTTTAGGATTAATGCTTTTTATTGACGTCATAAGTGAGAATTACTAGGTAAAGAGCCACCTAGTGAATAAACTATTAATTAATAATAAAGTCATTATAATTAATTAAATTGGTTTTCAGTTGAGTGTCGGGTAATAACTCGGTCCAATCACAACAGATGCAGACAATCCAATAAACCAATCAGAGCTTGAAATTCAAGAAAATACATGTAGCCGGCGCTAAGCGCTGGAAAACGCGTGCGAGCAAGTCACGATTATTTTTGGTGTTACTTTTGATTGGTTGAGATAGTTGCACGAGATTTTTTATCTAATCATAAAGCGTAGCAATACGAAAGAAGCGAAAATACTTTTGACACTTAATTGAAAACCACTCTATTATTATTATTATTATTATTATTATTATTATTATTATTATTATTATTATTATTATTATGTAAATTTTGCTTGTTAAACTCCTGTAGGGCCGGCCCCAAACCATGGTCCTTGGGCGCAACAGGATTGATTAATCTTGTTATTAACCCCCCTTAAGGTTTTTCTCGGATGTTTTCAAAAGCATTCATTGTTGGCAAATGTCGTCTTCATTGGCTGTTCGTTTATCCTTTCGACACACAGTTTGGTAAAGTTTGGCGACAACGGATTGCCATGGTAACAAGATCTGAAGTCATAAGTAGAATAAGGTCAAGCCATTTTTGAATAAAAATGCGTGTATTCACCTTTTTTAGGTGAAAAAAAAAACATAAAATGCTACCAAAAGCCGCAAAATGCTTAATTGTATCATATTTTAAAACTATTTGCAATCTCCGCATTTCTTCCCCACCCCCCCCCCCAACCCTAGTACCACGGTGGAGGTATAAGGTCCGAGGGTTAAGACAAAACCTTCCTTAGTATGCGAGCTGTTTCTTATAAGGTTATTTTTTGTTGCTCGTTGATGGTGATTGTCCCAGGGATGTATTTCATAGTTTTTTACAATCTCTTCTTATAAAAGATTCGTTATATTTGTATGTAGAAAATCGAATTGAAAATTGTTAAGGTATGTCAATCATAGCGATGATCACCCTTTAGAAACATTGACTTTTGTTATACAGACCTGCCAAAAGTGAAACAAAAACTGTCTTTGTTTCGACAGCCAACAAGCTTCTGGTTTCAACTGCGACATACATCCATATACCGTAAACACCGCCGTATAAGTCTCACTTTTTTGCCCAAACTTTTTTTGCGGGAACATCTGCAAAAGGTTATCGTACTTTCCGGTGATATAAGTTGACCAGACTTTTTGAGCTTCGAAATTAAGATTTTATTTATTGAGGTGTATAATGTGGAACAAAAATTCTTTAACTTTACTTTAGACCCGGCGTAGTCAATCGATAAAAATCGTTAACGATTTATCAATCGATAAGTCGGTGAAAATCGGTAAGTTTGATTTGATTGATATCGATTGTATCGATCAATCGGTAGAAATCGATGACACACTCATTTGTTTTATCGATTTTTCTTGATTTTTACCGATTGTTATCGATTTTTAACGGGGGAATTTTTGGCCTTAAAAATCGATTATGATCGCCTTTTGGCGATTATTTATTAAACTCAAGAGAAAACAAGTGGAATGGATTGGGTAGTCAATCAATACAGAAGCTTTAAGAAAGATAAAGGAAATGTTACCAAGACTTGAAGAGGTGGAGATGGAAAGACAAACTGAAGAAATTAAGGAAATGGAAAGGAAAAAAAAACGTGCAAAAAAATGTCCCTCCAGAAAGCATGACTGTAGTTTTACTGAAGGACTTGAGTATTGCGCGAGTTAAACGTTACGTTTAAGGCCTGTTCCAACAAAAATAACTTATTTTAAAGGTTAAGGAAGTCCGACGGAAGATTAAAGACAGATAAGAATGTTGCCCAGTACATATTTACTCATTATTCAGCTCAAGTACGTGTATTACATGTTCTGATAGTACAGGCCTATTTATGTTTATTTATTTGGAGACTAGAAAAAAATTAAAGGAAGAAAGTCTGGTTATTTTGGGCGGCTATATTATTTGATACCTGTGTTTTCCTTACCAGTTGAACTAATACCTTTTATCAATGCAGTTTGTTATTGTTCTGTACTTGGACTGTATTGTAAACTTTCTGAACTTCTCATTGTTGCTTTTCTGTTGATTTACCGAGCACTGTTTTCTGTTTTCAGTCAGTTATTTGTTTCCAACTTGCCTGTGTTCGTCTCGAAGACTCGAAGATACAACACAATTCGCTTCAGCTGACCCGGAAATTGAACACATATCTGTCTAAAACTAATCTAAACAATGAATTGTTAGTTTTTGTTAAGAAGCCAAAATGGCGTTTTATTAATTTCAGCTTATTACGTAATCGCTAAGTATGCCGTTGTTATTCTCGACTGTCTAAGTAAGGAATGTTGTGAAGTATTTAGTCGTTTGAATTGTTATGCTTAAGGTTTCTCTTATGTTTAGGTTTTCTTTATAATTCTCGTTCATAGTTCAAGGTTATTGAAGGTTTAGCCCACACTGGTAGTTCTTAGGTTTTTGAGTAGTACCGTCTACTTTATGGATTTGTTAAACTTGAATGTCGGTTCTTTAAGTAGGCATACTTGGGAACTAAAGCTGACCTTGGATTTTACCTACACTAGGATTCTTGTTTGGGTGTCTAGTCCAATTTTACAGTTTTAGCTCTAGTATTCCATTGGTTCTTTAGTACTTGTTATCGACAGCCGTATAGATGTTTCTTTTACTCGCTTTGTTAGGCCACCGGATATGCATTAAAATTTCCCACGGTCAGAAGCCCAAATAATTCTGCAGGACACAGTAAAGTTCCCACGGTTCGCGAACCCAAACATGTCTACAATAGTACTATATAGGTAGGCTTGTTTCGGTCAACATTCAGTAGTAGTCAGTCATTCAGTAGTAGTCAGTAGTCTAGCCGGTCGACAAATCTTGTAGTCTAGTCAATCGACCAATCTTGCAGCCTTGTAACCTACATTGATCAAGCTTGAAGCTACACGAGAAGTCCCTAATAAAGAAGACTCCTGGAACCTCTTGTTTAGCAAGCGAGGCCTCATTACATTTTATTATTGTTGTTATATTATCGTTATTGTTCTTGTTATTTTATTGCGTTTCTCATTCACGAGTTGGCTCATAGAAGCCTTTGATATTAATTAATGTACATTTTTGCCGCAGTTTTGAGTGTTCTCTGGATCTACTTAATGTATATCTAGTATATGTGTCTTCTTTGTGCAACTGACATGCTTATTTTCCATAATTAAACAGAGTGTGGTGGTTCTGTGAAGATTATTTACCTAACGTACGGACAAAGTGGTTCAATCAAAAGTCCTAACTACCCTTCTTTCTATGGAAGTAACGAGTATTGCAAATGGCGCATAGTAGCACCCTATAATCAGCAAGTACTCCTCTACTTTACATCAATTGATCTGGAAGACTGTTGCGGTTGTGACTATGTGGAGATATTCGACGGTTGGAGCGATTCTTTGAACAACAACGTTTTGACAAAAGGTTGTGGTAATATTCTTCCCCCGCCGGTTAATTCGTCAGGCAAATACCTCTATATGACATTCCGGTCTGATAGCTCGAGGCAGAGAAACGGGTTTGTGGCACACTACAGAGCACTTAACAGTTCGTCAGGTGGGTAACGAGGCTTGTGCTTTTTTACATGTAAATAAAAATACAAAGTTCCGTTGAAGGCAGTTATGAGTTCATGGATTACACAGCTTCAAAAGGGATTGTAGGGAGACTTTAATCCTAGTGCGAGTAGGTGGAGAGTGGGGTCTCAACCTTTAACGGTCGTCTTGATTACATATGTATGTTGTAAGTGTTGTGGATTCATTTTCACTTTACCGGTCTTCATCACACAGTGACTGTTTTTTCAACCACCCCAGTTTATTACTTCAAGTAAAAAGCTGAATGAGCCGGGACAAGAGTTAACCAGAATATTTTTCATAATCCTGGTCCCGACGATTGTGGGTTGTTGATGTAAAAATAGACCTGTAAAGCTCAAACAATTTCCAAGGAAATCACAAAAAATGAAAGCTTAATCAAAACGCGTAGATGAATACAGGTTTACAGTGACTCTCTCTAACCGTAATAAGTTGGCCTCTTCTGCACTAAAGGGCCAGTGTCGCGGATGAAATATCGTGTTTATGGCCAGGTGCTTGTTTAAAGCTTACTTTCTGTGTCTTAAACAAGGAAGAAAAAATCGCCAAAACTGATAAACGCTAAGAAATATGAACTAAGGAGACACAATAAGGGCTAAAAATACCAGAATGGCAATTTTGATTTCTTGACCGCCTGCTGATGAACTGTAATCCACTTTTATCCTTGAGATCCTGTGCTTTATCTGCACTTTACCTTGCTGTATTGTAATACAATTTTGGTGTCACAGGGCGATATAACATGGAAATTGAGTAAGCGAAATTTCGTTATTTTGGCGGGACACTGTCTCTTTAAAAGTCGTTTTGTTCGAATTACTCGGCTAAATTGATTTATATTGCCAACATGGTCGACAAACATGTTTCCTGAAATCTTTTGTTGCACTGACTCAGGCGTGAATAAGGCCTTACGTGCCCTTATTCATATTGATCCCTTTTGATCAGAATCTTTCATTATTATTTATTTATTTATTTATTTATCTTTAACTATCAGTAAACGTAAAATAAGATTCAGCCACTTCAATGTAAAAAAATGAAAGATGAAAACAAAGCCATTTTAAAATGTCTTGAAATTACACTTAAAACGGACACCAGCTCATTGATGACGCTAAACTAAACAGTAAACGTTATAGAACCGAACTTTCTAAAAGAAAGAATTGAAATCAGTTACCGCCTCTGATAATATGAATTTTTTTTATCTCAGGTTGTCCATCAATCGATCCTGAAGCCATCGCTGGCGTCATTTACAGTCCTAATTTCCCGTGGAACTACCCAGACTACACCTCATGTAACTGGTCGATCACAGTGTCACCTACCTCCGGGAAGAAGGTTAAATTGACTTTCATCCGTTTTAACCTGCAGACATATCCGTACTGTGCTGATTACGTAAGAGTAAAGTATAGCCAGTACTACTATGGCAGGAGGTTCTGCGGGACTGTAATTCCTTCCTCCATCACCACCACCTCTGGATTCATGAGTGTCACCTTCCACTCTAACTACGCCCTTTCTCGTTCAGGATTTATGGCATTTTACCAAAAAGGATACAGTTTTCCAACAATAGCGTCTCCGTACACAACAAATTATCCCTACTATACTCTGCGTCCGACTACGGCCACCCCAGGACTACGATATGACGTCTGTAAACCATATTCGAAAAATAGTAAGTTGTCCTTTAAACAGTAGGTTTCAAGGTTTGTCCCTGTCTTAAAATACACTTGAGCAGAAACAACGGTAACGTTGGAGCAGCACGAAACACACAGAAAGTAAATACTAGCTTTATTGAAAGCGAGAAGCAACAAATGTGTTCCCTCAGTAGAAAAAAGAGAGAAATTTTTCTTTATTTCAGTATCTATCAGGAAAAACACAAATTTGTTCTTGCTAGGGTAAGAACGTATCAATACCCAGGCTTAAAAGTGAATAATAAATAAATCGGAACTGTACAAAATATTGCTCAGAACCTTTGTTTTGAATGGCAAAACTTCTCGATTTCACCCACAGTCTGAAAAGATACAACCAATTATAGAATTGAAATTTATAGAAACCCTAAACCGCGGGTACCGCGTTAGGAAAGCACAACAGAATACTAGGAAGTAGGAGAGAGGAGGATAATAACCTTGAAATTGACTTGTATTCCATCCAGGGGAGGCAGTTACGTTGCAAGTGATTTCATGGCGCAGAAAGTGCAAACTGGAGATAAACCCTCCTACTGATGAGGGTGGTAAAGGGCTTTTTCGTGATCCGTGAAAGGTCTTTTTTTTCGTGAATTGTGAAATGCCTATTTTTTTCTCGTGAAACGTGATTTGGTTACATAGCCGTGAACCGTGAATCGACTTTTTGTCATGAGCACTGCAAAATGACTGTTGTTTTTTTCTCGTGAAATGCTACTGTAAACCGTGATTCTTTCTTCCTCCCAAAAAAATATCAAGTAAGCGTTTAACTACGCCGGTGGTAAATTGCGTGACGAATGCATGACCGTGACTGATCGTCATTCTGGACCCCAGGTCACTCTATTTTACACACTCCAAAACAAAGAACTCAGGAGGAGTGGACAGTCGGTGAAGACAACAAACAAAGCTGTACATTGGATGTAATTTAATTAGCAAAAAGTAAGGAAGGTTTTTCTTTTCGTGGAATGGCCATTTTATTCTCCGTGAAACGTGAAATGACAATTTTATTTTTCGGGAAACGTGATCTAGACTTCCCCCCCCCCCCCCTTTACCACCCTCACTGATGAGCCGGCTTGTTCAGTTTGTTAGATTGGACACGGATTTTATCTCTAATTTATTCTCAATATGAATTATTATTACGTTCTCTCCAAGGAATTTTTGTAGGAAGCTCTAGCTCGTCATCTATTGCCAGTCCATATTACTATAACAGTTACTACACTAGTTCACCGAGAATGACATGCTCTTGGGATATTGACACAGCAGAGGGTTACATCCTGCAGCTGACATTCAAGGATATGTCCATATCTAGCTGTTCTGGCGGATGCTCCTGTGGAAACGTACAAATTTATGAAAACGTTAAAGGCGGAAAATCATCAAGTAACTCCCTTCTTGGCACTTACTGCAGTGGACACAATCCAAGTACAGTGACATCCAAAGGAAACCAAATGTCGGTCCACTATTATGGCCATAATTATTACGACAGTTTTAAGGCAACGGTGACTTCCAAGAAAGGTACTTACCACAATATGCTTACTACAATTCCCTTCCTTTTTTTAAGTGACACGCTTAATCATCAGGGATAAAATAAATGAAAGGTCTGCTAACTAGCTATAGACTTGCTTATTTATTAATATGTATCGATGATAGTTTCTTATATTCTTATATTCTTATAATCTTGTATTTTACAAATATGAAAAATTCAAGATGCACAAGATATATATTATATTATATATATACATATATATATATAAAGTGTAGAACTGAATATTCGTAAAACAGTGCTCAATACATTAATGTAGAGCGAAGTATATGTTTATGGGGGAAAGAAACAAATAAACTACGCTTTCATCCCGACAAGCCTGTTTCGTGGTTGCCCACTCATCAGGGGATTCAATAAGAATATTCCTTACCGTCGCTTCTTATATACAAAATAATTTACATAATAACAATAACAAATCTATGCGGCGCGAAGTTTAACAGTTCAGCTGTTGCGTAAAAGGGCTTTGTTTCTATGGCGGCAAGAAGACACGAGTTCATTACGTTTGTTAAGTGTAGAAAGTTTCGGTCGGCAAATGATTAGAAATTTTTCCTTTAGGCAGAGGTTGCATCTTTTGCTTGAGCTGTTGTACGGTGAATGCGAAGACAGGATGC
>JAJGOT010000158.1:100000-437500 GCA_022457155.1 Cladopsammia gracilis
ATTGTTATTGCAGTTGTTCTTTTTGCGATCATCATCGCTGTCATCAAGTGCACCAAGATAAGGCGATCTGCTGAACCAGTTGGATCACCCATCACAAATGAAGTTCCCCTGCAACCTCTCGCTCGTGGTACCGAGTTTGCCCCGCCTTTCATCGAGATTGCTTCACCTTCGTCGCAGCCATTGTCCCCGAATAATACAGAGGTTACTCCTCCTCCTTATCAAGAGCCATTGCCGACCGCCTCTGATCCTCTTCCATTCTCAGGTGATTGTTCACAAGGTGTTACCAACATCACAATAAGTGACGAAACAGCGCAATTGTAAACCCTCCAGAGATGGTTGATTAAAGTTGAATGAAATGAATGAATGCTCATGCAGTAGTAAAGGACCGATCGTTCATAAACGACAGTAATTACAGGCATATTTTGACATAGTATTTAAAAATGTTAACCAAAACCCCTCAAAGAGGTGGTTTTCATCTTACTGGCTAATCTAAAAACGTAACGCGTTAGGAATACGCAGCGACGTGTTTGATGCCTAATTTAGATTTGCTTCTGGAAAAAAAACGTAAAAACAACATATAAAAAAGCAAAAACACTGGTACCAAGGCCAAAAAAGCCAGCTTGTGATTGGTTGAAAATGCACCGTGTTTTGTTGTATACTTGCAGTAAACTCAAAACAAGAAAAACTTAAAATGAATGATTTAAACAGCTTACCGTGGTGAGACCTTGGACGTTACCACGTCTCTGTGTAAAGTAGAAAAGTTGACATGTTTCGGTTTATCAAAAACCATCTTCAGTTGCAGACTGTTGCAGATTGCTGCATAACTAATAACAACTATAAACAATGGGTAAAAATGAAACATAAAGCATAAACACCTAGCATCTTCCGTACACTTGCAGCAATTAATACTCCATGAAACGTTTTTTCCTTTTTGGATTCTTCTGCCTCACCCTTGCAATTAAAAATCAAAGAGGCATTCCACATCTTCAGGAGCAACTTTACCTTAACAGGCTGGTACAACACCTCAATTTATAAGAATCATATTTAGACTGCACTTCTTCCGTTTTTTTTTCTGATGTACTTATGTACAGTATTTTATTGGCTTAACATAATTTAAATAAGTATTTGTAGTTTTATATCATCTGGTATATTGTTAGAACGTTTAGTAATTGTATAAACTGCAATTGGATTTCGAGAGCTACAGATTTCATAGTGGATAATGTTGCATGCCGTCCTGAAATAAATGGATTACGTTATTATATCACGACCATGGATAGATATAAACAACTGGTCAAAATTAGCAACAGCTGGAATAAGCCACATGAAAAGCATTTTCTACACCAAAGCTCTTTACTTTTACGCGTGCCTGTAGAATGCGTACTGGGAAATTACTGGAGAAGCCTGTGCCAGACATCTCTCTGATTAATTTTCTGTTGAAGCGATAACATGTATTTGATTGGTTTATTATTGTAGGCGCGAATACCTCGACAGACGGCGTGAGTTTTCCCGTCGTAGTAGCTCGCGTAATGATATGTAGAAAGGTTTGCAAGAAACAGAAAACTCTGGGCACGGGACAAGAATAAACGCAAGAGGAAGAAAGAAAGTAAGAGAATACTTCAGAAAAGCCGTGATGTCAATTTTACAATTTTCCGTTTCTCATGAGTTTCTAAGATTTTTTAACGAAATCTTTTGATAGAGCTGAAAATATATAAATAAAAAGAGAAGAGCTCTGGGATCTAGAATGTAACTCTAACTCTGTCATTTATTTTTCCCGGGGGGTACTATGGGCATGCGCTGTGAGGTCCAGATGGAGTTTCCCAGAGCCTTCGGTCTTGCGCGGTCAAGAAAACCGAAGACTCTGGAGTCGAGAATGCATGAAGGGTAGAAAATCCTGTATATCGTAATAAATTAATGGTGCGTTTCTTTTGGAAAATCCGAATCCAGATTTTTTAATCCCAAAACGGATTTTACGTTTCTTTGCAACAATCCAAAAACGGATTATAAATCCGTATGATCCATGTCGGAGAAGGATTCTTCGGATCCTATCCAAAACCGGATACCTTGTATTCATGATCCGGAGCGTTTCTTTTACTCGGATCCGAAAAAACTACGCATAGCCAGCGGTAACTCGGAACAATATATATTCTTACATGACGCCCAGGCTTGTCCTTAGTCCATTTTTGCCGCCATTTTGGGATGTTTTGGACACCGAAGCATGGACGAAGGTGAGATATAATGTTAACAACCAGCTTTATCAGTTTTATAAGTACTTAGGTGAAAATAATTTTTGATATTTCTTCGCAGCACAAAGCGATCTTTCATACTACTGGTACACAACTCCGCCGCCGGCGCCTTTTGCCTTCGCCCAGCAAGACTCAACTTATCCAATGCCTTTTGCCTTGCGACAGCCTTCGCTCGCTGTTAGCTCAAGTCCATGTCCACGACCATCCTCTTCAGCGAGTGAAATATCTGAATTGCCAGAGGTTTCAGAAACTGAACAAAAGGCTCGCTGGTCGCGATCCGAAGTGCTTCAATTGCTAGACCTCTATAGTCAGAAGAGAGGAAAGTTTAAGGACATAAACGTAAAGAATAAGACGGTTTGGGAAGAAATAAGCGGGGATCTAAACAATAGTGGAGTTTCTTGCACCGCGAAAATGTGCGAGGTTAGGGTTAGGGTTAGGGTTGGATTTTCCAAAAGAAACGCACCCTAAATAGTCAAATATTAAATGTCTAGATATTTAACTTATAACCCTCACCCGCTTTATTTGAAGAATATAAATACGTTAGTAGATGACAATAGTGGCATTTATTGAATGGTAAGAAAATAATTTTGCCTATTGAGTTAATGAGGAGGGAATGTTTGTTCAAAACATTCAGTTATTTTAAGAATATACCAATGTCTCTGCGCCTGACTTGTATTTTGTATAGCCGTCATGTATTCTGAATGGAATTACCGTGTATAAATAAAGTTATCTATCTATCTATCTATCTATCTATCTAATTAACCCTCGGACGTACACGCAAATGGTGTTACAATATTTCGAACATATTTTACATTATTTTACTTTTTTTTTACGTTAGACGAGGATGTGTGTTCATATTCTTACAAACATATTTTTGATGTTCAACGAGCGAATGACCCTGTGTGAAGGTTTTTCCGCAATGTCTGCAATGTTTATAACTGAATTTCCCTTTGTTTTAAGCAAAGATATCGCCATCTTTTCCAAAAGAGTTGATCATCATAGACAAACACTAAGTTGTGTTTATATATACAAAGGGAATAGTTTGTTCAATTTGTAGTATTAAAAAGAAGCTCGGCTATTTGTCTGGAGGTCAGTTGTTTCATGGTTTTTATGTCTTTTGTTGTTACGCATATATTCACAAAACGGTCCTGTTGTTCCTTAATAAATATGCGTGATCCCGGGCTTGCACGTGGTACTTTCACAACACTTTGTGAAAGGTTTCCTTTTCTTCCACGACCCATTATATACAAAGGGTATGCTTTTCTTCAACTGGTGATACTATCAATTCCATTCGTCCCAAGAAGCTTTCGTGGGGTGTGATTATTTATTATACAGGGGTTAAATTATTACGGTATTTTTAGTGCTGTTGATGCCTTCAACCGGTTTCGGGCGGTTGGTAGCTTTAGGTTGCTTCAAACCGATTTAGGGCGGTTAAAACCGGTTTCGACCGCTTTCGGCTGCTTCAGACTGCTTTAGGCCAGTTGAAACCGGTTTCAAACGAAGAGCCGTGCAAACTTGTGTGAGGGCTACCAATTGTTCAAATAAGGCTCCGTAGGGGTGAAATACGGTTAACCAATTGTTCAAATAAGCCTCCGGGGGGTGTAATTGCCGGCTCAGAAAAAACGGTATTTGAGAACCTCGCTATATATTACTCAAACACTTATTGCAATGTTAAAAAATGTGCTAAAAACGGATTAGTGTGTAAAGATTTGCCCGGGCGTCGCCAAACTTGCTGCAGAGTAAATTGATGAGGAAACATCGCTTTCCTTGAATCTCCAAAGAGGGAAAACATGCCAAAGACTGACAGGTATATCAATCGATATGCGACCTACCGCATCAATCAGGAACTCCGTTCATCCACGAACGAAGTTTCCCAAATGAACAATGAGTGCGGGCAGGCGTATTTTTCTTTCCTCTCCCCTCCCCCCCTCCTTCGCCTTCCAGCACTCCCGCACCCTTGGTCGCGTTTTTTGACTCGCCTCAGGCGTCAGCGTCAGCGCTCGTTCACCCTCCAAATACGCCCGTTTACAGCCTATGTCATCAGCGACTCGCAGCAGAGAGGATTTGGCGACACACGGGGGGTGGGGAGGGGGTAACGCAGCTCCAAAAATGTGTACTTGCATTACGTAAACGTCGGACGGATCATCGTAACTATTTGTCCACCTGAGGAACCTCGATGACTCCTGGTCTTCTTTCCGTACAAGAATATGATGGAACATCCCTTCAACGTCGGCAGCAATCAGTCATGTAGCAGCTCTCGTAAGGTCTCACACCATTGGTTCGGAGAACAATAGGACAAACAACCCAACAATGGGCTCTAGACCTAAAAACAATAGAAGCTGTGTTTTACAAGGCCAATGAAAATAGAGGTTTCGGAGAGCTGCTACACTACCAGGCAATGCCAACTTTACCTTGTCAACAGCATAGAAGAACGCTAACTAAATTGTTCGTCATGTCCGGGCCGCTAATGAGATTCTTGTTTAGCGAGGTACCCTCGTATTCCTCGTATTTAGCATCAAACACGAAGCGCACCTTCCCCGGTTTAGTAGGACTAGTCACTGGATGGTGTAAAAAATACCAACACGTGTCGCTATCTTTGGACAATTCTTCCTCTGACAGTTTGCTAGCGAAGCCCTTGCTGATATAACTGTTCATTTCTTTACGAAATTTATTGGCCATCTCTTCATTGCTCAGTTTTGTCAGGCGACGTCTCAGGGACTCTGATCGGTGATTAGCCATGACACGATTATTAGGAATTGGTTTGTCTTCTTTCCACAGCAAGCCTACTTCGTAGTGTCCGTCTACAAGGCGTGTGGTATCTTCGATTAGTTTGAGAGCTCTCAAAAATATGTTTGTTACATGCAGGTCACAATTCACAACAGGATATCTTTAATTAATTACCAATTGCATAGTTCTATGTTATTGCATCACAATGTATCGCATTGTGTTGTCTGCATGGGAAAAATGATCGAAATGAAAAGATATCAGGTCTTCGAAGTGAATTATTAGAAGTGAATATTGACAGAGACACAAAGCACCAATGTTAAGAGGGCAAAAAGCTTGTACACCGAACATATTGTTTTGTTTGGAGTTGAACAGCAAAAGATACATACAATATACACACCAAGTCTGAGTAGCCAATCAGTGTCAGTGTGAAGGACTATTTGTCGCCTCGCAACTCGGGCAATTTCTACAGCTTCTGAAAACATGCGTGATAATAATTATTCAATAAAAAAATATCACAGAGGGCTGCTTTTACTGTGGTGTTTTGTTAAAAAAAATTAAAAGAATAGTATTGAAATGTTCACTTTTGAAAGTTTCAGATGTACATGTATAGCTGACATGTACTATCCCAAAACTAATACCCAGGGGATACTATTGGAGCATAAGGTAATATTGGTAAACAAATTCTGTCCAGTGTTGTCACTGAACAACTCAGCTCTGGTCATGCTTGAAATAGTTTATCAGTTTCTATATGACAGTCGTGCAAAAATAAAATTAATATAATTAAGTTAAAGGGATGGTTTCATGGCTTGGTGCATGTGGACAGATTAAAATGCTTTATTCACTTTCTTACCAATTTTATTTGTTAAAAAACCACTCACATTTACTTCAATAATCACATACTATAATTAGATCAAACAAAGCGAAGGATGACACTGAATGAACACTGAATAAAACCCTAGGCCCAAAGGATGTATTCTACGCTCTGGTAGCTTTCATGGTGCACATGGGTATGTATAACCATGAGCTGACTGACCGCGACATTTTCAAGGGGAAATTTCCCGCCAGAGTTATCTACTCGCTTCCGATTGGTCTAAACAATGAAATTAAATGGATTATGTCATAGCTTGCACATGTGCTGCCCAGCCACTCAGTGCGATTAGCTTTTGCTATTTCTGAGTGGCTGTACTCTCTTCCTTTCACAATTATTTCCCTTTAATGATTATACACTTTTGTATTAAGAGCACAATAAAGATTGTTGTTGTTGTTGTTGTGAAACCCTCCCTTTAAGTCCACTTTTCTGTTTTGGCAATTTTTGTTCCATATAGAGGTTTTGCACGCCAGCCATGCTGCATGGCAGGAGCAATAGATTCTTTTCCCTATGGGAAAGAATGTTCTTTCTAATGGCAAACATTTTCATTGTTCCTGCCATGCAACATGGCTGCCGTGCAAAACCTCTATACTCAAGACACAAACTGTATATCATGGTGATGAGAAATGATCAAAAGATTGAATTCTCTTTGAAGTTTATGGTTTGTAATAATCCCTCTCTCACAATTAATTACCCTTTGTAACAAATGTCCTGAGAGTGACCAGCGTCAAATTTCTCCTCAGGCAAAAATGAAGGTCACAAGAATGTAGAAAATGCTCATCAAAGACCAAATTAATAGTTTTGCTCTATAACAAATTCTCCCAACTAGGAAAATTCTAAGTTGAACCTTAGGTTTTATGGTAATCACAACACCATGTGAAATAACATTTACTGTCATGGTTCCTCATTGGGCAAATCAAAGCTAGCAAATCATGTCTGAAAACAAGAAGGAACACACAACTGATGTATAAACAACAGAAAAATAACCTTGTAATTTGGGCTAGTTAAACTGCCCACAGAAGCATTTAAGTTTATCACAGAGAAATCTAATGGTTTTCTGACACGGCTCCTGTCCTCTCTTGATCGCTTTTCTGCTAATTTATGCGGGGTTGAGCCGTATAAACAACGTGACATCGCTTGGAAGAAGACGCCTCCATTGTTAGTCTGAGAAACAAATTTTGAAAACCTCGATGAGATATTTAAAATACCCATCCTAAACAAGTAGCTGGTGTGTATAAAGCAATCCAGAAGTTTTTAAAAAACATGTAGATTGAACATATAAAAATATCCTTAACGAAAACCGCCTTTCCCTACGTTCTAACGGACCAAACATAAACCAAAAATCACAACCAAGTGTGAGAAATCATACAAAAAGTCAAGTTTTTGGTCAACTTCAAGCTAAGAAAAATAGAAAAAAAAACTGGGTCCTTTTGGGTCCTTTTTGGAAAAAAAAACAACCCTTCGGCCCTTTATCTATTCTAAAATAGTCAATATTCGGAAAAATACAATTGTTTATCCTCCAATATAAGCAAATTCATGAACAAGCAATAGGTCATCGATAACATTGTGACTCGAAAGTCATTTACAACAACCAAGGTAAGTGTGTTAAACTGACGGAGTGGGTCGTTAACCACATCAGTATCTTCAAATAAACAATAAACAGCCAGGAAATATAAATTTCTTACCTTCTACATCAACAAAAAGCGACAATTATCCGTAGAGAACATCTACAAATTCACGAAGAAAACCCGCCATCTTGCGATCCCGCGCTGAGAATGAACGACGCTTTGCATTGTGGGATAGCAGTCACTCTTCCTCTTCTGCTGAGAGAGGTTTCTGTCCAGACTTCACAGCTCCGTTATCGTCAAGGTACCAGAACATCTCGATAAACTTGTCAGGCTTACGATCAACTGAAACAAAGTTTGTTGAAACTCCTTGACGATACTTGACGTCATAAGGACCAGAGACATACCATCCGAGAGCATATCGGAAACCGTAAAGCCCTTTCTTCTTATCTTCGGGGACTCTAACTTCTTCCTGAATATGCGCATAAGGAATGTTATTACCGACGAGTATGGAAACGCGCTTAATGTCTACCAGCGGGAACACATTGTCTCGCAAGTGCGGGTGCTGTTAGACGTCAAACTCCTCGGCAGGATCCGTTCTGATTGGTTAAGATCAGGGAGGACGTATGCTTCAGTGGCGTCAATATCCTCTCCCAGGCTGTCCGCAGAGCTCAAAGTAAATGAAACGATTAGACTCCACAACGTTGTCACTAGCTGCGATCGTGCTAATTCCGATCTGCTCAGGTATCCCCTTAAAGTCAAGGTATGCAGCTAACTCGCGGTCGATAAGAGTATCTGTGCAGCCGCTATCCAGGAAGGCGTAGGTGGATATGGCCTTGCCATTGTCTGCAGTTACAGTGACTGGTACAAGGTTCAACAACACTAGAGATTGCGCAGTCGATATTCCAGCCGATGAAACAGATGTTTTTCCAGATTTGTTGTCTGAGTTACATCCTTTATTCTCTGTCTCGTTACCGGCGGCAGGGGTGTCACGGAGTAGTGAGTGGGGAGGGAGTCAAATGCGGTTTTTCAGATACCTAAATAAGCCGCCAAACGCCCGAGTTACCGGGCCCCCAGGCCTCATTGCATTCGACCTGGGGGCCCGGTAACTCGGGCGTTTGGCGGCTTATTTAGGTATCTGAAAAACCGCATTTGACGTCCCTCCCCACTCACTACTCTGATACCCCCTTCCTCAAACCCTGTAAGAGTCTCCACAACGGCAAGCTAGACATAACCAATTGAAAAAACCCTTACACCCCATATAAAGGTGACAATGCCCCTCGTCAATGAACCAATGACTGCCGTTGCGTTTTTGAAAATGCGGGGAATTGAGTTGAAAGAAGGCGACGATTTATATGCAAAGAACAAAGGGACGTTCGAATACAATCCTTGCAGACATTGCGGCTTAAACTTCACACAAGGTCATTCGCTTGTTGAGCATCAAAAATACGCTTGTAAGAAGCTGCGAACAGAACCCCGACCGAAAGAGCTTTGTCTCGGCTGTAATCAACGATTGTCTAGACAAACTGTTTCCCTACACCTTAAAAACGGCTGCCCGCCTTCGAAACGGTGTGTTCCCCCACGTTTTGTTCCTAACGTTTGTAATTATCCAAGCGTTTTAATAGTTCATAGCGATGGATACGAATGTGTTGTACCTGAGAAAGATCTTGATTATTTTTTAGAAACTTTTGACATAGTTTCTGTTAGCAAAGAATTTTAACACCTCTTGTGCAAACGGGCGTCGTATTATCAATTGAAAAAACACTTTCCCTTTGTATATCAATGATGACGACAATACAAGTGTTCTTGAACTTTCTCAAATCGAGGAACACTGGTCTAAAACAAAAGAGCGCCGATTGGGTGAGTTATCGACAAAATACTCTTGGGGCATCCGAAATTGCAGCCTTGATCGGAGTTTCGCCGTTTGAAACACCAAAGAGCTTGCTTTTAAATAAATTACAGCCAGCCGACATGCACAACAATACGGCCTGTACCTGGGGCAATCTGTTCAAACCGATCGCTCGCAAATGCTTTGAACAGAAGCACCCTGCTATAGTTTTTGCCCATTCTATATCCCTCAATCTGGCAACAGATCACCCATTGTTTCGAAAGATTATATGCAGTCCTGATGGCTATTATCTAGACAAAGAAAACAATGTAATTCTTTTGGAGTTCAAATGTCCTTTCAAGCGGAAAATAGCTATGACTCGAGTGCCTAGTTATTATACACCCCAGATACAAACTGGCCTTGTGTTTAGTGGGGAAATGGTCAACAAAGGCCTTTTTGTCGATTCTTACTTCAGAATGTGTTCTCTACAACAGATAGAGCCAAGTTCGAATCATAATAATCTTTTAAACGGCGGAAATATTTACCAGACAAAATGTCACACAGCTCTTGCCTGGGGCATTTGTTATTTATTTTCAAAACAAAAGTTAACACGCAAGCAAACTGAAATTATTGATATTGGCGCTCTTAAACAAACTCAGACATTTGAGCAAATAATGGCTTCAATAGCCGAGAAAGACCTATGGTGTTCTTACGGCGCGGTCAGAATGTCGTTCAGCAAAGAATACGTAGATGAAGAGTTTTTGCGTTACATCAGAATGAAAAAGGCTCTCCTTGCTCCAGATGAGGGGCCGAAGCCGGTTGCTTTGTTTTCATGGAAATTGTTGAATGTCACAGAGCTTCAAATTGTCAAGCACGAGGGCTTTTTGAACAGTATTCAATCGAAGGTCGAACGATTTCACGAGAACTTGGCAAGGCTTCGCAGAAAAATACATGAAAATTTATCAAACCAAAAACAACTCTTACCTGGTGAAACTTTTGAAGACAACATCGGCGATGACAGTGCCATGTTAGAAGCCTTTCTTATTGAGAAAGCGGCAACTTTTACTCAAGATCTTTGAAAGCATTGTTCCATAAATGGTCGTTTTTAATTATCATATTGTTTGACATCTGTTGCCTCAGGTAATTTACAATCGCTCGTTGCGGGTCTTCAAGCGGCGTTGTAATGTCCAGGATTTTGTAGATCACAAATGTATAAGAGATTCTCGGAAGCCGAGCTTCTATAAGTTTGAAGATACGTTTCGTGTTATCAATTTGGTCTATAGTCAATCCAATCTTTTTGTTAATTCGTGTTAAAGCGTACCCAAACGCATAACACCGTGCCGACTGCCTTTGTCTTGGTTTGTACAAAATGTTTTGATTCGTATATGCCGGAGCATAATCCTCTAGCACTTCCACACGACCGCATTTTTTGCAATAAAGTTCACAAGAATTGCTTGATTGCAAAAATGAGCAGCCGCAAGAATAACAAGACAGAAATCTTCGGGCCCAACGTTCACGCTGCAAGGCGTTATAATGTTCTTGTAGATATTGTTTCCCCATCTCTGCCAACCCCATATCTTCGTAGATATGACAAAGTTTTTCCGGCAGGCGCAAGCGGTGTATTTCTTTCCTATAATCGCTGCCGTATAGCGAGCGAAGGATGGCAAAATTGTGTTGTTTGTCAAGTTCATTGAGCCGTGCGGTGAAGTCAGTCATGCTTAAACATTATAATTGTTTTTTCAATTTGGCGATCTTGTTACTTCCGGTATTTATTATGTAAAGCCTATATTTAGAAAAATACAACTTTTCGGTTATATTTGCGCATGCGTAGTTCTTTATGAGTTACCACATGTGAAAGCACGGCAATTCGCTCGAATATAAAAGACCTGTTCGCACCATATATTCTATTAAGTCTGTAATTCGGTATAGCTCAGGGAGGTGTGGCTGGCCCCCACTGAATCCTGCTTACGGCTAATGCGATGTCAGACCAGGGGTAGTGGGGTTGCTGCGTCAGTTAGTGACCCCCTGGTGAACCAGCCCCGGCCCAACTGATACAGGGGGGTGCTCGAACAGAGATCTCCTAGGAGAACTCGACCTCGCTCCCAGAGGCTAAATGGGAAAATGACAACTCCCTTGTCCGGAGCCACCAGAGCACCCCCTGACTAGGGTTTTGTCCCTTTTCGTTATGTGTCACGCAATGTCACGCGTGACAATCACGCACAATGTCACGTCATGTGTCACGCTTTGTCACGCAATTGCGTTCTTTTGTTAGATAAAGCGAGAAACCCGAATTTAGTCTTTCAAATCTGACTTGGACACAGCGGCTAGAGAAGTAATCTTTTTTTGAATCTTTTCTCGTTCTTCCTTGCGGATTTCTTTTCTGAGTTTTTCAAGATCTGGAGTTTGCTTGTTTACGGCAGCCTTTGCTTCACCAGAGCGTATTTCGTTCTTAAGTTCATAATAGCTCTCAACTTCACGGAGGATTATTTTGAACTCTGAATCGCTGATACGCTTGTCAGTTAGAGCCTTTGAAACCAGCTCAAAGACAGAGTTTCGTTTTGCAAGGGCGAGTGTGTATATTTTTTCATGTTTAGTAATTTTTCTCTGAAGCCGCCTACTAAACAAAGTGATGCCGGCCGCTGAAAAACCTGTCATAGCTGCCACGCCGGCAATGACAGGGCTGGCTATGAGCCCGGCTCCTGTCAGGGCTGTGACGATTGTGGCTGAAGACAAGCCTGTAGAAATGAAATCAAAACTTACTGCGGTTCCGTGAACAATGGTGTGTGCTCGCTTGTATTTCTTCGCAACTTGTCTGTAATGATTAGCCTCCGACTCAAGCTCCTTTTGCAAGTCAGAGATTTTTTTGAGTCTGAAGTCTTCACCGTTGGATAAGTCTGGGTAAAGCGATGGAGTTTCGCTGTATTCAGGAGCTGATGGCAACACGTTAGCCGAGCTCATCATCAAGGGTATATATATAATATATTTTTTAATTGATCTCAAGTTCAAATTCTAATGAAAGTCCATGGAAGTCAAAGAGGTTATTGTCTACGTCTTTGACAGACAGTGTTATGCTGTTTACATAATCTCCAGAGGAGGTGTCACGTAAGACATGCTGTTGTATTGGATGATAGTTAATTTTCTCGTATGGTTTACCTTTGATATCTAATCTGGCCAAAACACTTGAAGGTTTTCCGTTGAAAAGATTTTGTTGTTTGTCAATAATGTCACAGTGAACAAAGTAAGTGTCTTGTGAATAAAATTTTCTAACTAGAATACTTGAGTTAGCTTGGGAGACAATGCCGAATAGCGCTTTTAGATTATTGGACAGAGTAAATGTATATTTATTTTTTGGGTTTAAGATCCTCATAACACCAAGAGATGTACGTGTGTCTACAAGAACTTCTGTATTCTCTTTTGCGAAATTTTCGGTTATGGTTGTTGCCATGCTCTCTGGAGTATAATAACCAGATGTAATGCTGACAAAAGTTGGGTACTGTGAGTCAGTTAGTTTAACGGATATTTGTCCATTTTCTTTCAAATTATACCACGAATTGTAGAGCGAGCAAGCTAGAAGCCGGATGTAGCTCGGTTTCTGAAGTGGGTGGCCAAAGTAGATGGTGTGAGGGTTCGAAGGTGCGACGATTGTTAACACAACCATGATTGTATATATAAATAATTCATAAATATATTTATATAATCATGTTCGGCAGACGCGGTTCAAATCTCGGTCTGAACATTGGCGGTCACGATTACGGGCCCCCACCCCCGTTTTTTCCTCGTCCCCAAAATCCCCTCTATCCAGAACAAAGGTATATTAGAAAAAAACAGCCAACACAACCCACAGTAAATCCGCAACTTGCTTGGCTGAGTTCTCCGGAGGCTGAAAAACTCTCTACAGCTGCCAAGGCTAAGGCTATCTCAGACTTCAAAAGGCGTTTCCCGCATGCTGATATGTCAAGATTTAAAACAGAAGTTTCTTTCGACGAAAAGCACAAAGCCTCAGCAGTAGTTCTTTTCTCAGAGGGGCATGGCTCCTGGGCTATGCCTTCAGACATACCGCACAAGAATTGGACACAAGCCCTGAAAGACGCCCTTGGCTTAGAGTATATTGGCGGTTTCCCTTATCAGTTAACGTTAAACCGAAACACACAAAAGCCAATCCCTGCTGTTGAATTCGCCACCTCAATCGATAAAGACATGATGATTGGCTCTGTCTTGAACGATGAAGCGCAAAAGATCTATGTCACGCCAACTGATTATTTCACAACGAAATACAGAAACATTTTCAGAGACACACAAATTTCGTTCACAACCGCGAAATATGGGAGAAAGTGGCTCGGCGGTCCGCATATGAGTTTCTGGCCACAACAACTAAACTTTGCTCTGTGGTGTGCAACAACTGGCTGCGGGATCTCGCGCGACCTTCTGTTTGATAAGAACTCGACTCTCTCCCTAACCCCGCAGCTCCGATCATTTTACAGGTTTCACGTCTATTTCACAACAAGACGAATACTCTACAAGCTGGGTGGGGAACAGAGTGTGAGTGCTTTGCCAGACGACCCCACATTCAACCAGAAAGACAACAAGTTCAACATCGACGCATACAAGAGGATTTGCCAAGAGTTCGGTGTAGACCCCAATTCTGACTTCCGTTTCAAATACGGCAAAAATCACGGGCTTGGCAATGTGTACATTTGGGTCGCATATGGTGGGCCCAGTTCTACTGATTACAACTATCCTGATCCCGATCTAGCCCTGTTTGATGACGAGCGCGTCACAGACAGAAAAGACCCAAACTATCGAGCAAACGGCATATACTTCGTTCGTAACGACCAGGGCGCGGTTAGTCAGTTTGAACACTTTGTGCCGAATTATGCACAAGGGCTAACACAGCCAGGGCTCGCGCATATGAATCAGTCAATCGAGGCCTTTGTGTACTGCATCCTGGGTGCACAAGCAAACACTCGCAGCAGCATTCTTGGGAATGGAGGCCGAGCATTCGAAACGCAGAGAGTATTCCTCACACTCTTAGAGGACGCCATAAGACTGAACGACATATCTAAGAGCGTACAGCATTATCAGCAGGCCATCCAAGCAACGAAAGTGTGGCTAAACTTTGTAGTTGCCCCTGGGAGCTGGCTGATGCCGTCACGCATGGTTATCAACACAGAGAGCGTGGTGGGGTACAATAACAATCTTATGCAGGCAACGCAAGGGATGAAGCTTGGTGTTAACAATGATGTCAATCTTACCACAAAAAAAGCCTCCCTTCGCCCCATGGACGGAGGGCCGACAAAGATTAATCCACCAAACAGCCACCCATCGAACCCGATTCACAAACAGGCGACACAGGCACAGGGCATAGCGCCCAAACCAAAGGCCACACCAACACCACAACCAGCCCGCACACCAACACCAACACCAGACCCCACACCAGAACCAACGCAAGAGACTAAGATCGAGCCGCATCACGTAAACAAGGCGCTCATTGGTGTGGGTGCGCTTGCTTTAGCAGGCTTTCTTGCCTGGATGAGATAATTATCTCCTGCGCTTGGTGATCCTTTCAATCATAAAGCCTACAACGGCAAGGATCAGCAGCCAGGCGTGCTCACCAAGGAAGGATATAACCTGGCCGGCTGTTTTGAAGATAAAGCTCACGATCGAACCAATCAAGCCTGGCAAGATTGAGGCAACCTTATTTCCTAGGGCTTTGAGCCCATTGCCAATAGCCTTGGTGCCGGCCTTTAAGCCATTCATTGCGGCAATCGTCACAGCGCCTATGACTAGACCTGCAGCCAGAACAACCGCCTGAAGGGTCCAGCCATATTTCTTGAAGATATTTTTGACCCGCTCTCGAAGAGGTAAGGCTTCTTCTCTTTCCTGAACTTGTGTTCTTAGTCTTGCCCGTTCTTCGACACGTTCTGCAACTCGGGCTTCTGCAGCTTCTTTGTCAGAGGGAGAAGTCTTCTCATCCTCTATCACGCGTCTGTCTTCCTCGTTTTTTCGTACAAGCTTGGCCTCTTGTTGTTTTAACTCATCAAGGGATTTAGTTGAGTTTAGCCCTGCTTCGACAGCATTTCTTTCTCTTGTTTTCGCAGAAAGGCGTGTACTGATTTTGTCCACCTTTGCCTGATCTTGGGCTCGTTGTTTTTGTATTTTTTGCAGGGCCCCGAATTCTTTTTCCTCGTTTTCAAGATCTCGTTGAAGATTTTTTTCTAGTTGTTTCAGTCTATTTATCTCGGTTTCATTCTCAAGTCTTGAACCCCCATCCTGTTCCAAAGCTTCACGCCTAGCTTGTGCTTGTTCGATGCTGCTCCTGAGGTTTTGTACTCTTTCTGAAGCTTTTTGTTTTTCAACAGCAACCCTTTTATCCTCCTTCAGTTGTTTTTCTGCCTCCTTCAATCTTTGTTCTTCTTCTCTTATTGATGCTCTGTCTTCAACGATGATCTCTTCAGCACTTGGACCAAGAGCCTTTTTAAACCTGGTTGAAAAGACTTTAAGAAAGCCAGACCCATCCTGCTTGAAAACGGGAGTTTCACCGCCCTGTGGCCCAAAGGAGACTATTTTGCTTTCGTTTCCTGGTTTTCTGCCAAACCCAATAGGGCCTAATCGTCTGAGATCTACTCTCGGAAAGCGCCTTTTGAACCAGTCCATGGCTTCATCGACCCTAGATGCTTTTTCCGTTGCAGCTAAGGAGTCGCCTTGAAGCAGAGGGATGCCTTCAGAATCAAAACCGCTCTGTTCGCGAGGCAGTGTATGCATTTCATGCTCTTCACCACCATGATATGGGGTGGATGCAGCTCCCGGTTGAAAGGGGGTTGTTGTGTCAACTTCTTCTTCGTCGTCGTCATCATCGTGGTCTATATCCCAGTCAAGCCCGGTGTTTTCGTTCTCGCCAGGCATATCATATCCGCCTTCTGCCATGATGTATATAAATATAAATATAAATTTATATATATATACTCTGGCTATGGCCGTGCAACCAAACCTCCTCCCAACGAACGCAGAGAAGATTCTTGGTGCTATGAAAGCAGAGCGCACCGTAAAACGCATCACCTTTGAACGCACTTCAGCCAATCCCGGCGAGACCCTGTACGTTACGGTGCCCAAGCTCAACGAATATGAGGTTATCGTGTCGGGCTCGCTTGCCTTGCTCTTTAACATCGACCTTGCCGGCGGCCATGCAAACAACTATCTTGTACAAAATGTCTCCAGAGCACTAGTTGACAGGCTTGTTGTGAAGTTTGCCGCCACCACTGTCCAGGACACCGTTGGGTACGATATTTACAAAATCTTTGAGGACCTTTTCCTCTCTGTTGATAAGAGAGATAACATGCTCCCCGAGGGCATCCAGAGTGTAGACTTGAGCAAGATTCGCTCTAGTGCCGGCGACAAGAAGACCTCTGGCGTGCATGCGGAAAACAAGCTGGAGACCATTTACAAAAACAAATACCGCATCAACCTTGACCACCAGATTATAACAGACCACGGCGTCATGTACCCACAGGCACTCTACAACGATTTGACATTCGAGATAACGCTCGCCCAGGCTTCTCAAGTTGTCAGGGGTTCGGATACAAGCAAGCTTGTCTACAAGTTGACAAATATCCAGCTTGAGTACGAGACAATCCGAAGCAAGCAGCTGGCTGACGAGGCAGCAAGTGTATACTCTAGCGGAAAGGAGTTTGCCTACGACCATATCATGCGAGAGGAAGTGGTTCCCTTCTCGAAGGGTTCAGACGCTCGGCTGAATCTCAGGGTGAACCCGCAGCGCAGGTCACTGAAAGCCATCCTTCTGCTATTCATCGAACCCTACACAGCAGGAGCCAGGGACTCAGAAAAATACTTCAACCCAGACATCACCAAAGTTAATGTCACCATAAACGGCTCCCCCAACAGGATTTACAACGAAGGCATCAACGGGACCGACATGTGGAGGGAAGTCAGTCGCCTCTTCAAAAAGAGGGGTGATGGCAGGCCCAACATGAATCTAACAAAATATCTCACTGGCAACAAGTTCGGGCTCCTTATCGACCTTAGATCAATGGCTGATACAACCCTACATGGCAACGGCCAACGCCTCGTCAACACAAAGGACGGCGTACATCTTGAGCTCGAAAGGGCAACCTCCGGCTCGGGAAACGTGCACTGCCACATCTACACCATCAGCGACTCACAGATGAACATAATGGACAGACAGCTGCAGGCGGTTCAGTACTAAAACATATATATATGTATATATGTATATAGATGGACCCAACAAAGCTGCCATTCAATGCCCTAATTATCGGGCCGACTAACTCTGGCAAAACACAATATCTTCTGAATCAGCTGCGTGGTCCCTTCAGGGGCAAGTTTGACTATATTGTTCTCTTCTGCCCAACATTTGTCCACAACAAGACCTACGACGGTTTCGTGGACAAGGAGCCACGCATTTTCGTGATAGACTGTCAGCAGCATGAGATTGAAGCATGGTTAACTTTAGCCAGTTATTTCTTCGACGGGACAAACACGCTCTTTGTGCTGGATGCCTGTGCTGCTTCGAAGGATGTGAAAGGTCGCACGAGTCAACTTGTGAAACTAGGGTTCAGTGCTCGCCACAGCGGCTTGTCAGTGTGGGTGCTAACCCAACAGTTAACCAGCATTGCGAAACCCTTTAGGGAAAACGTTGCAGCGATTGTGCTTTTTTACACCCCATCAAGCAAAACAACGAAGGCCATCTTCGACGACTATGCCGGTGAGCTCTCACACGAGGAGTACAAAGAGTTGATTGCAAAATTAAAGGGGCACAAGTTTTCTCACCTAGTCTTCTCTCTGCGACATCCCTATGGGGTTGAAGTGAAAATGTGAAAACATATATATACGCTGAACCATGAACACCTCAACCAGTATCCACAAGCTCACGGTCTTTTCACAGCTTCTGGGTGAATTACAGAGTCATGCGGAGGAGATGCAAATACAGATAATCAAAACCGCTGGCGAGGACGATCTGCGCCTCATGCTTATTAGTCGATATCCTTTGAAAGTCACTGTGTGCCCAGCCACCATGACGGGGCTTATACGTGAGGTTGAAAGTCTTGCCTGACATCAAGAGAATAATTGAAAAATAAATACATAATATATACGCAATGGCAACAAGCCTCCAAGAAGACGTGGCCATTGAGAATGAAATCATGCAGCTGCTAGAGGCAACCCCTGATAGCTCCTTACCACCATCAGCGATTCCTGAAGTCTTAACAGGTCCAGACACTCCGGCTCAACGCGAGAAACTGGCAGTCCTTGTTTCAACCGGCAAATCAAAAGAGGCCATCGGTGCCCAGCTCACACACGAGCAGGTGAAACGCCTGACGGATAAACAGGTTGAAAAGTACTACAAAAGGTATGAAGCCTATGTCGGTAACAAGACGACCGAGTCTCTGATTGACAGCGTTATAATGTTCGCAACCAAAGGCGCCGGCATGGTTGTTAAGATTGACGATGTGGAGGCACTGCAGAAAGAACTAAAAAATGACTACATGATTAACCATGAACTTTCATCTCTTGCTGGAAACCTTGCACTGCGTTGTGGGCGCTTCTTAGCCTTGGCCAATGCTGTTTTGATCACTACAAAACACATCGACTTCAAAAAGGAGCCAGAAGAGTTGCCCCTTCAACCTGCTCCACCTGTACACCCAAGCAGAGACGGTGAAGGTTATCCACTCGAGGGTTTTGATGAAGTTGACACATGTTTTGATGAAATTTTTGACACATAATCTGGCAGGAACCTGGCAGAAACCTGACAGAAACCACGAAGGTTTGAAATAAAAAAATATACATATATACATGATGGCTCAACCACTCGAGACGGTGCCTGAAGAAACAGTCGCGCCAGCAGCACACACAAACAACACGCACGTTACCTCTGATACCCCAAAGACTGCTCCAGCCAAAAACCCTGGTCGTGTTGCTTCTGGCAAAAGGCTTGCTGAGCGCAACCGCCTGGCAAGAGAGGCAAAAAAACAAGAACAAGCTTCTAAAGCAACAAACGAGCCTGCTCCAAACTCGGCACCCCAAAACCCTTGTCGTGTTGCTTCTGGCAAAAGGCTTGCTGAGCGCAACCGCCTGGCAAGAGAGGCAAAAAAACAAGAACAAGCTTCTAAAGCAACAAACGAGCCTGCTCCAAACTCGGAATCTGGCAGGAACCTGACAGAAAACCACGAAGGTTTGAAATAAAAAAAATATACATATATACACATGATGGCTCAACCACTCGAGACGGTGCCTGAAGAAACAGTCGCGCCAGCAGCACCCACAACCAACACGCACGTTACCTCTGATACCCCAAAGACTGCTCCAGCCAAAAACCCTGGTCATGTTGCTTCTGGCAAAAGGCTTGCTGAGCGTAACCGCCTGGCAAGAGAGGCAAAAAAACAAGCACAAGCTGCTAAAGCAACAAATGAGCCTGCACCAAACTCGGCACCCCAAAACTCGACAAATGAAGAAGCTAGCAGCAACACATTGTTTCTCATTCTTGGTGTTGCCGGGGTAATTATATCCGCTTGGGGCCTATATTACCAACGCGAGGCCATTATGAATACACTTAGACGCAAAGCCCCGACCCCTGCGCCTGCGCCGGCAGTGGTGAATGAAGTTCAAACTCCCCCACCACCGAGACGAAGAATTCGTGAAATGGAGTAAAAAAACATATGTATATACACCATGTCTCATAATGGGCTCATCAACTTCCTCGGCTGGACCACCTTCACTTATCTTTGGCTTGAAAATAACCTCACCTTTTTCGAAGCAATTCTCAACTCTATCAGAGAGTATAAGAATAACATAAGAGAACAGGCCATCGCCGAGTACGAAGATGAGGCTGAAGATGAGAGTGAGGAAATATAAAAAAAAACATATATATATATACCATGTCTGACAACAAGCTCGTGAAAGCTGTTCTTGATGCGGCCACAATAACTGGCCTTGTCGCAACTATTGGCTGGGTTGGCAAAAAGGTCGTCAAGGAAAATCTCACGGCCGACCCCAGCTCGAGTCTCATGAACTACGTGAAGTTCACTGCTGCCATGGCTGGGAGCATAGCTCTCAAGAAATACCTCGAGGACCAGAAGATCCTCCCTGCCTCAATGTAAATCCATAATGTATATACAGGGATGGCCTCAATCGCTATTATGGTTGGTGGAGCAATTTTGAATGCCGCTGCTTTCACTGGAGGCAACTATCTCGCAAAATATCTTTCCGGCGACAGTGGGAAAGCCGCTCTGGATGAGAAGATCAGACACGACAAGGCGTTAGAGGCCTATCAAGCGGCCTACGCTAAATATCAGAAAGACCACACAAAGCTCCTCGACTGGATTGCCAGCAATGATCGAATCAAAGATCAAGCGAAACACAACTTTCAAGACACTGACCAAGCTCTAGTGCTCTACAACCAAACACATCGGGAGCAGCAAATAACACTCCCCAAAGAGCCCGAGTTCTCTGACTTTTATAAACCAGGCCCACAGCAGAAACAAGGTGAACTATTGTTTATCGGCACTGGGGCGCTCGCCCTTGGCTATGCAGCGTTTCGCTTTCTGTAAACACATATGTATATGGAGGCGAAACT
Organism: Cladopsammia gracilis; assembly: GCA_022457155.1. NCBI lineage: Eukaryota > Metazoa > Cnidaria > Anthozoa > Scleractinia > Dendrophylliidae > Cladopsammia > Cladopsammia gracilis. Next base: position 120,834 of record JAJGOT010000158.1, read on the forward strand.
CTCAAAGGTCTATTACAGCCCCAAAGGCTACTGGAAAGGCCTTGCTGCTGTCAAAAAGCTAGCTGCAGCAGCCAAGGTATCTGAAGAGGTGGCAAAGAAATGGCTCGTCAAACAAGCCCTTTGGCAAGTTTACCTCCCTGCACCACGCCATATCCCTCGGCCCAAGTTTGATGTTCAAACTCCTAATGCAGTGCATCAAGCTGATCTACTGTTTTTGCCACACGACAAACTGCCCCACGGGCGAAAGATTTACAAATATGCTTTGACAGTTGTTGATGTGGCTAGCCGTTACAAAGCAGCAGAGCCCTTGACTTCGAAAGAGTCTGATGAAGTTTCGAAGGCGCTTATACGTATTTACAGGCGTGGGCCTTTGAAATGGCCACAACTGTTGCAAGTCGACCCGGGGACAGAGTTTATGGGAGCTGTGACTAAAGAAACTGGGGCTCATAAAACAACCATTCGTCGTGGACGCGTTGATATCCACAGAGACCAAGGGATTGTTGAAAGATTCAACAGAACCCTGGCTGAACGATTGTTTGGTTACCAGTACGCAGTTGAAATGAATCTACCCTCTGGCCGTTCGACTGCTTGGGTTAAAAGATTGCCAGATGTTATCTCGGCCTTGAACAATGAAGTGACCAGATTGACTGGAAAGAAGCCTGCTCAAGCAATCAAAGAGAAAACCACTTCAGCCAAGCCCGCAACTCCATATGCTAGGCCTGTTGGGGTGAATGAAAAGAAGCTCCCACCTCGGGTTAATTTGCGATATCTGTATTACCCCGGTGAGCTAGAAGGTGGTAGTCGACGAGCGACGGACCCGATCTGGTCTTTGAAGGTCTACAACATCGAAAAGGCTGTCACCAAGCCAGATGCGCCTATCGTGTATTATCTGTACGACGGCCCCAAGCGCGGGTTTGTGCGCGAAGAGTTGATGGTTGTGCCGCCGGGTACTCAGTTGCCACCCGCTGGGCTGTGAAACTCGATCGGTTCTGTGTGGATGCCGTCTGGCAGCACCCAACGCTTGTCGTAGTAGGCGCTGAGGCCCAGCTTGTGCTGTTCGTAAGTGTACATAGACCCGTTGTGCATTCGAAAGCCCCTGTTGGTGGCCATGTCCCTACCCCCTTGCAGGGCTCTTTCGTACCTTTCCCAGCGAAGCTCGTTCTGATTCTTGTTGACTCCCTTGGAGGACATCTTGGCCCCTCCGTCAGCCTCGTTTTCTACGTAATAATACTTGCTGCACAGGGCGATGGCCCGTGTACCTTCCTTCTCAAGCTTGAATAAGCCCGGCTCTCTACCACTCCACTTGTCCCACGCCAACCAATTCTTCTTCTCCTCCTCGAACTGGGCACGAAGTTCTGGGCGAACTGCTTCTTCGAGAGTGTCGTGAGCAAGAGCGAAGTACATGCTGTCTGTGTCCATCTGGATAAGCTCGAAGTCGCGCCTGTCGATGAAGCAATCAAGGAAGTCGTAATAGAACTCCAGCATGCGGAGCTTGGCAAGTTGATACACAACAATGCCGACTTGAAAGGGGCGGTCGATTGTGAACTTTTGCTTGCGCAGCTCGATCTTGTAGGCCTCTCCGATCTCTTCGAGGTCTTCGAACAAAGGTGAGCGGAGATTCTTGTCGACCTCGTCCTCGTCAGTTGTGTACACCGTTCTTGTTTGGCGCTCCACGGCTTCGATGAACTTACCGTAAGCGCTGTTGCCAAGGAGCTTGAACACTTCGGCAAGCAGTGCCTTATCCTTGTCAGCGTCGCCTTTCCTTCGGTTTTCGGCGACCTCGCGAACGAACCAGTCGAAGAGTTTTTGGGGTCTATAATCGATCGTGCGATAGACTGCCGTGATCTTGAACCCACTGTCGAGGTACCATTTCAAGAGGGGTGCGTAGATAAGCATCTTTTTCGCTGACAACACACCCAGAAGCTTTTTCTGGTCGGGAAAGCGGGTTCGGCCACTTTCTTGGAGATAATCGTGCATATGCTGTGGCACACATTTGTTAGGCACTGCTTGGTTGATGAAGAACGGGGGAAACTCTTCGAACTGCTCCCACAACTCTCGAGGGACTTCGATGTCCACCTCAGCAAACCCGAACCACCTGCTTCTGAGAAGGAGAAAGGAAAGCTCTCTAGCCGCCTGCACCGGGTCATCGTAATGCACAACCTTCTCTTTGCCACAGGGCATCTCCTGCAGCATCGTGCTGGGGTAAAGAGAATTCGCATCGAACCCCACAATCCGTTTCGTGATGCGGGCTAAGGGGTATTTGTGAGAGCGGATGCGGGTTTCACCGCGCACGTGTTTGCGGGTGAAGACCAGGCTTGGCCCTCCAACCACAGCCCCCTTCAGCATGGCGTATGCTTCTGGGCCCGGGGCGTATAGTTCTGGAGCCCTGCGGCCCCGGCCCCATCTCAATGAGCCTCGCAAGACGTATTGCATTGATACTCCTGGCAAGGAGACCGCGTCTTTGAAGATGTCAACCCCTAGGCTCGTGTAAAAACCCTTCATCGTTTGGAGAGCTTCGAGGAAGGGAGACACGTCTAGATTGTTGTAATACTCCAGCCAGTCTCCGAATGTCTGCATACCTTTCTCGCGAAAGATGCGATTGCATTCCTCGTGCTCCTGAGGAGAAAGAACGAAGGCCTTTTTGAGTTGTGAGTACCAGCACTCGTATGGGGGAAGCCCAGGGTAATCAAGCTTGTCAGCACTGTCAAACCACTCGTATGGGAGCCAGGACTTAGTCTGTGTCGCTCCATACATCTTGACCCACCTATCGTACGTAATGCCTGGGGCCAAATAATTCACGATGTCCAAGAACTTGTAGCTGGGAGTGTTGATGAACATGATACGCCCCTCTTTCTCCGCGGCGAAGACCTCGTTCTCTTGAGCAAAGTGAGAAACAAAGTACTTGCGGATAAGCTTAAGATCGTAATGACCTGAGTTGAATCCGACCACAGGAACTTGGTTGCACCATTTGTCGATGAGCTTGAGTTGCTTCTCGGGGAGATTCTCAAGGCCTGGGGGCATATTATATTGGTCAGCCACAGCCTCTCGGATGGCTGCGGATCGCCACTCAAGGGAGGCATAAAACAGAGCGATAAGCTCGTCAGGGTCTTTGGAGCAAATATACTCAGGCTCAGGGTTCAACGTGTCGGCAATGGAGACTGAGATGGGCACATGCTCGCTTTCATAAGAGAGCCCGTATGTCGGGCGAGCTGCCTTGGTCTTATCCTGATACGCTTCGAAGTCGTAGACGATCGCGTGTGGATAAGTTTTGTTTCTTTTCTGTGGGCAACGGTCATTAAACCAGGGGTAAGGCCTTTCATGCTCCCACCTTTCAACCACGGTGTACCCGGCGTCTAGAAGCAACTGAGTTCGTTGCAGAGTCTTTTGATAAGCAACCGCCCTTGTGATTGTGTTGCCTTTACGGTCAGTTGTGATCACTTCGTTTCTTTGTTCAGGTGCAGGAAAGCACTCTAAACAACCGTGCCAGAAACAACCGTGAAACTGAAACAATGTCTTGCTTTCTGGATGATAGCCGTCGACTGGAGCCCCACAAATATACCTCTCACCGCCATGACCGCATCTGTGATGGTGGATGTGCTTGTCGACCTGTTTCGCCACCCACTCGAGCCAACACACTGCCTTGACACCGAAACCGCCTTCTGGGTAAAAGGCTTTCTCAAAAGCTGACTCTGGAGGAAGGACACGTTTCTCAGGGTTTGGTTTGGCCTCGAGTACACGTCTTGGCGTGGCGCTTCAAGTTATCAGCCCGTGTGAACCTCCCGCCGCACTCGCCACAAGTGTAATTGTTTGTGACTTTATTGAGATTGGTGATCAAGAAGGCATGACCTTCATAGATTCCGATGGTCATGGTTGAAGCGCCAACCTTGTCGTAATTCGCAGGGGTGTGAGATAAAATGAAATCACCATTAGCGAGAACAAGGTAGGCGGCAATGCCTTGCTTGAAATGCTTTTCGATTTTGGAGAAGTGCCGCAAAGTTAGCTGGTCTCGAAGCCCCGGATAAAAGGCGAAGAAGCTTTCCGCGAGTTCCCTGGTTCTGCGGGTGTTGTCTCTTTTATGGGCTCCTCGATGGACAGCCAAGCAACGAAAGAGACAAAGATTGTCTTTGAAGTTGTCAAGGGCAATGACTTCTCTTTTGTTGCGTATCCAATCAGGAAGCCGCCCGAGGCCTATTTGCAGTGGTTGTCGATCAAGCACGACTTTAAGATCAAGCAGGATAGTGCGTTCGTAAACCCATTTGGTGTCAGGCCTTTTGAGTCTTGCGTTTTGGAGACGAAGCTCTTCCTGAACTTGCAACCACTGTCGTGTCTCAGAGAGAGTAGCTAGCCAACGACTGTAATGGTTGTTTTGATAAAACTGTCTCAACTCCTCGGTTTCAGTGTTTCTTAACTCGACTGTGAACCGTAAATTGATTGCATGCCGTGTTTGAACATTTTGCTTGATTTTGTTCAAAATTCTGGCGACAAGGGGTTTTTCGAGATCGGTTGCAAAACGAAACCGGATTATTCGTCTGCCGTGTTCAACCCATCGGTCAACCTGATCATAGACTTGAACAAATTGTTCAAAATCTAAATCCTGTGGGTTGTTTTGAGGCTCGCCCTCAGCATTATTGTCGTCGGCAGGCTCGAACCGCTCAAGATTTCGTGCCTGTTCGTCCAGCCAGGCAATCAGCTCGCGTTGATCGTCATCACGCCGTCTTCGTTGTCGGGGTTGCGCCATTGCGTATATACAAGGCTTTTACTTTCTTCAATTGGTTACCCCTCTCACACAGGGTTTGAGGGAGGGGTATAAGAGTAGTGAGTGGGGAGGGACGTCAAATGCGGTTTTTCAGATACCTAAATAAGCCGCCAAACGCCCGAGTTACCGGGCCCCCAGGTCGAATGCAATGAGGCCTGGGGGCCCGGTAACTCGGGCGTTTGGCGGCTTATTTAGGTATCTGAAAAACCGCATTTGACTCCCTCCCCACTCACTACTCACGGGATGGCTTGTCACGTTTATCCTTGGGATCCTTATCATTCGGTTGGTTGAAAGGCGACCTTTGTTGTTGTTGTTGTTGTTGTCGGTATGAAGAAGACTCAGGTGGTTACCAGGGTATTTTAAACAAGCTGGCGGGTCAGGGCAGGAATCAGAGCCGTGCCTAGGTCTTTCGAGGCCACAATTGAAGCAAAATCTACAGGACGCCGCGAATTGTCTTCTGACTGCCACTTGGTGGCACTGCTTGATGATAGGACAATCTTGAAGCTTGTGCCGTCTAGATTTACAAATTCCACAGATGTCCGGGCTAGGAGTAGCAGGTTTGTTTCCAACATCTGCGGCGTTAGCCGTTGTTGTGGTTGTCGATCCCTCGTGTTCTTAGGGGGCGCCTTTGTCTCTTTATTGTTCCGCTTCAGTGTTTGCATCCCAAACACAGGATCGTTTCTAATAAATGCTTGTTTTCTTACAAACACCGCAATGTCATTTAGACGAACAGTCCTCCCGCGTTTATTGATCTCCTAATTTTCGTTTTTCCATCTGATCAGGTCGTTGGTAGACGGTTAACTATGCGTTTAAGATTCGCTGCGACACTCTCTTCGCGTTTGACGTCACCTTGAAGGATTCTTTTAGCCGCGTTTAACTTCTCAGAAAATTCATAAGTTCGACATGGTCACCGTAAGCCCACTTGGGTCCAGACACGAGGCCTTCTACACATGCTTGTGTCACCCTAATTGCTTGGCCAAAACGTTCCTCAATAGTTTTCATATTATCACTGAACGAGCAACCTTTATTTAAACCTACAACCTCTAATGCCTCGCCGCTCACAAATTTACGAAGGTATTCGACGCGCTATGCATCCGTAAGTAAATCACCTTCAAGGTGCGTCCGAATCTGTTGGGGAGATTTCGTGGACAGTGACGCAGGACTAATTGACATTTCAGTACGAAGCTTATCTTGGGTTATGGTTTTCTTCACGGCAGTATTGGCAATATCCGATTGCTCCTTGGATCTACTATTTGGTACAGAGATAGCTGGGGTGGAATGTGGTTGTTTATCAACCAAGAACGTAGGTTTTTCCAAGGGACCAACCGCCCCAGGCGTCAGACCATTCTCGTCATACCTGGTCTCAATTGTCAATTCCAATTCGGCCAATGCAGCTTCCTCCTTGAGGCGTCTGAGGTCCATTTTTTGCTTTTGTCGATAGGCCAGCCTAGCCGCTTCAACTTCTTCCTTTGCTCTAGCTCTTGCCAAGTCCAATTTCATTTTAGGGTTAGTATAGGGTTATAAAAGTTGGTCTGACGAGCCAATAGTTTTGAAAGCAGACTTTACCTTTAACAGTACATTACCATATCAATAACCATGGAGATGCTGTTGTCAAGCAATTTGCGCCCATGATATAGCATTTTCCGCCATAATTAATCCTTTATGATTTCTGTTACATTATGTAAATTGGTAGCGGAGAATGGTTCCCTCCAGGGATGTAGTAATTCTCCAAGTGATTTCGTAGTATAGAAAACACAGCTTAAAGACCTGGTACTGGTACATCCTATTACTCAAATTTTAGTTATGTCGAACGTTTTCCAACAACGTTTTGTTAGTTTAGAAAGTATCATGTAGCACTATTATGTAACAACAATATATGTTGTCAGTTAAATAATTTCATGACCTTATAACTACGATTTTATTAAGTCTCGTAGTATGTTAAACATAGTGTCTTACTTCTCTGCTTCCTTTGGAGAGGATAATTTGCTCCAAGGAGGCAGGTCCAAGATTCATTTTTAGCGGCCAAAAGGAACACACACGCATGTCGTGTCTGAATCCCTTTATTTAATTTGGATTGACTCCTGTAACATATCACATTTAGGTTTGAAGGTATACGAAGACACGAGACTCAACATGGCTGAAACAACGCAACACTTTATTACCCTAACCATTCTGGGTACATGGAATGATGCAACTCATACAACTTCCGGTTATAATAGCAATATATTACACTGCCTTTCCCATAAAAAGAGGAATGTAATTCTGTTAACGAACACACTGCTTACAGGTTAGGTTTAACCACAGGATTTCTAACCCTCTGAGATCTCCTTACTACAGGCGGTGTTGTACTCACAATTGTAGGAGATCCAGTAAATTCCTTATTTTCAATAAGACTTGCCTGTGGTTCAGAGATACTATCATCATGAGGACTTACAGTAACATCAGTAAAAAACTGATCATGTGCTTCAGGCACATGATCTCTGGCTCACTTAAATCATCTGGTTTATCGTCATGCGCCCTTATTATGTGATCAGTATGGACATATCTAGTCTTGTGTCCTGTTCTAACTATATAGGTTCTAGGTCCACAAACTTTGACCACTGTACCCAGACTCCACTTTTCTGTCTTGGAGTTAGCTCTGATATTTCGCACTCGAACTCTGTCATGCCTTACAAATAATCTGTCTTTTTTACATTTCATATCCTTGTACATTTTCTGCTTTTCTTGCTTTTTCTCTACAACTTGTGCAAGGTTGGGCTTTATCAAACTCAATTTAGTTCTTAGGCGGCGCTTCACCATCAACTCTGCTGGGGTTACACCGGTTGTGCTGCGAGGGGTGGTACGGTACCTCAACAGGAGAAATTTGCAAGTCTATGTTTCATAGACATACCCTTTGTGCCCTGAATCACTTGCTTAACCAGTGCTTCCTTTTCTATTCTCACCGACCTCTCTGCTGCCCCATTGGATTGGGGGTGATAGGGTGGCACTGTGTGCTTTATGCCATTTTTACGCATGAATTCAGAAAACTCTGTGGACCTTAATTGTGGTCCATTGTCGGACACGACCTCTTCAGGTAAGCCACTATTAGCCAAAATTAGACGTAGCTTATCAATAGTACGTTCCGCGGAAGTAGAGGTCATATGTTTTACGTCGATCCACTTTGAATGGCTATCTATTAACACAAGAAAGTAATCATTTTCTTTTTGGCAGAAATCAATATGAATACGCTGAAATGGTCTGGTGGACCACTTCCATGGGATCAATGGTGCACTGGGTGGGATATTTCTAACACTTTGACATACTGTGCAAACACTCACAGCCTCCTCAATTTCCTGATCCATATTGGGCCACCACATACATGTGCGAGCAACTGCTTTCATGCCACATATACCCGGGTGTTCCCAATGTAGTTCTTCCAGCATTTTCGCTCTGAAAGTGGGTGGGACAATTACTCTGGAACCCGAGAGAACACAGTCTTGGTCACAAGACAACTCCTGCCTTCTATTATGATATGGTTTTAAAATCCCATCATCACACCCCCCTGGCCACCCTGACATTACAAAATGGTGTACCTTACTAAGCACAGGATCTACAAGGGTTGCCTTTTCCTATCCTCTGCGGTAATTGGAAAATCATCATCAATTGCACTTACACGATAAATGGCACCCTCACCACCCAATCCCGAGTTCTCATGTGGTAACCTAGAGAGTGCGTCACAATTGGCATGGTCTTCAGATCTTCTGTACTCAATCTCATAGTTATATGCTGAGAGCATTAAAGCCCACCTCTGCATCCGAGCTGCTGCGAGCGTGGGAATAGCGGATTTTGGGCCAAAAATTGCTAATAGTGGTTGGTGATCGGTCATCAAAGTAAATTTTCTTCCATACAAATACTGGTGAAATTTTTTTATGCCGAAGATTATTGATAATGCTTCTCGTTCAATTTGGGCGTAATTCTTTTCGCTTGAGCTCAGCGTCCGAGAGGCATAGGCAATCGGCCGTTCTTGGCCGTCGTCCATTACATGACTGATGACAGCTCCCAGCCCATAACTGGAGGCATCACAGGCAAGCCTCAGTGTACGATTCACATCATAGTGCACCAACAACGAGTCACTGGTAAGACTTTGTTTACAAGCTTCATATGCCTGTTGACATGCCCTTGTCCATTCCCAGGGGACATTTTTTTAGAAGCTCATGTAATGGTGCTAGGGTAGTTGCAAGCTCAGGCAGAAATGAGTGATAGTATTGGATCATGCCCAAAAAAGATCTTAACTCACTGACATTACGTGGAACTGGTGCTTTTTTGACAGCATCAATTTTCTCCTCGACCGGATGCAAACCGTCAGCATCTATCTTCAGACCTAGGTAGACAACCTCTGTTTTCAAAAACTCACACTTCGGCAATTTCAAATGTACATTATGTCGGTGTAGTCTCTCCAATACTTCAGCTAAGATTTTGAGATTCTCTTGCCAATTTTCACCACCAATTAGTATGTCGTCCTGTTTGCATACACATTTTTCTACACCTTGCAAAATCTGGTCCATTTTCCCTTGGAAAATTTTGGGTGCCGACTTGACCCCATATGGCAATTTAGTGTAGGAATAGAGGCCTTTGTGAGTGCTTATTGTTAGGTACTCCAAACTCTCTTTGTCAACACTTAGCTGCGCATACGCATGCGATAAATCAAGTTTACTGAAAACTTTGGATCCTGCAAGGGCAGCAAACAAATCCTGTTGAGTAGGAAGTGGATATTGCTCATCCTCTACAGCAGAGTTGATGGTTGTTTTGTAATCCCCACATATTCTCACTGACTTGTCAGCTTTTGGTACCACTACTATAGGGCTCGCCCAATTTGATTTCTCAGTTTTGACTATCACGCCATGCTTCTCTAGCTTATCCAGTTCTTTTTCTACTTCATCTTTAAGTGCATAAGGGACTCTACGTGGCTTAATAAATATGGGCCTTGCACCATCTTTCACAGTGATGTGTGCTTCAAAACCTGTCATACCTTCATAGCTCTCCTCAAACAACTCACTATGTTTTGACAGTAGGTCATCGAGTTGACCTTTGGCACTGCTTGGTTCATATTTTGTTACACTAAAAATCTCCCCCCATTCTAGTTTGATGTGGCTAAGCCAATTTCTACCCAACAAGGTAGGTTTATTCTCATAATCAGCTACAAGAATTGGCAATGCATACTTATGACCCTTGTGCACGATATCACATTGCATCTCGCCACACACTGTGGGGGATTCACCCGTATAGGTTTTCAGCTTAACCTGGGATGAACGAAGTGGTAAATCACTGAATTTTTGCATGTACGTGCTCTTACTCATTACTGAGTAATCTGCGGCAGTATCTACTTCTAATTCGCACAGGGAGCCATTGATATACATTTCCACAGTGTAGCTTTTGTGGGTGGGAGCATCTGTACCAACTGCATACAGGGAGTAAATACCTAACTCATCATCATCAGTTTCACCCTCATCGGGTATCTCTGACAGAACATTAACATTACCTTTAGCTGCATATTTTATACTAGACCCAGAATCTTTGTTTCGACAGACTGATGCCAGGTGACCTACTTTTCCACAGTGGTAGCATTTGGCTGATCGAAATTTACACTTTTGTGCCGCATGATTACCACCACACCGATAACATGATTGTTCCTTATTGTTCATAGTTCCCAATTTTTTCACGGTTCCTTGACTGTCATCACCTGCATTGGTAGGACGAAATTCTTGCGTATTCTTCTCTGCCATCTCCATCGACTTTGCAATCCGGCAGGCTTTGTCAAATGTTAGGTCATCTGTGTTCAACAGCTTGTTCTGGATTTTTGGGTTGTTTAGTCCGCACACAAACCGATCTCTCAAAGCTCTATTCAGAAATTCGCCGTAATTACAATGTATTGAGAGTTTCTTTAATGCCACGACAAAATCGCTGATCGATTCACTTGGTTTCTGATGGCGAGTTCCGAAATGGAAACTTTCTGCAATCTCCAGTGGCGCTGGATTGTAGTGTCGCTCAAGTGCTCTCACAATATCTGTAAAAGTAATGTCTCTTGGATTTGCTGGTACCAACAAATTTCTGAGAGTACAATATGCTTCAGGGCCGATCTCAGTTAGGAAAATAGCTCGTTTTCGTTCTGCAACCAGAAGATTGGCTGCCTCAGCTCCCTCGCCTGTTCCTTCTCGAATGTTATTGGCCAGGAAAAACATTTCGATTCGTTCCACGTAGGAGCGGAAAGGTTCTCGTTCAGGATTGAATTCTCCCACACGACCGAACAATCCAGTTGTCGCCATTTTGTTTCTCGGAAAAGAAAAAACACGTGTTTACCAGACCTGAACTTTCGTCGCTGACTGTGGTGTAAAAGTTTCACCTTGTTATCACACAGAGGACTTCAAAACACTTTTTAGGGTTTCTCATGCGTCTTAGTGCATGTAGAAAGAGCCATCCTCGTCGCCAAAATGTAACATATCACATTTAGGTTTGAAGGTATACGAAGACACGAGACTCAACATGGCTGAAACAACGCAACACTTTATTACCCTAAGCATTCTGGGTACATGGCATGATGCAACTCATACAACTTCCGGTTATAATATCAATATATTACAACTCCAATATTTATTAAGGATCCTTCCTAGCAAAACATGGCCGAAAGACTAAATTTCCTGTAATGATTTGCAAAGAGGCACACTTGGAATCGAACACTTCCAAATCTGTCGTTTGATCGGCTACACAGACAATACAAAAGTTTGATTTAAAAATGCTTTCAATACCAGGACTCGTATTTACCGTGTTAGGTAAGTTGTGAGTTCATGTCACTCGCGCTTTTGTTAACTCACACGATTAAAGGTTGCTTTGTTCGTTTAAACGAGCATGGCAAAAATAGCTATAGCTCAGCTCTGTATAGCTTTTCAGTCTGTGAATACAAACTGTGATATAGCGAAAATCGTACGATTCTGTTTCAGAAATATAAAACGTCATGCAATTTGCTCGATTTTGAACTAGTTTCTGTAGAAAGTGTTTAATTTGCCCCCGATAGTAGACGACAATAGTAGTTTATTGACAAAATTTCACATTAAACTAAGGCCATAATGACAAGTAGTCAGATCAGCGACGAAATCTAACGGTTAGTGAATTGATTGTGTTACTCACTGAAATTATAACTTAAGAGGATTGTCTTGTCCGTGTTTAATTTCCTCATCATGCGCTATTAGCGACATGTACATCAAATTCCATTTTAGCTTTTAGACTGTCAGAGTTGCTTATTCTTATTGTAATTACGAACAGCATGGCATTTTGCTGAAGACGACGAGAGAAATTCAAACTTCTTTTGGATCAGTTTCTGAAGAACAGAATAGGCCTCGAGTTTAATTCGGTTGGTTGGCGACAAATAATTGTTCGATGAAGATTTTGTCATAAAAATCAAGAGAATGACTCCAATAATAGTAATCTAATACTACAATATTCAAGTTATAGTTAAAGTACATAAGCACTCGACCTCATCGTGTAGTTAAGAGATCAGAACTGGATAAATCTTGTTATTAAATGTATCTATAGTAAACAGAACAATAATTTGAATGGATGAATTATTTGAATTATTCCATTCGGTATTGCATGCATTTAAATTGTTGTTACTACAGATTATACTTTATCCAAGGTATTGTTTGACCGCGTTCTTAAAGTTAATATTTGATCAACTGTGAGTGAGAAATATATTCGTAAAAATACCGATGAAAAGGACAGATCTGTCATATGGAACAATTGGGCCAAAACTTAAACTTGAATTTCATTCTTGCCGATTAGCATAGTGTGATGAGGCTAACAAACTTGCCATCATATATTTATCATTACCATGATTATCATTATACCGCTATTACCAATGCCTCAAATAGCCAACCTTAAGTAAGTAAACTTTACTTAGCAGGGTGGCACATTCAGCTCAGGGTCTGTTATTCACAAGGGCCCTGCACATAACCATACCATTATACATCTGAAATATATACACACACAACATAAACAACGCATAAAGAGGAAAATGTGTTAAAAATGCCGAAGATAAAGGATTTGCCAATAATTGCTAAAAAGAGAAAAAAAGAATTGCTTTGTGTCAATTAGTATATTATCTTGATATGTTAGGATATTGTTTCTTCTTGGACTGAATGGAAGTCAATAACAAAAAAGGGAACATACATAGATCCTCAGTACCAGCCTTTCAGAAAATGTTTATGCTTAATGAGGTTTTCATTGATCACAGGTTTTCTTCTCAGTGGCCAATTGCAACAATATGCTTCTGGAGGTAAGTGTTTTGTTGCTTTACAGTACACACGGATGCATAAGCGAGTTCCACGAATTTGAAGTCGTGGAACAAGTCGTGGACGTATTGACGAAAGGGACTTGAGACGTATTCACAGAGAGCAGGGAGCCGACCTAATATTTATTCGTCTGCATTACCTTACGTTGGATTGATCTAGTACTCTTGCACGTGTATTTCAGAAAATACAACACCTAGATTAGATTTATTCAATGAAACAATGATTTGTTTTTTCAAGTTGAATTCAATCGGAGTGGTGTTGAACTCTTCCCTTCTGAGTTTAAAATGAGCCACTTTGAGTATTACTTATCGCCCGCTCTAGATTGTGTAACAAAGAATACACACGGTAAGAGAGCTCATGCCTCAAATCCCAGCACTCTAGTGCCACATGGTTGACGTCATATTTTACTACCATTATGTGTTAATTCTTACAGAATGCAATGGTTCAACCACTTACATGTTTTTAACCTCACTGCAAAATGGTTCGATCTCCGTTAATGGCATTCCACATGGGAGTTGCAAGTGGCTGATTATTGCTCCACCGGGCCAGCGAGTTCTTATCTACTTTTCATGGTTTCAACTGGAAGATTGCATGTCTTGTTCTTGTGATGCAGTCACCATGTTTGATGGACCTCGTTTGGCAACATACTGTGGCAGAGCGCTACCTCCTCCAGTCTTCTCCCCTGGCAATGAAATTCTTATCACTTTTCGGTATGACGCTTGGGGGTCATTTGGAGGTTTTCAACTGAACTATACTACGCTTTTAAGCTCACAAAGTATCGTATAATTTCCAACTTGATAACTTATCACTTAAGGTTTAAAACTGTAAAGCAACAGTTGTATGTGACGCGTTGCCGTGTCGTGTTTAGTTGTAAGTGCAGCAAGATAAAAGCAATGGGGCATCATTTCATCTGAACGAAACTGATCAGTTTAAAATTGCCACATTTTGTCATCATTAACTAATCTCAATATACATTTGTTATTACAGGTTGTCCATCGATCGATCCTACAGCCTCTGCTGGCGTTATTTACAGCCCTAATTTCCCTTGGTACTACCCTAACAACAAATCGTGTGATTGGTTCATCACAGTTCCATATGGAAAAAAAGTCAATATAAACTTTACATACGTCAACTTTCATTATTCCTACTACTGCAGCGATTACGTGGATATGTATGAGATGGACGACTTTCGAACAAAAAAATACTGGTTGTGTGGAGAAAGGAAGCCCATGTCCTACTCTTTTACATTTTCATCATCCACACATGTTCGTTATAATGCTGATCCGGAATCCAACTCCGCGGGATTTATGGCATTTTATAAGACAGGATATGACTTTCCAAGTTCCACAAATACGCCATACACGTTCCCACCATGGTACCCTACTACACAATCTGATAGGTGTCAACCATATTCCTCCAAAAGTAAGATTTTCAACCTGTGTTTTACCCATACACATCATCTTCGAAAACCTCGTTTTCGGTGCATTTTCTATAGTTTATGTGTGGACGGTAGGCCACCACATATAAAAAAATATCGTTTTGAAAAGAAACAAACAAACAAAAAAACAAAACCGATCGAAGTAAATAAGTGTACGTGGGCTGGGCTTGAATCCAGGACCCTATCCACTTGTTACTTTACAGTAACACCTAATCACACAAGTGACCACCCAGGATGGGCGTATAACAGTAACCTGTGATGCACCAGTTCCCTCATGCACTGAGAATTTAGGTTGCTTATCGCCAATTGGGTGTGTCAACTGGTTGGGACTCCCCATTGGCGGATCCAGCTCTACTTATGAGGTGTGGGAGGATAAAATTTGGACGCTTCGAGCTTTAACCGTTCCTCCAATTGTGAAAATATTGTTCATGTGCTGCTATGGTACCTCTTAAGATAGAACTAAATCGTGCCTACGCCTACAATACTTTTTGTAACTTTCAGGGGTTCTTTTTAAAACTTCCCAGAAGCATTGCCGCCATTATTATATGGAAGTAATGTAATGTAATGTAAAGTCCCCCACATGAAAACAAAAGTGCACTGACTTTAGTGTTACCTTAACATTTCCTCTCTTTATATTTAAAAAATTGTGTTTTCTAAACTGTATAGAAGAGCAACTCTAATTTTCTAGTACTATGAGCTGAGATTTTCAATTTTCCTTTAAGGCATTTTTGTTGCGAAGTACAATTCGTCAGACGTTAACATGGGTTACCTGTTCCGGCATGTTGAACAATACAAGACGTGCACATTACAGATTGATACCGCAGACGGATTCGTACTTCAGCTGACTTTTAACGAGATGTCGATCATAAGCTGCTCAACATGCTCCTGTGGTCATGTAAAAGTGAGAGATGGAAGCACGTCAGATGCCCCGCTTCTTGGTATCTTCTGCAATACAAACTACAATGAACGCAGCCCAGTGTCAACTACAGGAAACCACATGCGCATTGAATATTACGCCTACAGCGAGTCGGACTACTTCCGAGCAACTGTCCAATCCAAACGCTCCGTCACAGGTAACTTGTGCAGTTCTTTCTTTTGTCCTCTCATATCATCATGGTTCACTTTTTCTCTTCCTAATTGAATGTAATTTCTTTTATTTCTTAGGCATATTTGTTCCTGCCATTGCGGTTCCCATTGCTATTGGAGTTGTTCTCTTTGTGATCATTGCCATCGTCATTAAATGCGTCAAGATAAACCGCAGGCGCTCAACTAGACAAGACGACAATACCGAGTACCCCTTGCTTATTGAACCTGATGATGATGACGAGATGATTAACTTGGCTGGAGATGACAACCCAGCGGCCACTGCAATAGCTTAAGAGATAAGCAATCTCCCAGAATGGGCGGGCGAGTGCCCCTACTTAGGTATCTGTTATTATAAGTAGATCGCACATAATGCATACGTCTTCTTTTGTGTCGCGTTGCACAAAAAGTTAGTAAAACTGTTACCGATATTTGTGACATGACCGTGACTGCTTAGCTTAGGCAGGGTTTAATTGTTCTGTGGTGTGGGGATAATTGTGCAATAAAAACCAAAAGGGCTACAAAAAGTACATCAAAATAATTTGAATTAAAATAAAGAAGAGCAACTAGTCTTCACCGAACCCCGTTTCTTCTATTGGCGTAACTGTTCCATAGTTTGGGATTATAGTTATCTGTTTTGTTTTGGCTTCATTTGTAAATTAAAATATTATACATAATTGGGCACTACAAACCAGGAAGTCGAACGAGGTTCAGTACTTCACTTACAGTGACCATAAAGGATGTTCATATTGCGCATCGCGTGCATCAAATGAGATATCGAAGAAGCATGAGTCTCGACCGATCATCGTAGCCTGCACAACAGGCGCTTTTGAGTGCGCGAGCGCCAGGGACGCTGTTATCGGGTAAAGTACGGAAGGGGTAAAGTACTTATAGTGACATTAAAAGAAGTACATTTAACAGTTATAGTGCGAAAGCGAGCACAATATCGCCGGATACTGAGCCGACGAGGCCGTAGGCCGAGTTGGCTAAAATCAGGCGATATTGTGCAAACTGTTTTATAATTCAACACATTGATAATAAATCACAGTTTCGAGAAAAATTCATTGAGATAAACAACCTTTTATTAAGTAAAAAGGCTTACTACAATATTTTACCTTGCACTTTTCAACAACTGAGCAGCGAATGAAAATTTTGCCAAGCTAAAATTAATTTAGCGTACACAAATTGAAAGTTTTATACGAAAAGCTTTTATCTGCATAAAGAACCGGACAGAGTAGTGACTATACGAATTAAAACACAGTAAAAATGGTATAGAATTTCTTAGTGACAAGTTTTTCGCGTCCTCAAAAGTTCAATTCAGAATCATATTGAAAACAAATTGAACAAACACATGGCTTCCTAAACGGCAGAGCGGCAAAAAGTCTGAAAG
This sequence comes from Cladopsammia gracilis, assembly GCA_022457155.1. NCBI lineage: Eukaryota > Metazoa > Cnidaria > Anthozoa > Scleractinia > Dendrophylliidae > Cladopsammia > Cladopsammia gracilis. The sequence goes on from JAJGOT010000158.1 coordinate 137,822, forward strand.
AACTGCAAACTGCAGCGAGGACAGCATGTCTTACAAAAATTCACCACTAAAGGACACAAATTATAAACGTTTAAAACATCGTTACCAGTAGTTATAAAATACACACTGCGGTTATAAACATGACAAAACAACGCATGTTGTATAAAAACTTTGATTAATGACTTGACGTTTCGTATGCTTCAACATACATCTTCTGAAGTGACGGTTGGATAAAATACAATAAAATTTAAATTCTATGGAAAAAGACTGGAACCTAATTTAAAAGAAATGACAATAGTGAAAAAAATGATAATATACAGACCTATCTTAAAGTCTGCTAGAAAATATAAACATATATACAAAGCTACAGAAAAAGTTTCTCACTACCAACATTTTCATTTAAAGCTGGTTTTAAATCCTTAATCAATAATGTCTCCTTAATTCTACAATGGGTATCCGATCGCCCAATGGCTGATGCGTGCAACCCTTCGTGAGTGCTTTAAAATGTTCAGTTTTTCTGTCATGTAATCGACGCTTTGTCTTCCCAATGTAAAAATCGTCACAATCCCAGCAGCTTGCCTTGTAAACGACCTTTCACATGAGAGAGCGGCTAAGTCTGTCCTTTTAGGGGAAAAAAGACGTAATCCGGCGAGTGTTTCGAAAAATAACTCTAAGGTTAAAACAACCATAGAACTTGCAGATACAGGATTTAAGTTGCTGTGTAATGACTTTACTGTGGAACCCTAGATAAGGCAAAACGACGAAAACGTCTCTTTTGGGTACCGTAGTGAGAGGATCATTTTTTCACTATTGTCATTTCTTTTAAGGGACTGTGCAATAATTATCGGGGTGGGTTGGAAAATGGGCTTCAAGTAGGAAAATATTAAGTATTACTCCCCTTCTAAAGGAGTGAATTTAGTTATTGCCCCCCCCCCTCCCCTCTGATCAGTGAGTAATTTGTATGACCCCCCCTTTCACACTCCTTTTATATACAAATACCCAGCATTTTCTTAATATACACCCACCTGATATTGCTACGAGGTAATGTTTGTTCCAGACGTGGATATTATGTACTTATTAACTAAGTGGGAGGGCCGGATGGGAAACTATTTGGCTCGAAGTCATGGCGTACGCCATGACCTCGAGCCAAATATTTTCCCATCCGGCCAGACCTAACTTAGTCAATAAGTATTTTAACATTTGACCAAATTGGAGACAAAATTTCTTGAAATCTTAACGCGCGAGGCCATCCACTTTTGTAGTAGGGCCGTACGGCTTTTTCCCGCCCCGCTCGCGCAAATGCGTACGGCTCTCATACGGGACTTTCATCAATGGTTTTGCAAAGAAAAGGTTCGCAGGGCCGTACGACTCATGATAAACTGTAATTCTACATGTTTACCTGTTGGGCATCCGTATCTGGAACAAACACCCTCGAAGCAGTGTTCAACAAAGCCATCCGATTCCACTTCTGAATCACTTGATTGCGAATCCGAGTTGCTTGCACCGGAACTCATTTCCTCGTTAACGTTCTCTTGGGTTTCTTGTTGGATAGATAGATGGAGTGGGATGGGGTGGGGTGGGATACAAGAATGATCACCACGAGCGTACTGGAGAACTCGTGCAACCGACCAGTGCCACTTTACCTCCACTAATCTTAAGACCATGCTGGTTGAGGTACATCTTCAATCTGTTGCAATACGATTATCTATGTTGTAGTGAAATTACGATTTTGGTGCAATTTTGTCTGCACTGGTTTAAATTTAACCAGTGCAAAATATTTGAACTGGAGCAAAATATTTTCACCAGGGCAAAATATTTGTACTGGTGTATAACTATATTCTACTGTTCAAAATAATGTTGCTGACAATTCAAATTTAAAAAGCCAGAAACGCTTTATCACAATATTGGTTTCTATATTATAGAGATAGAGACGGAATAGATAATCGTATTGCAACAGATTGAAATTGCAGTTCAGCCACAGAACAGATCATCAAACCTTCAGTGAGAACTATAAACTGACTTGAAATAAAATGTTAAGCCCCCCTCCTCTTGAGTGACCTATTTCACTTTGAGTCCCCCCCCCCTATCCTTGCTTTGATTTTACTTTATGCCCCTCCTCTGGTTTTCCAACCCCCCTCCTGATAATTATTGCACAGTCCCTAAAGTAGGTTCCAGTCTTTTTCCATAGCATTTAAATTTTATTGTATTTTATCCAACCGTCACTTCTGAAGATATATGTTGAAGCATACGAAACGTCAAGTCATTAATCAAAGTTTTCTTACAACATGCGTTGTTTTGTCAATAATAATCTGCGATAAAATATTATAAAACATAACACGACGTTTCGACGTTTCCAGAACGTCATTATCAAGTGAGAATAAAATAATGAAATCGAGTATATATAGTAAGATGAATAAATTAAAAAGCATTGAAAGTCAAACAAAGAGTTTGGCCCTAATGGAGTCGCTCTGTGTTTAAATTGGGTCTTATTATTCTTATGTACAACATTTCATAAACAAGACAATCCCATTTCCCATTTTTATTTCTGTTAAAGTTGAAATGGCCGAAGAATAAGAGTTTTTACCAGTAGTTGATGTGGCTTTTTAGTCTCTTCCATCAGCACCAAGTTTTCAAACATCGAAGTACGAGCTGAATCGATATCGATTGCTACTGTTTACAAACTTGCTCGTTTTGTTTCCTACAGCCGCAATGGCGATATCGTTTAACTTCAGTCCGCTTTAAACAAAGATCAGAAACGTTTCCGAGGAAGTATCAAGTCTATATCATATTCCAGAGGTGATTACAAAAAGGCATTTTCCGAAAATTGTGTTCCTTCATTCACTCCGAGTCGGGAGGTTGAAACTTTGAACAAGCTTTGTCAGCTTTCATTCAGCCTGCGACACAACGCGGAAATTTCTCGCCCGTTTTTTGTCCAATTGTTCTCTTTTCTTTTCTTCTTTTTTTTATCTAATGGTTCACGCATTTTTTTTCTCCCAAAATACACGAAATTGCAGCCAGTGGTCATTTCACTTTACTTCAAAATGCGAAATTTACCACCATCGCTGGATATACGTCATGTAGCCCTACAAATATCGAGATTTTTATGACCATATTTGGGCAGTGTATTAATGTATTGAATTATAATGTAAAATATCCGTAATTTTTTGCTGTTTAATTAGAGAATTAATTTTGACTATGTGAATCAAAATTGTATCGTATCCTTGCAACTTCGGTCAACTGAAATCTTTTTTACTTCCATAAACAAATGTTTCAAGCCCGTAAAGCTTTGTTATGTGCAGATCGAATGTTACCAACAGGTTGATTAAACAAGTCGGGATGGTTTGCGGACTAAACAATACACCGCCAACGGATAGAAACTAAATTTTGAAAATAGTTTTCAGGCTCGAAAGAATTCTGGTTATAGGACATCGCTGAAAAGTCCTGTAATATAATAATACCCAAGGCAATTAAGGAAACAATATTCTTTTAAACAAACAATACTGTTTCGCGGTCCAACGTTTAATCTGTGGAATCGAAGAAAAGAATTTCTAAACAAGGATGAGCAACCCTAGCCAAGCAAGTTCTTTTTATCACAATTTTTAATTAATTCATCAAGACCGATCTGTTATACGGATCGAGAAAGCATTTACGTTTAGTGCTCTTTGAAATGCGTTATATTTTTTTGTTGGACAATTAGAAACTTAATTCCCTGTTGTAGTTCTCATGTAAAAACATAGTCGCGGTTGATTTCTTTTAGAATAGTTTAAATTTCACTAAAATTGTTATTTATTGTCATTTATTTCTTTAGATCATCCTCTTTTTGTAATAAACTGTACATTAAAAGTAAAACAAGGAAGTATGTTGAGCTTTAAGCTTAAAGCTAAGTGAATTTCTAAAATTTATAATTTACAATATTACACAATGAAGAGAAACATTATTGAACACTCTGTGCACTTGTACCTCAACAATTTCCGTGATTATTTACGTTACATAAGAGGGTCATGTTAAAAATCATTGTACAAAGCTTAGAAAAATAAAATGAGTAAAAAACTGTAACTCTTTGAATTACTGGAGTACATACAATCCACTTGAAGAAGAACGCCCAATCTAAGAAACACGATAACTTTGTGTTTGGCAGACACTTTATTCGTTATTACACCGAAACTATTGAACGGAGTTTTTCGTATTAATTAGGAGAAAGGTACATTAAGTGGTATTTTATAAGAACAATTTTCTAAGTTTTAAATTGTCGTATTTACTCGAGAAAGTGCCACCCCTATATTACTATCAGACAGTAAAAGGGTAAGTTGAAAACCACATGAAAGAAGCCCCGATTAATTATACATATCAGTCCTTCCTTGATCACTGGAATAGGCCACACCAATCTCGAGCCTTTACAAGCAATTGCGAAGAACGGCTTAGCAAATTCACGTGACAGCAAAGGTATAAAGGGTCCTTGTTGTTCAGAAAATGACAAATCGTTTTCCAGATTACTTCTGGTTTTGATTGGCAAAGTGTCAGTTTTCTTTCTGAGTAGTATACCATCACCTAGTGTGTTATTGGATAACGTTGAAGAGTTCAATGCGGCCGAACTTATATTTCGATATTTGAAAATGATGGGCACAGCGATGAAGACGCAAAGTAACAAAATGCATCCAATAATTGGAAGAATACTTGCCAATACCGTGTTGTCTGTATGCGCAAGGAGAACATAATACGGTTTAACGTGAGATTACACAATGTTATAAATTTTATCATGTATGAAATCCTACGGTGTGGCCATTTGAATAAATGCTGTTGAGTAGTACGGTACTCAGTACCGTACAATAACCAGTGGTCATTGTTATTTTTTGTGGAAATTACGGGACTGTCAGATTTGTATTATGACATAACATTTTTACTAGACATAACGGTGTGTTTGGTTTGTCTGGTTTGTATTAGACATAACGGTGTTTTTGGTTTGTCTGGTTTGTACTAGACATAACGGTGTGTTTGGTTTGTCTGGTTTGTATTAGACATAACGGTGTTTTTGGTTTGTCTGGTTTGTACTAGACATAACAGTGTGTTTGGTTTGTCTGGTTTGTTGTCGACATAACGGTGTGTTTGGTTTGTCTGGTTTGTACTTTACAATAACAGTGTGTTTGGTTTGTCTGGTTTGTATTAAACATAACAGTGTGTTTGGTTTGTCTGGTTTGTACTAGACATAACAGTGTGTTTGGTCTGGTTTGTTCTAGACATAACGGTGTGTTTGGTTTGTCTGGTTTGTTCTAGACATAACGGTATGTTTGGATTGTCTGGTTTGTTCTAGACATAACAGTGTGTTTGGTTTGTCTGGTTTGTACTAGACATAACAGTGTATTTGGTTTGTCTGGTTTGTTCTAGACATAGCGGTGCGTTTGGTTTGTTGTTGTTGTTGTTGTTGTTGTTGTCTGGTTTGTACTAGACATAACAGTGTGTTTGGTTTGTCTGGTTTGTATTAGACATAACAGTGTGTTTGGTTTGTCTGGTTTGTTCTAGACATAACGGTGTGTTTGGTTTGTCTGGTTTGTATTAGACATAACAGTGTGTTTGGTTTGTCTGGTTTGTACTAGACATAACAGTGTATTTGGTTTGTCTGGTTTGTTCTAGACATAGCGGTGCGTTTGGTTTGTTGTTGTTGTTGTTGTTGTTGTTGTCTGGTTTGTACTAGACATAACAGTGTGTTTTGTTTGTCAGGTTTGTACTAGACATAACAGTGTGTTTGGTTTGTCTGGTTTGTATCAAACATAACAGTGTGTTTGGTTTGTCTGGTTTGTATTAAACATAACAGTGTGTTTGGTTTGTCTGGTTTGTATTAGACATAACAGTGTGTTTGGTTTGTCTGGTTTGTACTAGACATAACAGTGTGTTTGGTCTGGTTTGTTCTAGACATAACGGTGTGTTTGGTTTGTCTGGTTTGTTCTAGACATAACAGTGTGTTTGGTTTGTCTGGTTTGTATCAAACATAACAGTGTGTTTGGTTTGTCTGGTTTGTATTAAACATAACAGTGTGTTTGGTTTGTCTGGTTTGTACTAGACATAACAGTGTGTTTGGTTTGTCTGGTTTGTTGTAGACATAACGGTATGTTTGGTTTGTCTGGTTTGTACTAAACATAACGGTGTGTTTGGTTTGTCTGGTTTCTACTAGACATAACAGTGTGTTTGGTTTTTTGTTGTTGTTGTTGTCTGGTTTGTACTAGACATAACAGTGTGTTTGGTTTGTTGTTGTTGTCTGGTTTGTACTAGACATAACAGTGTGTTTGGTTTTTTTTGTTGTTGTTGTCTGGTTTGTACTAGGCAGAACAGTATGTTTGGTTTGTTGTTGTTGTCTGGTTTATTCTAGACATAACAGTGTGAAGAGTCTGATGACCGTTAAAGGCGACCACCCAATAAATATTGTTATTGGACGGGAGTCGCTGTTTATTTTTAGAATTCAGTATAGCATACCCTGCAGGAGCTCAAACGGTAGAGAAAATCTACCTACGATTGCGACCGCGAATCACAAGAGAAGATGGAACAGCAGAAACGTGCTACAGTACAGTGAAATAGTAATGCACATGAATTTCGACTTTTTCGGAACTTTCTGAGCTTAGGAAGTTAGGCGATGTTTTTTAGGCATTTCGGAGCCTCCCATAAACTGGACGAAATTTCAGAACAAAAGGCGATATTCGTCGAAATTCGTTTAATTACATTACTTTGCAAAATACTCTCATTACTTCCTTGCGCGCTCTGCAATCACGCGCTTTAAAAACACTGTCTTCTTTGACCTTGCTTCTACGCATGCCACAATGAAGCTACATTCACACCTGGAGATTTCAGTCATAACTGTAAAGCCATTCTAGAGTTCAACTTTCCATTTTCTATCCATTTCAACGTACAGAGCATAATATTGACGAGCGCCTTCTTTCACTATAAATTATTCCTCCCCTTGCTACACCTCTGCCATTGATCTCTTTAAGGACTGCGAGCAGTCTCTCAGATCCTAATGGTTCCATGCAGCGACAAGCAAGCGAACAAGTGGGTTTATCGTTGATTTACATAATTATTACCATTTCCACCAACGACCTGTTTACATCTCTACATAGAGGAACGACGATCCCGGCTAGCACTAGGATCATCCTCCTGCAACGTAAACAGGTCTTAATTCCTAGGATCTGGAGGATAAAAAACGATTGTCCACAATCTAATCTCCTTATGTACATTTGGGGATGCGCGAGGGAACCGCCCCCTTGTTGCGATCATGGAGCTACAATCTCGGACGGAATAAAAAGAGAAATAACACCTCCCCTCCCCCCGATTCAAAAAAGGATTCGCGCGAAAACCAAAACGCGCCATTTTTCCATTACTGAACTGGGGGGAGGGGTGGTATAGATTTTTCATTTGAAATGTCCAAGATTGCAATCTCGGACGGAATAAAAAGAGAAACAACACCTCCCCTCCCCGATTCAAAGATGGATTCGCGCTAAAACCAAAACGCGCCATTTTCCCATCACTGAACTGGGGGGAGGGATGGTATTAATTTTTCATTTTAAATGTCCAAGATTGAAGTTTGCACTCTCGCAAATTGCTACGGACCCCTGTTTCTAGATTCTATTACGGACACCTCTCTATTACGGACAGTTCATCTGGTCCCGATACGAAAATCCATACAATCGCTACCTCTCTCTATAATACGACACTTTGGTCTGTCCCGGCTTTGGTGTCCAGATTAAGGAGTCTCGACCAGCGAAGGCTTGTTACTTTGTTATATTCGTTATTTCGTTCTCAAAGTAACGTAAAAGTTATTTTGATTCTTTGTTTTTGCGATTGCGTACAATCATCGACATATCTCTTTAGTCATTGCAGTCAGTAAAATAACATCGCTGTCGAGTCAACGATCAGTTGACCCTATGATACCCATTGTTCTGTTAAGAATAAGCATTAAGGGAGGGTTCATAATTTATGTAGAGGAGGGGCTATGTCGATTTCAGATTTTTGACCTTGCAATTTTTGGAAGCCCCCTATTATTTGGTGTGTTTTTCTCCTGACCCCCCTCATTGCACTCCTACTGGGGGGTACTAACTGGGGACTGAATTACCTTTATGTTTTTGAGCTGGATACTTATCTGAAAAAAACCCACCCTTTTCCATGGAAAAATAAACTGAAAAATGAAAAGATTGCACTGATAACTACTCATCTTCAAGAAAAAAGGGGACATGCACTGGCAACTATGACTGTGGAGGTGAGTGTCTTTTCAGGCAGAGTAACAAACCTGCGTCTGACGATGAGGAAAGTGATGAAGATGACTGTTGTTTTGGGTGAAACATGGTGCACTGATAGTGAAGGAATGTCAAGTGATAGTGACAGTGTGGATGCTAATGGGGGTGAGTGATAGTAGTGACATTGAACTTCCTTCATCGCCACTCGGCTAAAAGAAGGTGCAGTACCAGAAGTGGACGGAGTGCCACACGTTTTGCATTCCGTTGAGACTTGTACAAGTTGGCACATTTTGAGGCTGTTTAGCTTCACCACCAATTGGAATATAAACTTTTAGAACATGGACTGTCTCCTCCGCAGAGGCTCCCACTCGGGTATCCATTAATAAAATTTTAAATAGAAATTCAAACATTTGAATTCGAGCTCTCATCTGTTGCCATCACCACGTGCGATTTGGTAGAGAATTGGCGTTCGTGCTAGTTTTACTTTTCTATCTTTTTGCTGCTACACCGTGCTGACGAGACCCAACCAGGTCGAAACAGCTGTCCACGGTTGCATTTTGGCTTTCAGTTTGGGCTCTATCATGTCGTTGTCACTTTAAATGTTCCCACGTAGTATCAGCCTTGCTCTATACTTTGATTGTATCTCTATTTTTGGCTGACTAGATCTGTTACAGATCCTACGTACATCGGCAGCATTTTCGTTCGCGGTCCTTTGCTTCTTATTTAAAAATTAATAATTGCGCGGAGAACGATGGGAAATGCGAAAGGCGCGGTGTCCTTCCTCTCTTTCCCCATCTAATCATCCCCTGCATGCTTCTATTTCTTCCTCTCTCCTCCCCAGCCTCCCAGTGACACAAAGAGAAACATAGAATGCACGATCACTACAACAAGCCGTTGAGAATGGCCGGATCTGGGTTTCCAGAATTAGATCAGTATTAATACTTGAAGTGAAACTAAACGGCAAACTGATCCTTACGGGAGAAAAACAGAAGCAGAAGCAGAAGCAACTAAAATAAAATAAAAGTGGAATATAATAGTGCCCAATATTTTGCTTTGCAAAACAAAGCTTCTTCAGGGGCTAGCACTATAAATGATTACAACTGTAAAACCGTTATACAAGTGGTTTTGAAAAAAAAAAAAGAATAACAAAAACAATGAATATGATTGGTGAAGGGTTTGACGGGTGATAAACTAAACTGACTAGTGATGAGAAAGTTAATGAAGTTCGTCGCGTCTGTTGATTCCAAGTGGTTCTAAAGTCTTTGCTTTGTCTATATATGAGAAATGCTTCACGTGCTTTTCGTACAGAAAATATCGCATATCCTTAGTAGAGTGTCCCGGTAGATTAAAGTGCTCTGATATAGGAGTAGGGCAGCTGAGGTGACGTGGATTCTCTACAGAGACCTCGGCAGAGGAGAGAAGAACACAGAATTACAAATAAATAGTCTGAGAAAGCAAGCATCAGTGTGAGTTTCTTTATATTCATTGACATGGACTGCTTTTTATAAGTTCCACCTATACTAAAACTTTATTTACAGATCCTCCTGCTAAATATGAGCAAACTGATGGTGGCGGTTTTTATTGAATCTTTTTTGGTGGCCCCCCCTTATACCTTCTTTCATATCGGGAGAAATTTTCGATAGCCCCCCTAAAACCTAACAGGAAAAAATCATGCCCCCCCCCTAAAAATCGACATAGCCCCCCCCCCTAGATAAATTATGAACCCTCCCTAACAATGAAAATTAATTCAGTTCTGCGTCTTTCAATAACACACGATCTCTGAAGTTTGAAGCCCAACTAAGGTTTACGTTTTACGCTGTCGTCAATCGTAATTATGGTGACACATATTGGACCGCTCAAAACGAAAACTGACAAAATGGATCGAAATCCACCAATAACATGCAACCCACAAATTACATGCAACCCACCAATAACATGCAATCCACCAATAACATACAACCCACAGATTACATGCAACCCACAAATTACATGTAATCCACCAATAACATACAACCCACAAATTACATGCAACCCACATATTACATGCAATCCACATACTACATGTAATCCACCAATAACATATATATACAACCCACAAATTACATGTAATCCAGCAATAACATGTAACCCACAAATTACATGTAATCCAGCAATAACATGTAACCCACAAATTACATGTAATCCACCAATAACATGCAACCCACAAATTACATGTATTAACCTTTCGACCATTTTGCGTCAAGCATCGCCGTTTCCGAAAAACATAACTGTTTGTTGAGTTTTGAACTTCAGAGTTCGAGTGTTATTAAAAAGCTGTAAAGTGATAAAATTCCGTGTAAATCGCACTGTTTTATTAATCTCGTTCATGTTCCATGCACCTGCAAAGATATGAATGAAAAGATGATCATAGAAACAAAAGAATGACCGGCTTGTTAATGAAGCTTACGAAAGCGTCAGTGTTCCCTATGAATATGTGACGTATGTTTCCGTGTTTATTCATACGCCACAAATCAGAAGTCCTCCTTTCAACCAGTGAAAACAACGCCACAACACATTTTACTCTGACCACAATTTCACTTTTCGCGTGTTTCAACTAAGGAGGCGGGGGGGGGGGGAGGGGTAGGGGACTGCTCACAGACATATATTCCTTGAGAGAATCATACACACGACAGTTCTGCATGTAGGCTAGAAATGAAATAAAAAGGTTAATGATAAAGAAACTGTGGTACTGCGTGCGTCGATGGATCAATGAAGCACGAAAACTAAGTTGATAAGATAAATTGACCACCGTCAAAATATTCAAAAGCTGACGGACGCTTCAAGCGGTAGCCCTCGTCAGGATTTACTGTTGACAAAAAGGGCTAGCGCTCGAAACTGTCAGCTTTTGAATCTCTTTACGGTGGTCAATTTACCTTGATAAAACCAAATTTTCTAGCAATGCTTTTCGGAGACGTTCTGCATACTTGTCGAATACTCGGACAAATTTATGCATAGCATTGTACTGTAATACATTGTGCTGTATTGTGCCGTTCTAGAATGTACTATTATCTATTTTCGAATTGCCCATAATACACTTTGTTTGCCCCCAAATTTTGCATAAAGTACTTTTTCGAAATGCTCTTGGGAATATGCAGCCCTCCCAAGCACATTTACAAACAACAGTTTATGCAAAATTTGGGGGGCAAACAAAGTGTATTATGGGCAATTCGCAAATAGAGAATTGTTATCGTCATATAATATAATCAGAATACAATATAATGCTACACATAAATTTGTCCGAGTATTAGACAACCCTCACGGTTTGTTTTCAAATAGGGTCTAGATTTTGACCAAATTAATTGGTTTGAAATTGGGCGAGTTTTGTCTACTCAGAAATAGGGTATTGATTTTCACGGATTTTTTTTTTTTAAAGGAAACCAAGGTTTAAGGACCAATGCGGATTTGGATTCTCTCCGGACAGATTTTCACTAACGACAGAAGTATAAGCATAAACGGAAGTCTGAACGGAAGTATAAGTTGTGAAAGCGAACATTAACATGCACTGTAAGCATAAGATTGACCCTTAACCCGGTTTTCTCTAGTATGATATCTGAGGCATAATAATTTGCGCCAAGTAAAATTGAGCATTGACATGCACTGTAAGCATAAGATTGACCCTTAACACGGTTTTCTCTAGTATGATATCTGAGGCATAATAATTTGCACCAAGTAAAATTGAGCATTGACATACACTGTAATCATCAGATTGACCCTTAACCCGGTTTTCTCTAGCATGATATCTGAGGCATAATAGTAGATAGGAAATGCGGGTTTCAGCTCACAGCAGAAATACGCCCAAAAATTTACCCACCAATTCAACACATTCTCGGTTTCAGCTCACAGCAGAAATACGCCCAAAAATTTACCCACCAATTCAACACATTCTCGGTTTCAGCTCACAGCAGAAATACGCCCAAAAATTTACCCACCAATTCAACACATTCTCGGTTTCAGCTCACAGCAGAAATACGCCCAAAAATTTACCCACCAATTCAACACATTCTCGGTTTCAGCTCACGTAACATCAATCACCCCAAAAAACCCCACACGTTTCACTTCTAATTTTTTCCCATGATTTCTCATACAACTTCACTTCTTCTTCTTTCCACACAACTTCCATTCCCTCAATTGTTCACAAACATTTCAAAGTTCCACTTCCACTGTTCTCCTACAATTCCCCACAATTCTACCAATTGCAACATGTTTCACCCATTGCAACATGTTTTTAATCAATTCGAACACGTTTGAATTAGGGGGCCTCGGATCCCACCGGAATCGGTGATTATTATCTACTATTAAGGTGAAAAATCTATTTCAGAAAGCGAAGCTAGAAATCTATTCCGGAAAGAAAAATGTCTGATTCTGAAGAAGAAGAAATCGATTTCATTCCTGAACTCGTTCAGGAAACCCACACAACATGCCATACTCCCAAAAATCCCCGACTGGAACATTTCAAAGATATCATCCGAAAAAATCAGGGGAAAAATCAAATTCCACTCAAAGATCTCGAGTTTTATCAAGCACAAATTCTCTCCCAGATTCCCCGTGGCGAACTCACAAGAAAAAAAGTCAGGGATTTCGCCAAAGCTGCCAAATGGGGAAAGAAAGCAAATGACCACGCTCATGAAATCTTCAACCACATAACAGGTCACGACGGAAATGATTATGAACATCTGGAGAAATATCTCATCGACGATTTCAAATATTTTTCCCTAGCATATGACGATCTTCATCTCAACAGGAAAAAGTTTCTCAATTGCCACCAAGTTCTTTTCGCCCTGTTGCAGAAGAACGGTTTCAATCCCAATGAAGATGATTTCAAACTGCTCAAACTTTCATCCAGACGGGCGGAACAAGAAAAAATAATCCAAACCATTTTCAAAAAATGTAATTGGAATTAAAATGGATCCATTTAAAAAAATAATTTACAATGAAGACGAGCAAAGCGAAGCGAGCGAAGCGAGCCTCAGTGCGAGCGAAGCGAGTGACCATGACGATTGTTTCACATGCTCAGAGGAAGAAACAAGAAGCGTGAATGAGACTCCGACAACATCGGATGATGAATTTATTGTGTCTAACTCGGAGATGGCGGAAGCTGAGCGAAGCGACGAAATCGAAGACTCAATTGAACTCCTTTTTGAATCTTTTGTCAATCTCCAGGAGGAACACAAGATTCTCAAAAAGGAACTCCAAAAGCAAAGCGGTCTTCTCTGGGAAATCCACCGGGAAATGAAAGAAAATAAAGCGAACGAAACGAACGAAATTAGCCCAGCGAAACGCAAGCGAAGCTTGAAATCATGAGCTTGACCGATTATTCATCACTAAGTCAATTGAAACACAAGACGCGTCTTGCATAAAATTAAAACCAAAGCTGTTTAAACATTCAACATGAAAAACAAATTTTAAAAATAAACATTACCAAAAGGGAAAAACCCTTACGCTCTTGGCTATTTGCATCATAGCAAAATGAAAGCGCAGTTGAGCGGTGCTTTGAAAACATGAATATGAATGACAAACATTCATATTCTGGCGACAGGCGGCATTCTCGGAAAGACGAATAAATTTTCTCAGAATAACCTGTCACTCCAAACCAATCAGAAATTGGCTTACGCCGAAATCCACTATCAACAAAATCACAAATTGGCTTGCGTCTTGCATAAAATCAGAAAAGTGATAAACGTGTTACAGTCATCATGAACAAGAAAAGATTTACAGTTTTTGCTGACTATCTCGAGGGATTTACTCAAAGAATTGTTCACAGATTTCCAGATGCTGCTGAATTTATTGGGGAAGAGAAGGCAATCATGATTGACCGATTTCCTGAATTGGCAAAAAGCGATAAAGAACCACAACGTGATCAATATGCTGCAGTGAAGGAGACATTGGAGTTAGCAGTTAACCATGAAAGAATGAAGTGTTATCATGGCATCGAAATCAAGAGGGAGACGCCAGAGAACTGTGTTGACTCGATTAATCTTTTATCGAAGGCGATTGGGAACTCGCATCGTGATATTTTGTATTATTCAGCACTTCAAGGCGATTTACTTGTGGCCTTAAGATCAGCCTCAACACCGGAAGGATTTAGACTCCACTTGAGAAAAACTCTGGATATCTCTTCTTCCCACGCGAAGTTTTTGATGGCTTTTTATGAACTTGCTACAACTTACCCAAGACTTTTAATGTGTGAGTTGCCGCAGAGATTTTTTGCTAAAAACTTAAAAATTATCAAACAGGTTTGTCAAAATGATAGGGAAGTTTGGAATAACATATAGTTTAACATTCGAAACTGTTAAGATATCTTTCCCACATCGCTCAATGGAACCCAAGAATTAAATTTGTCAGGGTAACTTTTCCATTTTACAAGCGCGAGTTTTCGCTTATTATCGCGGCGAATAACTTTTTCAATTCGAAACACATCTTGCGTTGTCTTTTGAAGTTCCGCCTCGTAAAATGATCCAGTGATGTTTTCTCCCAACAGATCAACTAATTTATACGTTACAGGGTTTGTGTTCTTTATTTCGTCAATCACAAATATCTCCTCTGTCCAATTCGACGTGTAACCTTTGTCAAATATCTTTCGTTTAAACTTTGAAATTCTCACCCTGTCGCCGACTTTGAATTTTGCTGGGGCATGTTTAGCATAAATTAAATCTCCGAAAAGATTAGCGAAAACCTTTTTCTCATTTTCCTGTTTGCTCGCCTCTGCGGGACTCATCCGAATGCTCGAATGAAAACGATGATTATATTCATCCAGTAATTTGCCAAGTTTGTCCCAGTATATTGTATTGTTGTTAGCAGAAAACATCCGGAAGAGTTTCTCCTTAAAAGACCTGTTCCAGCGTTCAACAACAGACGATTTCTCTTCATTTTCCGTTGTATACAATTTTACCCCATTCTTATCAAGCAGATTTTTCATTGTTGCGTTGAAAAATTCACTCCCCTTGTCAGTCCAGAGCATTTTCGGTTTTCGCCCCTTGAATATATCTCGGAAAGCATCAGCCACTGTTTGACCTCGCTTGTCTTTCAGGGGACGAATCCAACCGAATTTTGAGAAAACATCGATCACCATCAGGAGATATCTGATTCCCTTGTTCCACCTCGAAAATTTCCCCATCTCGACCAGATCAGCCGCCCAGATGTTGTCAACCCCATACGCAATGACTCGCCTCTTTGGAAAGCGCCTCCGGATTGGCCGGTGCAGCTCATTTGCCAGATTTTGAGCCCAGCCTTCACTCAAAATCTTTTCCCGTTTTTTGGGGCGCCGAGCCCAAGTTTCTGTTTTGCTTGAATTGTGTTTCGCGCCAAAGCATGACCCCACTGTCTTTCTTTCCAGGGAATGGCATCCAAAGCGGCAACCATTTTCCTGTCTGCTTCGTTCTTGCATTTACGCGGATCCGCTTTCTTCGCGCAGACTGAATAATCAACATCGTGTTGCATAGCAACTGCATCTGTTTTTCCTGTGGGCTGCTGCCAGATTTCGAGAATTTTTCCCTTTTCATCAAATCTAACTTGTTTTTCGAGTGGGTTCCAGGGCCCGGTGAAGTTATGGCCTGGGAGGGTGAAACCTTTCTTTGGTCTTGGCAGCTTCCCAATCAGGGAATGAACATCTAAAGCACCCCCATCCAAATCTGCTCGATCTGTTTTATATTTTCTGTTTGGTCGGATCGCCGTGGACAGCTCATTCATCATATCAGCAGAGGTTTTGGCAAGAAATGGTTTCATCTTGTCCAACGCAAAATCCAATGCTTTCTTTTGAGTGTTTTTATTTCGCAATAATTCACTGGCTCCATAACGACCCATTTCAACTGTCTTTTTTCCCAACCAAGGCAGCGCATGCGCAACGCCAGTCAGCGCAAGTTCACCAATGCCCCCACCTTGTGAGGGCAGATTCAGTTTCCCGAATTTTTCACAAATCTTGTTTTTTTGATTCCGCAGGAAGCGCAATGGCAAAACCACATTTTCCTCCCATTTTTTGCAGTCATGTATCCAGACGGTTCCACGCATCCCGTCCTGCGTTTCTCCTTCACGCAATATGATTCCATTTTCAATCGAAATATTCTTTTATGAATTTCTCATTCTTTCCTGGGTCACTCAATGAAAAAACCTTCAACGTGTCATAGAAGGATTTTCGTCGAATCTCATTCAAGAAATATAAGCAATAATATCCACATCGGACAGATTCCAAAGCTTGAATTGGATGCCCATAATTGTAAATTATTTCTTTCCCAATTTTATCTGCATATTTTACCAATTCAATTGGAGGTGATATTGAGAATGAATCAAAGTAATAGACAATATGTGTCTTGATGAATGTGGCAACCCAGTGCGTTCCATTCCCAATAGAATCATCTAGATTAATTATGCAGGAACCAGTTTTATGTAAATGATCTTTTGAATCTCTTGAAAAGATTCCTTTGAAATTGGGAATTTTAAGAAACCTCACCCACTCAAGAATATCAAAGTTTGAAATCGGAATATCTTTCCAAGCTGGCCTCAAAGGATGGCCCCTACTAGCGGTATGTTTTGAAAGGGACTGTTTGGCCCCAGCAGAAGCCCCGATCCAGATTTTTTTTTTCGCCCACGACCTTCCCATGTTCCAAAAAATGGCGGCGGCATATAAGGATACAGTCCCGGTTTTGGACTTACCATCAATCCTTTGCCTTTGCCTTTGCCTTTTCTGGGTACTTGAAGCCCCGATCCGAATAATTTCGAAGCAAGCTCAATAGCCATTGGGATTCCTATAGCGGCAAGTGTTCCCAATAACCCACCTTGAATCTGTCTCTGCGTTGGTTTCAACGTAATTCCACTTCCGCTTTGAATTCCTTTTCCCACCAAGTTTCTCTGGCCTTTTGTCAAGAGGTCTCCAAGGGAAGCGAGTTTTGATAAGAATACTGCGGGAACTTCAATGCCTTTCTCAATCAACTTCATAATGAAGGACAACGGATCTCCTGGCACTCCTTCTCCTTTCAGTCGAGGTCGCTGCGCTCCTTTCCCGAATATTTTATCAATCCCCAAGCTCCCCAAGGCACTCAACGCTCCAGTCGCAAGATGCGGGGCAACTTTTGAAACCCCTTTTGTTGCAAATGGAAGCAGCTTCGATCCCAGGGAAATCAACGAAGTCCAAAGACTCCCACCCACAACTTTTCTGATTTGTGTTTTAGAGATTGACAATTCAACTCCCCGCCCCAAACTGATGGCTTTTTGAACTTTGCTTATTTGAGTCTTTGTCAGCAACAGTTCATCTGGCCCTTTCAATTCATTTCGCGAAAGTCTCAATGTTATGGAAGAGTTATTTTTCACAGCTTTTGCAAGCTTTGTTTTTTGCCCATCTGATAATTTCACACCATATGGAATATACGACGTCATTTCAATATTTTGAATATCGAAATAAGTTTTCAGGCCTTGACCAGAAGTTTGTTTGATGCTGTATACAGCTCAATTTCTTTTTCATGCAACACCAAGGCGTTCAATGTGTACTGTGTTGGGTTGGCGCCACTCAATTCGTATCGGAAAGTCAGAGACACAACTCCATCTTTCACATCATCTTCTTGGTTTCGGAGATCGAAGTAAAGCATGCCGAAGAGGTTTTTGAAATTTGCTCGGGTAATCAATGGTCCGCTTAAAACGTCATTATAAGCGGAATTGAATGCCATCAAAGCTCGATAAAGCCTAGTTTCCTCATCCGTTGTCATTTCCAATTGAGGGTAATAAATTGAGTTGTTCAACTCCAGTTGGGCTCGACTGAAGTGCCGGTTGTTTGCTCCAATGCCGAATGTCGTGAATTTGAAGATATCATGTGTCTGGCTATTGTAAGATGCTGTTGGAACAACCCAAATCAACACATGTCGCGGCCTTCGAAGCCCCGTGGAAATGCGAAAGTAGCTATTCACAGCTGCTGTTTGTGTTATTTCATGGTGTTCTTTCAAATATGTCCACTTTTTCGGTTTCAGATAATCTTCAAGATATTGTTTCAAGCCTTTTCCGTTGAAAATGATTTTAGGGCACCACAATCTGAGTTTAGTGACAATTACTTTGGAATCTGGCGCAGCGCCTTTTTTGAAAATCAGATTGTTGTCATTTTCAAGTTCCAACTGAAGAGTTGTCTTTATATTTGGGTGAAGGTTATTTTTGAAAGCAGCGAAATAACTGTATAAATTCAGGGGAATTGATATTTTGTTGATATTCGCCGCATCAGTCAGGATCTTTCGTCTGGCAAAACCCTCATTATAAAGTGCTTCTGCTGGCCGTGCTTCTGTTGTTCCCGTTGATGTATCAGGATAGAAGAACTGATCTTGCCCAACCGAATCGGCATAGGTTTTCGTGTATTTCAAGAGCGTTAATGCATTTGCCGATTCATTTGCTCTTGAGTTGTTATAGATGGTTTGCCCATTGCATTCTACTTTGATTGATTTTATGAACGTCAGGCCATTCGTTGTCGTGCAATCCTGATTACCGTTATTTGGCCCCGCGGTTATTCCAGTTGCACTGTCAGCCGTTGTAACAAGCTTAAAGTCAACCTCCAGATATGCATTATACCAATCAATCGGATTGGCTTCTGAGGAATTATCCACGTTGAAGCAATAATTATCTTTTGTCTGCCGGTTGTCATTTGCAATGTTGTCATTGAGTGGTGTTGCTAGATCATAATATGTATATTCGTATCTTTTTACGAATTCCGGGTTTCTAAAATTCACTGCCATTTTATTAGATAGTTTTTTCTTTTCAGAGGAGGCCCTTATAAACATCTTTCACATATTGAAATTTATCAGTGTCTTCTTGGAAGCGGACTTTCTTCAGTATTTCCCCAATTTCTTTTCCTTTTGTTTCCGGGGGCGCTGGCACTGAGGCTCCCTCCGGTCGCTTCGCTTCACTCACTTCACTCGCTTTCTTTGTTGTAAATTTATCATAAATTTTTTCACCAATGAGTTGTCCAGTCTTTTCTCCAACTTTCTCTGCTCCTTTTTCAACTAATTTTTCTGCTGCCTTTGAAGCTAATTTTGAAGCTGTTTTTCCTGTTAATTTAGCTGCGAGTTTCGAGAAAACGTCAGAAAAACCACTTCCATATCTTATTTCACCTGTATCAGGATCTCTTTCTCTTCTTTCATCCATTTTTAATTACCACAGTCAAAGAAATATCAATATCATTCAAATCAACTTCTCGGTCTTCATCATCAGTAATGTAGAAGGTGACCTCAGAAATATGCGGGGAGTTTATTTTATTCCACAAGTAATTTATTGGTTGAATTTCGAATGGCAATGATCTGGTTTTAGTGTTGGTTGAGAACGTGTAAAGCGCATTTGACCTTTTCCCGGAGACAATTGAATCGCTTAAAAGACTGCATCTGAGATAGAGATTGTCAACACTGTTTGATATATTTGGAAAATTCGTTCCGTAGCCACTAGCTGTCAGTTTAGCTGCATCAAATCCCACCAAGATGTGAAAGTTTCCACTGTTTGCAAAATCAATTTGAAAGTTCTCTTGAAGTTGAATGAAAACTTTGAAAGTGGTCAAATCAAACAACACATTGATTCCATAACTATCACCTGTGGAGGTCGCTTCGCTCCTTTTCCCAATGCTTTTGTGAATGAATTCGTTGATGTCTTCATAGTCATAAATTCCCGCAGGAAAGGTGATTGTTTCCCATGTCTTGCCCTTGTCTTTGGAAATCACCAACTTGTTGTTGCGGTATTTAGGCTTGATATTATGCCAGCTTGCCGTCATGGAAAGATGATCCAAAGCCAGCCAGTGCGGTTTATTCTCTTCCAGCTGCAACTCTGGAGAAAACCTCGTTGTGAAATTCCCTGGTTTATTTTGTGGGTTTTGTTTTCTTGCATCAATTGATTTAAAGACAAGTACTCGATTTACATCCATTATTTTAAATACTTCTGATAAAGTTTTTCATGCATTGTTCTATCGATTGCTCCAATTCTCAAGAGTTCATCATTTATTTGGGAAAGATCATTCCTCAAGACATGCGAATTGTTGCCAGCAGCCATTGAGCCAATCAAAATTTTCATCCGATCTGCCAGCTCTTCTGGCTTTTGATAGAAGACAACGCTGGATCCCACCATCCTTGATTTACCTGAGGATTTGTGAGGTGGCATATTTGACAGTGTGTTCAAATCGTTGAAAATCCTCACGGCATTCAAGGAATAGTTCTTTTTCGGGTTGAATCTTTTTGTTAGCAGGTCGATGAGTGATTTATCTGCATCAGCCTGATAGATCAATTTACCACCTCGGAAGGCATTCAGTTTCATTTCATTGAAAAGTTTGGGGACATCGATGAGAAGCCCACCATAGTGGTCTTTTTGAATCTTGAAGGCATTTCTGCGAGGTTGTTTGTATTTTCGAATGCCCGTTCCTTTTTGTGGAGTTACCAGTACTTCTTTTTTCCCCTTTAGTATCAGATTCAGTTTATCTCTATATTTAACTAAGCTGTCGGCTTCGGCTTCTAATGTTTCCAACCTATCCTGCTCTTGAGGAGTTAAACCTGTTTTCTTTTCTTTCTGTCTCAATGAATATAATTTGCTGCCTATCTTATTTTTCCTAATATTGCTATAAGCTTTTTTAGCCTCTTCAATCTTGTCGCTTGGTAACCATAAAAGGGAGTCTAACTTCGTTAAATTATATTTGTCAAAGACTTCTTTTTCTTCCTCAGAAATACCTTTATAGACATCAAAATCCACGCGGTATGGCGATTTTGTTGAGCTGGAAGCGGCGGCTCCCTTTTCCTCTTCAGCACCTTCAAGCGGCAATTCTCTATTCAGCGTGACGATGTCTTGGATGCCTTCAGTCAAAGCAAGTTGATTTTGCCTGAGTTGCTCAATTACCGCGTCTTGTTTTGCATCTGTCTTCTTTTGTTGCTCCAGCAGGGGTTCTCTGAGAGTCTTGAAATAATCACTCATGACAACATCCCGCCCTTTTTCTCGGTCTTTCATTTCATTTTTCACTTCTGTGACGGCTTTCGCGATTTGATACCCTTCAAATTCTCTACCGACAAACTTTCGTATGTTGTTAAGATCCATTTTTAAGTGACAAAACAACATTTATCTTTGGAGATAAATGTTATCTCAACACTTAAAATGAAGATTCCAAATTATGATCGAAACGCGAGCGGAGCGAAGCCAGCGAACCGAAAGCACTGTGATTTCCTTGATGCGATTTCCTTCATTGCGGGTCAAACCCGTTGCGGAAAAACAAACACTTTGATGCACATGTTGCGAAAACCTCTCGTCTTCTATGATAAAATTTATTTCTACTCTCCCAATCAACATCAAGACAAAATCGTTGATCTACAAAAGTTGATGGAAGGTGTCAGCCAAAAAGTCGGATATCCAGTTCTCGAAATTCTGGGGCCAGATGACATCATGAATACCTCAGATTATCCAAGCAACAATCGGAAAGTCATCGTGTTTGATGACCTCATGAACTCATCCGATCGAATTCAAAAACAAATCGCAAATCATTGGACAGATGGAAGGCATCACGGAATCAGTCCAATTTATCTTTCCCAGTCCTATTATGATGTTCCACAAAAGATTCGTTTGAATTGTTCCCATATGATTCTGTATCCACCAGCAACAAAAACTCACCTCGATCTCATTGCAAAGGAGAATTTGATTGACCCCCATCTTTTCAACAAACTTGGACCCTTCGAATTCCTTTTCCTTGACAAAGAAAAGAAAAGTGTTGCCAAAAATTTTGATGAAACCTTTTAAAATGGGCATATTCAACAATGTAGGACGATACACCGGTGTTGACATGAGGGAATACATGAAAAATTTCAACAAACAAGTTCAACAAGGTGGTTTGAAATTAGACACCAACAATAATTATGATATCCAACAAAAACGACTGGTTAATGTTGCTGAAGGAGTTGACAATGATGACGCAATCACAAAGCACCAAGTTGACACGCTTGCAACGCAATTGCGAGCAGATTCTCTCCAGGTGGATGGTTCCTCGCATATGACTGGGGATCTTGATCTCAGGGGACAAAAACTCATCAACCCCGGGGAAATAGAAATGAATCGCAAATTGATCGTCAATCTGGACACGGATGAAAACCAGGATTTGTCAGCGGTGAATATGGTCACTCTGAAAAAATTCCACCCTGATGTATCAACTCATGAAGTCACGAAGGACCTGGATTTGAAAGGGCTTTTCAACGTGAAAAACTCAAAACAACAAACATGGCATGATTTGGGAGCGCATTATAACAACCTGGTTTCTTATAATGACGTCAAGAATATCTTTCTCAGCCGCAAAGAGACGTTTCCAATGGAGACGGCTTTGGATATGGGAAATCACACCATTTTTAACGTGAAAGATCCCGAAGTTGCCGACCAAGGCGCAAATATGCGATATGTGGATGCCCAATCCGCGAAAAAGCTTTCGTTGGAAGGTGGGACAATGACCGGAAACTTGGATATGAATTCGCAACAAATAAACAATATCGCAGCGCCAACTCTGAAGCATCAACCCACGTCAAAATCTTATGTGGATAACAAGATAGGAGGTGTGGTAGCCCACACGATGGAATTAGAAGAGAAACTTAAAGAATATGTCAATGAATCGCATATCACGTCAACCTCTCACCCGAAGGACGCATTCCGCTATCTGATGGAAGATGTGGATCAATCCAGCTCTGAACATCATATGACAGTGACTGGGATAAGTGATTTTCCAGATTCACCGCATCATTTCAACAAGAAGGCTTATGACTTGGAAATCACAAAAGATCTTTTAAATGAATACTCTGGGAGACTTGGATTCAATATGTTCAAACTCCCAGAGGGAGAATACACGATTTGTATTGAATTCTTCCCCGCGTCAATGGATGGCGTGAGCGTCAACGTTGTGAGCGCCAGTCTGAATGTCAATCAGCAATCAACTAAGAAGTTTTCGGGGTATTCCAGATCCATCATCCATATGCACAAATGGAAGATCACTCCACCTGAATTTATTTTCCTGGATTTGAAATGGCGAGGCACTGCCGAGTCCGCTGAAAAAGGAAATGCAAATCTGATCATATATGGCATTGCTGGTTCTCAACCTGATGTTGAAAGCAGCGTCTTCGATTCCCCTTTCGTTTTCCAAGCGGGGAAGATGGTCATGGAGACTGACTTGGATTTGAATGGCCACAACTTGTCTGGGAGCCGAATTGTGGAAACCGGCGTCTTTCGAAAAAATGATGATAGCAATAAATTTTTGTTTATTGGCAGCACCTCGAGGTTTCTTTTCTTCCCAATGAAAACAAAACTGGTGGAAGTGGGGTTATTTCATGCCTCAATAAAGCATATCCCAAAGATTGATCTGACTTTCTCCATGTCAGTGAATAACCGTAAATTTGAAAGAACCTGGATTGGGAGTAGAAGCAGAAGCCTGAGATATGTTATTGGGGATGGAATTGAAATCCCAAGCATGACTAATTTTTCTTTTTCCCCTCAAGATGACCTGGTGATCGGGTTGAATGAGGCAGTTTATCTTTCACTGGTTTTTGAAACAAGATAGGCATGATTGAAAAAATGATTTCTCCCTGAAAAAATGAGAAAACAAAACATTTTTGCTTTCAATCACATCAACCCCGCAATTCGGGAAGAAGAACTGGAAGAGATCAAAAAACTTTTTCGATTTTATCACAAAAGATTTTGGTGCCTGAAACGAGCGCATGGCCAATTCAAAAAAATGAATCTTTTCCTGAATTTGGCCTCTTCCGGTTTGGTTGCAATCGGGACGATTGCTGGGGCAGCAACAATGAATCCAATCGTGTTGGGAGTGATTTCAGGAGCAGGATTAGTTTTGAAAACCGCGAATGAAATGAAGAATCTGAAAAGCAAAATTAAGATGGCGAAATTCGCTTTCACCACCTATGAAAAAACATTGAGTGATTTGCGCTTCGCTTTGCGGGGAGGAAAATTCGACAGGGATGAATTTTTGTTTTCAATGGAAGCGATTGATGGGATTGTGATTGATTTGGGGTTGGATTTGGAAAAGTTTGAAGCTGAATGGGAGAAAAAATTTGAGGGTTGAGTGAGCGAAGCGAGCCGGGAGTGAGCGAAGCGACCGAAGGGAGCCGTTGCGAGCCGGGAGTGATTCAACTCCAAATGGAGTGAAATCACACATTCCCAAGCGGACCAAAATCTGGTTCCATAATCATTTCAACAACTTCTGCTGCTGAGAAATCTTCTTCAAAATCATTTCCATCAAAATCAAAATCTAAAAGTTCCCCAAGAAAATCTTCTGGGTGATGACCTGATTTTTCGAGTTCAAGTAAAATTTTTATTGCAAAATCGTCATTAAAATTGAGATTCATCAATTCTATAATATAATCACTGTCTTCCATCATTCTTTCGAAATCTTCTGCTTCCATTTTTAAATAAGAAAAAAAATTATTTTTTTTTTACTCCATATAAAATGGAGTTGAAGGAATTGAAAACGAACCAAATCACAACCGAAGAACCGCAAATGAAAAAAACAATACAACCATTTGTTGAAATCCCTCTCCGGTTCAAAGAAAGACCAATCACTCTCAAACTTGAGAAATGCGTCTTTAAAATTCATAAGAATGAAAACGGATTTTCATTGGGAATCAATCTAGATCAATCACCCCCTGAAATCAAAGAAAAGATGAAAGAGATAGAGGGGCAGATCAGAAAGCTTGCAATGGAGAATAAGTCAAAAGTTGTTAGACAAAATTGGAGATTCGGAAAATTTTCAGAAACAGATTTCAACCTGATTAAAACGGATCGAAGCGAGATGGAAAAAGTTTGGGGAAAGTTGTGGTTGACTCAAAAAGGAAACATCAGCGTTCCATTCTCGAAATTTGGTGAAGGAGAAGTTGGGCAAAGAAAATCCATTCGGTTTGACCCGCATGATCACATTGGAGAAAAACTAACAGGGCATGTGATCTTTCGAATTTCTCGCATCTTTTGCGGAAACTGTCAATCCATTTCATGTTCAATCAATTCAGTTTTTGTAACAAAATTCAATGGAAACGTTTCAGCGTTTGATAACTTTGAAGATACTGAGGAGGCAGACTGGTAAATGAAGTGAATGAAGACTTGTAAGTTTTTTCATTTCAAAGAAATGAAAAAAAAAAACGTTTTCAATGAGGTTAATTTTTTACCTTGATTTTTTTTCCCCTCTGATTTTCACTCAATTTTTCAATGAAGAAAACAAAATCAGGAGATTTCCATGTAAGATAATGAGAAATTTCCTCAGAATCAAGGAAATGAGTTTTCTTCTTGAGGATTTGATTGATAAAAACTTGGCTTGAAATTTTAAACTTTTCTAGTTCATCCAAATCAAAAATATCTTCTCCATCAACTTGGAAAAAAGGTTCATCTGTTATTTCATCCCGAATGTAAAAAACTTTTCCATCTTTCCTTTTAAATTTTTTGTTTGCTCTTTTGAGAACTCTCCAAATGTTGGCAATTGGAATTCCTGTTTGCTGGCTGGCTTCCTTGAATGTATAAAAAATATTTTTTTCTTTTCCTTCTTCCTGAATCGAAAACTTCATTTTATTTGAGGAAATATTTTTTTTAATTTTATCAAATAAAATGAATCTGCGAGATTTGAAAAACTGGGCCCGTGAAGAAGGAATTGTTGGATTCTCTCAAATGTCCAAAGCTGAATTGATGGAACTTTGGGAAGAATCGCAACCTGAAGAACCGAGAAAGAAAGGAAATGTCAGCGCCCCATTTATTTTCAAAGCCCCGAAAACCCTCCTAGATTCGAGAAATAAAAAAATTGATGTTCCTATTTTGATTCCGGAAAGAAGACCGATTTCTGCTCAAGAAGTTCCTTCAGTCGTTCAACAAAATGTTGAAACAGTTTCTGATTGGTTGAATTGGTTGGAAACTGCTGAGATTGAGAGGCAGCCTGATCCACGAGTTGAAGCCTTGAGAAGACAGATTGCTCAGTTGCGAACTGTGGAACGAGCTTCAGCATTCAATGGATTTGCGAGAGAAATGGTCATTCCAGGAAGAGCAGGAGAACTTCCCAGAGAGTTTTTCAATCGTGTGCGGCCACAAATTGGGACCTTGTTTGAACAAAATCGATTGACCAGAGTCAAATTAATTTTAACTTGCCTGATGGCTCGGACTGAATTAGCAACTGGTGATGAGATTGAAGAAGAAGCAAACTTTCACTCACGGGTGTTGACAAACCTTGAAGGCACTGACAGGTGGGAAGCTATTGATGAGATGATTGAAAGAGTGATGGAGAACATGGCGACTTTTCAAATGCGAGGATCGAATTGGAGATTTGTGAGAGTGATGCAGTTGGTCATTCCATTCGCTAAATTTCAGCCTCTGCAAGGAAGTTCCTGGATGAAGCTTCCAGCGGGGTTGAAGAATAAGAGAGCGGTGGTGAACATGAAGAATGAAGATGTGGGTTGTTTCAAGTGGTGTGTGACACGAGCTCTCAACCCAGTTGAAAAGAATGCTGAAAGAATCTCAATCGAATTGAGAGAACAAAGCAGGGAGTTGGATTGGAATGGGTTGTCTTTCCCAACACCCCTGAGTGACATTGGGAAGTTTGAACGAAGGAACCCTGGATTGGCCGTGAATGTCTTTGGGTATGAAGGTGGAACTGTCTTTCCTTTAAGAATCTCCCGAAAAGATGGACAAAAGATTGACCTGTTATGGTTGAAAAAACATGAGGATGAACTGGAGAAAACTCATTATTGCTTGATCACCAGCCTCAGCCGGCTTTTAGGAAAGCAAGTGTCGCAACACAAGGGTGCAGTTGTGTTTTGTCGGAGATGCTTGAACCACTTTCCTGATGATGAAAAGTTGAAGCGGCATGAAGAGTCTTGCTCCCAGTTTGAAGCAGTGAAAATTGTCATGCCAAATGAAGGGAGTGTGGTGAAGTTCAAAAACTACAACAGGAAGATGGAATTTCCATTTGTGATCTTTGCTGACTTTGAAGCAAAGCAGCTGTCAATCTCATCAGTGCAGCCGCCAGGTGAGAACTCTTTCACTGAAAAGTTCCAAAAACATGTGGCTTGTTCATTTGCATTTCATTTAGCGTCGGACTTTGTGAAGAGAGACCCCGTCTTGTACCGAGCTGAAAGTAATGAAGAAGATGTTGGGAAGAAGTTTGTTGAGGAATTAACCCAGTTTGTGTTAGGTATCCAAGAGGAGGTGAAATTCCCTAAGAGGATGGAATTTGGGAGAAAAGAACGAAAACAGTTTGAGGAAGCAACGTGTTGTTGGATCTGTGAAAAAGAATTTACAGTAGATGATGAACGAGTTCGAGACCACTGCCACTTCACTGGGAAATTCAGAGGAGCAGCTCATGAATCATGCAATCTGAATTTCAGAAAGCCAAAATTCACTCCGGTGTTTTTCCATAACCTGAAAGGATATGACGCGCACTTCATTGTGAAAAGCTTGGGGTTGACGCCAGGAGATATCACTTGCCTCCCAAATAATGAAGAGAAGTACATTTCCTTCTCCAAAAAGATAGAAGTGGGGGAAGTGAATGGGAAAAAGTTATGGCATGAAATTCGCTTTCTAGACTCAGTAGCATTCATGGCTGCTCCTTTGGAAAACCTAGTGAAGAATTTAGAGGATGAAGATTTCAAGGAAACTCGAAAGGTATTTGGTGAACAGTGGGAGTGGTTCAAACGAAAAGGAATCTTCCCCTATGAGTGGTTGGATTCAGTTAATAAGTTCAAAATAGAGAATCTCCCTAACAAGGAGGCTTTCTATTCAGCTTTGAATGATGAAGGAGTTAGTGATAAGGACTATCTATATGCAAAGTTAGTTTGGAAAAAGATGAAGATGAAGAACTTGGGCGATTTCCATGATGCCTATTTAATGTCAGATGTCACTCTATTAACGGATGTGTTTCAAAGGTTCAGAAAGGTGTGCCGGACTCATTATAACTTGGATCCAGCTTGGTTTTTCACTTCCCCTGGTTTGGCATGGGATGCAGCATTGAAAGAAAGTGGAGTGGAATTGGAACTGTTGACCGACCCAGAAATGCTGCTTTTCTTCGAACGAGGAATTCGAGGAGGAGTTTCAACGATCTTCCATCGAAAGGCAAAGGCCAACAACAAGTTCATGGGAGATGACTTCGATGAAAATCAGCCATCAAAGTATCTAGCTTATTGGGACGCGAATGGACTATATGCATGGGCCATGTCAAATCCATTGCCAGTTGGGAGCTTCCAGTGGATGACTGAAGATGAATTGGAAAGATGGAGCGATGAAAGTTGCGTACTGGAAGTGGATGTGGATATCCCCAAAGAGTTGCATGACCATTTCAATGATTTCCCACCGCTTCCAGAACGACTGATGATGGGAAAGGTGGAGAAACTAATTCCCAACTTGAGGAATAAGCGGAAAATGGTTGTGCATCAAAGACTTCTGAAACAAGCTTTGGAGTTGGGATGTGTGTTGAAGAAAGTAAGAAGAGGAGTTAAGTTCCGGGAAGAGTGCTGGTTGAAGTCATTCATTGACAAGAATGTCATACTACGGCAACAGTCCAAAAATGCATTTGAGAAAGATTTCTTCAAGTTGATGAACAATGCAGTCTTTGGGAAAACTATGGAGAACATCAGGAAAAGAAAAGATGTGCGACTGGTGTGCCAGGGACATAAATTCTGCAAGTTGGTGGCTAAACCAAACTTTGAGCATTTCACCATCTTTGATGAAAATCTTGTGGGAGTTCATATGAAACGGACTAAGATGACATTTGATAAGCCAGTTTATGTGGGACAAGCGATATTGGATGTTTCAAAGAGTTTAATGTATGACTTCCATTACAGTTACGTTAAGAAGAAATGGGAGAAAGCTCAACTGTGTTTCACAGATACGGATTCGTTGCTATATGAAATTGAAACAGATGACTTGTTTGTGGATATAGCAAAGGATGTGCCAAAGCACTTTGACACGTCAGAGTTTGCTGAAACACATCCCAGAGTTGTTGATGGAACGATAAAGCGAATGAACAAGAAAGTATTGGGTTTGATGAAAGATGAAGCTTGTGGGGGAGTGATTGAAGAGTTTGTGGGATTGAGAGCAAAGTGCTATTCCTTCAAAGTGCATGGTGGGGGTGGGACAAAGAAATGTAAGGGTGTGAAGAAACGAGTTGTGAAAAAGCGAATCACTCATGAAGACTATGTTGACTGCTTGGAAACGAAGAACCCACAGATGAGGATTATGAATTGCATAAGAAGTTCAAAACATGAGATCTTCACCCAGAGAATTAACAAGACAGCTTTGAGTGCTGGTGACGACAAACGATATGTGAGAGAAGATGGAATTAGCACATTGGCTTGGGGGCATTGGAGACTTGGGGAAGAAGCGAACGAAGTGGAGGAAGTGGAAGTGGAAGTGGAAGTGGAAGTTGAAAAAGAAAAGATTGAATTGAAAATGGGAAGAACGGAAGAAGATCTTAAAGCAGAGCGGCTGGAGAAGAAACGAAAACAAATTGTTCGCTTTCTGAAAAAGAAGGAGAAATTCGGAGAACGTGTTGAGTTGTTCATTCTGGAGAACAAATTTCATGTGAAAGAAGATGTTCTGTTGGGAATGGGAATGAAAATTTTGAAAGGATGGCCAAGATATGTGGTGCAGGAAGAGGAATAGATTTTCTGGAATAGATTTTCAAAATTATTTTCCGGAGTGGATTTAAAATTATTTTCCCGGAGTGGATTTTCTGAAATAGATTTTTCACCTTAATAGTAGATAATAATCGCTGGTTCTGGTGGGATCCGAGGCCCCCCTAATTCAAACGTGTTCGAATTGATTAAAAACATGTTGTAATGGGTGAAACATGTTGCAATTGGTAGAATTGTGGGGAATTGTAGGAGAACAGTGGAAGTGGAACTTTGAAATGTTTGTGAACAATTGAGGGAATGGAAGTTGTGTGGAAAGAAGAAGAAGCGAAGTTGTGTGAGAAATCATGGGAAAAAATTAGAAGTGAAACGTGTGGGGTTTTTGGGGTGATTGATGTTACGTGAGCTGAAACCGAGAATGTGTTGAATTGGTGGGTAAATTTTTGGGCGTATTTCTGCTGTGAGCTGAAACCGAGAATGTGTTGAATTGGTGGGTAAATTTTTGGGCGTATTTCTGCTGTGAGCTGAAACCGAGAATGTGTTGAATTGGTGGGTAAATTTTTGGGCGTATTTCTGCTGTGAGCTGAAACCGAGAATGTGTTGAATTGGTGGGTAAATTTTTGGGCGTATTTCTGCTGTGAGCTGAAACCGAGAATGTGTTGAATTGGTGGGTAAATTTTTGGGCGTATTTCTGCTGTGAGCTGAAACCCGCATTTCCTATCTACTCATAATAATTTGCGCCAAGTAAAATTGAACACTGACATACACTGTAAGCATCAGATTGACCCTTAAGCCGGTTTTCTCTAGTATGATATCTGAAGCATAATAATTTGCGCCAAGTAAAATTGAACACTGACATACACTGTAAGCATCAGATTGACCCTTAAGCCGGTTTTCTCTAGCATGATATCTGAGGCATAATAATTTGCGCCAAGTAAACTTGAACACTGACATAAGCATCAGATTGACCCTTAAGCCGGTCTTCTCTAGCATGATATCTGAGGCATAATAATTTGCACCAAGTAAAATTGAGCATTGACATACACTGTAAGCATAAGATTGACCCTTAAGCCGGTTTTCTCTAGCATGATATCTGAGGCATAACAATTTGCAACAAGTAAAATTGAACACTGACATACACTGTAAGCATCATATTGACCCTTAAGCCGGTTTTCTCTAGTACGATATCTGAAGAATATTAGTTTGCACCAAGTAAAACTGAGCATTGACATAAGCATCAGATTGACCCTTATGTCGCTAGTGAATCTGGTTTCATTGGCCTGTTTAATTCTGTTCTTTGTCGATGAATTTAAGGCTAGGCGGTTATTTTTCATGTTTTTAATGTCATTTTGTATTCAGCATTTTCATAAACTAATTTAATAGAGTATATTCATAAATGGCTTTCCAGCATATTGTTATTTTCCCAAGCTTTCAAAATGTACTCAATTGTGACGTAACGTATTGCATACGCGTATTAAAGCAAACGCTTTTACTCCCATCAAACCTCATGCCTTTTTTGCAACCTTGCACGCGAATAATACCGGCCATAAGCTTTTTTTTTTCTCAGCTGGAGCACTTGAAATTAGTTCATATTAAATTTTGGATATACATTTTCTACAATCAAAAATATTATTTTCCTGCTCTGGAAACATGTTAAAAATCTAAATATTTCATACT
This sequence comes from Cladopsammia gracilis, assembly GCA_022457155.1. NCBI lineage: Eukaryota > Metazoa > Cnidaria > Anthozoa > Scleractinia > Dendrophylliidae > Cladopsammia > Cladopsammia gracilis. Next base: position 169,302 of record JAJGOT010000158.1, read on the forward strand.
CGTACTTATTACGCTCTCAGTACGAAATTTTTAGATTTTTAATATATTTTCTAGTTACATGTTTTTATCTTTGATCGCTTTATTTCAATATTTACAAAACATTGATAAGCAGTTTTTTAGCCATCCACGCAGTTATTGATTTTTTTTTAGATTCTACCCAACCGGCAACCATTGAGCAGATATTTTCAACAGTTTATATGAAAATGTACGCAAGCTTGTGCGTTAGATAAAAGTATCTAGATCGGGTGCATTTGCTCCCCATCTGTCTCGTAACTGGTCTTGCCACTGCATTTTCAATTCTTCTTCTTTGACAGCCATCTTGAACGTTTGTAAAACTTTGGCTACGAACGGCATTAGTCCAAAAGTTGCAGTAGCAAAGATATCGGCCGCTTCTTCTAAAATATCTTGGGGTGAAAGATCTGTTTTCGATCCTGCTCGGTTCACAATGCTTTGTAAAGCGTCTTTGATTTGATCCATTGCTTTCTTCTGAAAGTGTCGTCTTCTTTGCAATACTGGAAATGCGAATAAAATAACGCAGAATTGAGGTCAATATGTTTTATGTACACATTATAAGCAACAAATTAACCTTTAGCCTTTACACAATAATTTATAACAGTGGATATCATGTGAAAAAGCCAACGAGCTCAATGATCGGGTACAGATATTCCGTCATGTTTAAACAATGTTGGCGTATCATCGCCGTAATAAACCCATACAGCTAACAAATAAATGACCACAGCTTTAATTTTGTTACGTGCAGTTCAGTCAAATGGATTTTCATAACTAATCGCGTTCGAAGAACGGAATCCTAATTTCGTGTTGGAGACAAATTTGAGATTTTTTGGTAGACGGTCTTCCAAATGCCCCCCCCCCCCCTATTGGTTTTTTTCAGGGGCTCATTTCCGCCGGAAATTCCTTCGAACGCGTCTCCATGATCTGTGATTACTGCTAGTGTATATATAGTTAGGCTTAGCCTAACAGCGGGGCCCTCTGAAGACCCTCTCAACAAGCTAAACTAAGATGAAACTTAACTTAGGTGAAAGGTCGGGAGCACAACAATTAAGATTGACGACCGGGCTATTTTTCAATTTTAGCAATTCTCAAAAGCAGTATTACCCGACCGTCTACACAGTACATTTAGACCGTACGAAAGTTCACAAAAACAACTTTTTCTCCGTCTAGACTAACTATTACGACTATTTTCCGAATAAAATACAGTTGTTGCTTGTCAAAAAATGCCCGAGAAACTGATTTGCCAAAATACACAAACATATTTACATAAGGCGACGCGAGTATAAAATCTAGGTCTTGTTTTGTTTACATAAAATCGCTTTTCAATCTATGTAATAAATGAACAAATACATAAAAATGGACAATCTTCTTTCGAAAAATTTTATTGAAATCTCCATCAGTTTATGTTTTAAAGCAAAACGCGTACCATTTACAGCGCATCGAGGCCGAGCCGTGTCTTCGATGAAATTCAAGAAATTAATACAACTGAATTTAAGCTACACGTTTATAAACAATTCTCCAAAATTAACGAGAACACAAACAAAAAGTCAATCAGATTGATTTCAAGATAAATTCCCATCGAAAAATGTAATTTGTTTTACCTTTAAGACCCTCCGGCGACTACTGTACTTGGAAATTCTTTAAACCTCCGCTTTGGTGCTAAAATCCGTAAAACGAACCCATCTCTTCGCATTGCTAAAAATGTATATAGTTCCTCGAAGCAAGATTTTATCCCTGAAAGCTCTTCTTTTTCCACTAAAGCGGCTTCCGAGTATCCCTTAATTAGTATCCCTGTCTTGAGTAGCAAACCGCGAAAAACTGCAGGGAAATAACGACTTTAATTCTCCGCTAAACACAACAATACAACTAAAGTGTTTACCGAGCTCACGGCTGTGTGGCCGCGCGAAAAACAAAGCCTTGCCTTCAAAATTGCTAAGATCCCGGATGTTGTTCCAACACGGTCGCGGGCACACACGCGCCCGCGAAACATTCCGCTAGCCATGACCATGAAAAATGACGGGCATAGATTCTATGAGTATGGGGCTGCTCAGCGCGCTAAAATTAAACTTTAACGGCCAGTTACTATGTGGCTTGATTGACCTACCTTAAATTTAACTACAGATCTATCTCATTATTGCCAATCCCAGCCAAGTGCTTAGAACTTATTGTTCATTCTGCTATCTGTAATCATGTCTCACTATTTTTAACTGAGTGGCAACATGGTTTCATTAAAGGTAGATCCTGTGAGATTCGACTGATTTTAACCCATCATCAATGGGCTACTGCCCTTGATAAAGGCAGACAAGTTGATGTAGTCTTTTTAGACTTTTCCAAAGCCTTTGACAAAGTGAACCATGCAGTTTTGTTGCAAAAGTAAGTTGTGCAACTTTGGGATCACTGGCTCATTATTACAATGGTGTGAAAGTTATCTAAGCAATCGTCGACAGAGAGTAGTGCTGGATGGTATATCCTCTTCCTGGTCCGATGTCTCATCTGGAGTTCCTCAGGGCTCTTTATTAGGGCCTTTATTTTTTGTTATATTTATTAGTGACCTTCCCGAAGCAGTACTTCGCAGTATTATTGCTCTTTATGCTGATGACTGTAAATGTTCTAGAATCATTGACACGGCTGGTGATCTTGAATTGTTTCAACAGGACCTGGATAGTCTGCATCAGTGGAGTGTTCGGAATTTTATGAACTTCAATGTCAAGAAATGTAAAATTATGAAAATTACTAAGAAGATTCAACCACTCACTTCTAGTTTTTTCCTGGAAGACTCTGAACTGGAAGAGGTTAAAGAGTTTAAAGACTTGGGGATTATTACGAATCATCACTTATCATGGAACCCACATATAGATTACGTAGTATCTAAGGCTAACAGAATGCTCGGTCTGATTAAGAGAACTTGTAAAGGTCTGGATGACCCTAAGACCTTGCGTACTCTTTACTGCTCATTGGTCCGCTCAAATTTGGAATATTGCTCAGTGGTGTGGTCCCCATATACAAAGAGAAATACTGATAGGCTTGAAAGAGTACACAGAAGAGCAAATTTATTTAAAAAGTGATGATCCCTATGACATTCGTTTGAAGAAGTTAAACCTCATGTCACTGGAGAAGAGAAGAACACTGGCTGACGTGACTTTCTTATATAAAGTACTTAATGGCAGCATTAATATTGACATCAGTAAAATTATAGATTTCTACTCAGAAGCTGACCGCTTCTCACTTAGGGCTAAGGACTCTTTAACTTTAAAGAAGAAATATGCCAGAACTTATGTCTTGAAGTATAGTTTTTTCTATAGAATTACTGACCAGTGGAATCAACTACCATTAGACATTCGTGTTTCTGATAATGTAAATATTTTTAAGTCTAGAGTTAGGAAATTTTTTAGTGATTTTTAAGTGATTTTTATATTTCTGTATTTTCTGAAACTATTATTTTATTGTGTTTCTATATATTTTTGGGTGATCTGTTTTTATATGGGGTCTAGGACTCCTTTATATTTCATCCTTTGGTTTTTAATCCATAGATTAAAAAATAATAAATAAATAAATAAATAAATAAAAATATTAACCAGTTAAACTTTTACCTGTTTGTCAACATTCAGGTTTTCTTCTTGTTTAACTTTCAAAGTATAACATCTAACACTTCGTACTATCTGCAAGCTGCTGTCTGTGAGGGTTCAAAATATATTGTTTATGTTTGCGTGTGTAGGAAGCTGTAATTGCTGAAGGCAGAAGTTATGACCAATTAACAGGATTATGGAAACAAAGGTTGCTCTTAATTACACGTCACAGACAGACTCACGCATACGTTCTCACGATAGCTTCATATATTAAGTGTTTTTAAAATAGTTTTCTACCTTATTACCTCACTGCAATTATAAATAGTAGTTTGTGTAAAGTTCTCTGTACCAACAGCGGTTATAGTCGTTATGCCAGTCGGTGAATATATATACATATATAGATAGTATACATGTATACTGTGAATATGTTATAAACAATAAAAATGCAAACAATTAAACGATATACGTATATTTAGACTGACTTAAGTCCCTTACGCATAACATGCACTCACGATAGCTTCAAATAAGTGACTCACGCATATGTTCTCACGATAGCTTCTCATTACCTTATTACCTCACTGCAATTGTTAATAGTAGTTTGTATAAAGTTTTCTACAGTAATAGCGGATGAAGTCGTTATGAACTAAATGATCGGTTTGCATGCCAATCAATTGATATCGGTGAATATTCTCTGAATACGTTATAAACAATAAAAATGTAAATTAGTTTTTTAAGTTCAATTACTGGCGATGGAACTGGCAGTCCATACATCGACAGTGCAGTACGTGTGCAGTACGTGTGCAGCACGTGTGCAGTACGTGTGCAGTACGTGTGCAGTTGTGGGATAATAAAAAACTATCAGTTAGTTATTAGTTCTAGTTATTTTCTACCATTATGATTGCGTTTTGGAAGCCCTGTCTTTTAAATTTTATGTAAGTAAGTAAGTAATCTTTATTTCCCCACGGTAAATTCATCAGGTTTAAGGAAGTAGTAAGTCAGTAAGTAAGTAAATAGATTTATTTAAAGTGGAAAGTGTGGCCGGAAGCGGTCACCCAATCTCCTGAGCACTAGGCTCATGTTTAAAAATACAAAAAAACTTTACACGTTAAAGTTCAAACTTGAAGTTAAAATCTATGCATTCACTTATAATGCTAATCATTAAAATCTGCTTTACGCATGAATGCCGTGCCTCTAATTATTAAGTAATTGAAAAGGTGACCATAAAGTTTAATGAACCTCCATTATCACTACCGTGATGCTTCACTCATTGTTTATTATGAACGTGATCACCGACCGCAGAGAATAAGAGGACAAAAGGTTATAAATAACAGTGTTGCGACTTGTCGCAATTATATTGAGCCTATATTGATAATTTTGCAAATCACTTTTTCAATCTCTCTTTTCTTTTAAAAGAAAGTTTACGCGATTCCGAGCTAAAACTTGGAAGAACTTAAATTTCTTGCCGGTAAACTTTGCGCCTTCAGGAAATCACTCAAAGAAAAGGTAAAAAAATTAATGATTACACTCAAAACAGGCAAAATGATTTCAATAGGAGTTGTAAATTTCACTGAAATTGACAGACGATGCCACATCAGCATTATTTGCCGCGATGGCTAGCCATGCACTCACAATTCCACTGCGCATGGCTGAATCTCGTGGTTCACGGCCCGTAGTGCATTATGGAAAGTAAGACAGTAAAGGATTTTTTTCTGGAACATTTTGACATTAAGTTCACTGTTGTTGTAAAAATGTTTCTTATAAAAGAAAAAAATACAAGACATTTCAGATTTATTTATTTACACTTTGTTTAGTGTTGACACAAGAAATGAACAACACCAGTTCTGATGTTCTGCTCCGTAGCATAAGTTACTGTTTGAAATGACACGTTGACTTTTTGATGAAAGAGGATGCTTTTAATTAATAATGGGACGTCTTGATTGTCATTTGATATTCGCTCTGTCAGTTATGGACACAAGACATAACAAAAGTTCTGATGTTCTGCTCTGTAGCATAAGTTACTTTATGAATTGACACGTTAATCAATAATGGGACGTCTTGATTGTCATTTGATTTACGCTCTGTCAGTTATGGACACAAGACATAACAAAAGTTCTGATGTTCTGCTCCGTAGCATAAGTTACTTTATGAATTGACACGTTAATCAATAATGGGACGTCTTGATTGTCATTTGATTTACGCTCTGTCAGTTATGGACACAAGACATAACACAAGTTCTGATGTTCTGCTCGTAGAATAAGTTACTGTTTGAAATGACACGTTGACTTTTTGATGAGAGGGGATGCTATTAATTAATAATGGAACACCTTGATTGTCATTTGATTTACGCTCTGTCAGTCATGGACACGAGACATAACACAAGTTCTGATGTTCTGCTCACTACCGAGCATAAGTTTGGAATGGCATATAACTCCTTTTTGATGGAAGAAGTTCTCATGTAACTTCCGCTCCAGAGCATAACATAGGGATAGCATGTTTTCTTTTTTGTAAGAAGTGATGATATATACATTGGCATGCAGGCCTACATAGATTCATTCGAGAGAAACTTTGCGAGGACCTTGTACAGCACATTGGGTGACCATTGACCAAGACAAGGTGTGATGCACAACATCGACTTATTACGCGAGCGCGTAGCGCGAAGTCATTGTTTTTATGAAAGCCGAGGAGCGGGGGTATTATCGGTCGAGGTATTGTCGGTCGAGGCTCAGCAGGCTACTGATCTAAATAATTTTTTGTATTTTATCAATTAAATAGCTTAGATAGTTTACTTATTTAAATCATTTTTATACTTTGATTAGATGATTTTTATGGTTCTTTGTTAGTTCTTATTACTATAATGATATGTATTATTGTAATTGTTTATTGTATAAGTGTACGGCTCCTTGGGAGAGCACTTTTTTTGGTGATTAAGGATTTCCGTGTTAAAATAAAGTTATCTATCTTATCTATTTATCTATCTATCCGTTTTAATGCACCTTTTCATTGTTTTAGAACAAGCAAACCAATGAGATGCTGTGAAATTTTGCTCATTAGTAACCGGTAGTGATGGTCTAAATCCCGTAAGGATTGTCCAAGCATTTTAATCATCGTAAGGAAAAAAGTCAAACTAATTTCAATTTTGACAACGAGGGAGTCATTTAAGGTGTTTCCCTCCAGTTTCCATGCAGCCGCACCGACCATTTTTGAGCGGCCGTTTAACTAACTTTCAAAGCACAATTAAGGTTTCAATCGCGTTTTAGGTGAACTTTATTACTTTATTTGACCATGTTCCAATGTTTCAATCAAGATGAAACTTCGAGACAATGTTGTTCATATTATAAAGAAACGGCCATAAAAGTTTTAAAAAAAATCTGTCTCGCGGTTTTTGAAATATGTAGAAAAGTGCTAAAACTACAATATCAAGGACTCAGTCAAAAAACTATGGTTTCCTATAGAAAATCGAATCTCCAAAACTAAAACGAGAAACGCTTTCAAACTTTCATAGTTTCATCTCATACACTAAACACACATTTTGGCGTAAATTTGTGACTGAGAAATTAAACTTTTATAAGCTTAATTGAGGAACTTATGGATGTGCTCATACACATGCAAAATCACAAGTTCGAAATGTTTTTCTGATTTACTCAAAATCGGCTTTATTTAACAAAAGTTTCTAATTTTTAGATATTTTGTTTGCCATAGGCCATAGTTTATCATAATAGTTTTGATTTTTCTAGATGCGATCCCAACGCTCGGAATTTAGACTCAAGTGATTTCAATGTTTCTCGTTTAACTCCTCAATTTAAAAAGCAATTTACAAAATTTTTACACTCTTATAAACTTCAAACTAAGTACAATATTTTGTATAAGTTTCATACTAATTCAATAAAGGAAAGTTAGTTAAACGGCCGCTCTAAAATGGTCGGTGCGGCTGCATGGAAACTGGAGGGAAACACCTTAAATGGCTCCCTCGGGCGAATTTTTCTTACCGATAGAATCAGTTTAGCGTTTGTTAAAATTGATTAACTATGGTCTCGATGAAACGTTGTGATGCGCTATGAAGCGCTGTTTGTGGTTTGTGGTATATTCTGTATTGGCCAAGTAGGATACTTTTTATAACAAGATGCGGATAAAGTTCTTAAGTAACCGCATAATAGGAAAAAGGAAGTAGGAGGATGCAATCTTGGAAAAATGTGAGCAAGCGAAGTGGATTTACTACACTTTTGAAACGTTTTAATTCTCTACATGACAAGAGTAAAACGTTCCTCAACAGTCAGTAGCAGTAATAATCAGGAATTTAGGGATGTGGGCTTTGGATAAAAATAGGAAATTTACTGTCCATAATTTTTCATTCCACGTTCAAAGTAATGGAAAATATTGAGTATTTGCCTTATAGTTTCTGTAGCGAAGGTTTATTTAAAGCTATTAAAATTAACCAAGGTATTTTAAAACCTAAAAAAATAAGTCCTCGGAGATACTGGGCGTATTTTGTTGGTCCAGAGGGATGTGTTGTTGACACGTGCATGAAACAGTGTTTGTCAGGGGTGTTGTGGGTATCCATATTGGAATTTTTAATAAAATATGCTGATTTTTTTAAATAGCCCAATTTCGATAATATTAAAATTCAACTTGAAACAATAAACATCACTACGAGGCTTAGGGGAATGATAGCAGGGATTTATATAATTTATAGAGCGTATGCACATGACGTCACGGCGGCCATATTGGTGTACCAAAACAATAGAACGGCGGCCATGTTGGTGTACCAAAACAATCCTGTGGGATTTGAACGCTTTTCTTATGTTAACACTTTCTTTTGTTCCAATAAATTTGCATAGCTGCTTGCCACGTGAGTGCATACGCTCTATTCCCCTAAGCCTTGTAGTGATGTCTTTTGTTTCAAGTTGAATTTTAATACCCCACCCTAGCACTGGATTTGACTGACAAATGCCCCTCCTATTAAGAATAAAATGTTTTTAGTGAGAATAAAAAATACACTTTGAATTCAGTTTTTCTGATTTATTCTGGCTAGTGTTTTTCTCGAGAATATACTCGTATACTTTGCAACTGATAATTCACGGCGCTCCTGTGGACACCACGTGGAAATGAATTTTGTTATTGTTTGGGGATTTACTTTTCAATAATTTTTTTTAATTGAGTAATTCCTCGTGTGGTCAACAAATAATGCAAAAATATTTAGCAAAGCGGTTGATTCAACTTTGTTGCAAGCGTTATTCTACGAGGTGAAATTTATTATTCTTAATTCGTTTTATAGCAACTGACAAATGTTTCCTTAACGAATTTTCTGTTTGGGAGAGGTTGTTGTTCATTTTACAGTGTTTTTCCTTTCAATCAATGGCCGTTTAAGATCTGCGGACATTTAATAGACTGGCAATACAGGCTCAGCCACCTTGACTTCGAAATCAAGTACGCGTTGAACGGCAGTTGGAGCTATAATTTAAAAATTTACGATTTAGAAATATTTAACATATAAACTATTCATACAAACGTTCAAAAATACTACAAAGCTTTGTCAGGCCCCTTTTAACTAGCCATTCACTAACAAAAACGATATTTTCACTTTAAATTGCTCCATGTTGAGTCTGAACTGTATGCTACCAGGTGCGTTTGATAGGCGCCGGGGGTATTTTGAAAACTTCCGGTTCAAATTCCCCACCCCACCCAGGCAAAGTCAAATTCCCCACCCCCGGAATGGCCTTTCACATCAAATTCCCGACTCCCCGGGCTCATGGGGAGGGATGTTGATGTTTCGAATTGATCGGCGCATAAGTTTGATGTTCCCATAAATGATATATTAAATTTACAAATTCCCAAAACCAATTCATTCAATCGTCAATGGCTGTAAACGAACATTAACCCGATACAATAAGATGCATTGTGTTCTATTTCTTTTTACAGCCGCGGTTATTAAGGTCGCGGGGGACAGGTTCCGCTCATCAGTATGCATTTATGAAAACAGTATGCAAGAAGTGCGACAGCTGATACCGAAAATGCGCGAAATATTCACGAACAGGCTCTGTGATGTTTTTGCATCAATAATTGCACATGCAAAGCGCTGTCTGGTAAATTACATTATTTTTTAACGCATTGTTCTTTCCGCATGAAGTGTTAACAATAGCCCGTGGATTAAAATTAGCAAAATTACCATAAATTATATATTTTTGCATTTGTGTTTGCTCGGGAAGCCTTCGGAAGGGTAAAATCAAGGAATTTTGTGTCCAAGAATTCAGCGCGGATAGAGAATTTCATGAGTTGACATTGCAAGGAGGTAAACTAGGTGTATTGTAGATTGTCATATCTGACTCAAAATTTTTAAATAGCCTTTTAAATTTTTAAATAGGGAAGATATGAGGCTTCATATTCTAACATGGACAATTTTACTCCTTTAAAAGCTAATAACTTTTAATTAAAGTTGAAATCAAAAAATCGGAGTCAGATACGACACAATAGACGTTTTGACGGATCAGTGAGTGGGGAAATCAACTTGCTTTGTGTTCTTCTTGAGGAGCAAACTTGGACACAAAACCACGTTTTAAGAAAAGATAACTTTAGTGGCTTACAGCATTTCCGCAAAGCGCGATCCCTTCAAGAAAAAACAATCCTTACGCACTTCGATTATTCGCCAATATCTCTGTTAAATTTTAGCGAAATCGGCTTTCAAACCTTCACGATATAACGTTTTTCAAAGTGGCACCCCTGCCAAAATTTTGTCTTATGAATTTATTCATGGCCAGGTATCCCCCGCGACCTTAAAATTCCGATTTTCCTTGGGCACTATAGACTAGTATATATGTTGGCTCGTCATTTCAAGGTGACGAATATCAATCGGTTGCAGGTGCAGGTGTAGCAAGGTCAGGTGTTGTTTTTTCACGAGATCTAGTTGACAATTGTTGAGTGGCAGCGTGACATGAAATGTCGGGAAGTGGTGACATAAGATTACGTGAGATTTTACAACCATTCCCCGAGCTGCAGAGGATTTTCTTGCGCGCTACCACAAATAACTCGGCCGAAGGAGGATTAGAGTGTAAAGCATAAAGAGAGCGCGAGAAAATACTTCGAAACGCATAAAGGAAGGATCTTTGTCTCTATTCTGACCCGTGGTGACAGCTGAACTTGTCAAAGCGCTAATTAATATTCAAAACATGCAGCCAGTTTCTGTCCCGATAAAATATTCGCAGTCCGGTTACCCTTGCTTTCTCTGTGTTCCAGGCTCAAAGATAGGGGTAACATCGAAATATAACAATATATTATTATTATTATTCGTGAACGCAACAATAAAAACGCTAAGCATGCTGAAAAATTAACCGTTTCAAGAGGAATTGTCCCATGAGAAAATAAGGCCAGATTCAAAAGCAAACAACACGTCTTGGTACATGACTTGGACAGATAAGACTACATTCGTCGGAATAAGCAATGTTTCTTTCACGATTTTATGACAAAATTTTTGGGTAAATTAAATGGAAAAATTTGAGAGCGCAATATGTACATCGTACTTATCCTCAAAACATGATCGTTTGACCTTCACTAACGGCAAAATAGTGATCAGCGTTTTCAAGTAACACCCGCTAATTCTGATTTTTTTTCGGTAACGATTCAAACTTTGCGCCTACTGGTAAGCATCAACCTCAAGTAAAGTCATCGTATTAGAAATAAGCGGTGTTTTCCTGCAAGTAAGTATGAATTTTAGCGTGGATATCATACGTACCTTGAGAGCCCCTTCCTGTACAAGAAACGACGTGAAGGCCGCTAAAAAATCATCCGTCGAACTTTGCGTCGCACCTTTATCTCTCAACAAACCAGAACTGTCACGCAATATACGAAGGTCTTAAATTGCAAGCCACGTGGACAATCATGGCGAGGTGTGGTTAGGGAGGGGCTATTATTTTTTTGGAGAAGGGGGGGGGGGGGGGGGGGGGCGGGGGATGAGAAATTTTCGTCTGCAAACAACTCTTTTTTTAATTTTATACGCCTCTGCAATAATTTTTGTTTTCCAAAAGCACCTTCCCGGAAACAATTTTTTTTTAATTTTTTTTTTAAAGAGAGTGCTATCTTCGAAAAAAAAAAAATAAACAGTGCTATAGGCTATAAAAGTAAACTGTAGGAGACCACAAACGATAATGCTGCTAATGATACGTGGGATCTACGAGAGACCTAACCAGACAAAAAATGAATGAACTAAAATAATGAACTGCAAGGCCGATAGTTTGTTGTTCCTTTATGTATCACTCACTGTTTTAATTTCTACGCAGCTACTGGCGCAAATAAAGGGCATATGACAGGAAATATCCAAACGGAGTAGCAGGCTTCTTCGCAATTCCACAGTACCGAAGTCCTGATTCTCTTTGACCTGACTCGTCCCCAGTCGTCTTTCTGGACGCGGAACGAGAGTTCTGTTAATTGAGAGACGACTGGGGACGAGTCAGCTCTTTGACGATGTTTCCACAGGCCATCATACTCGTACCACCCGGCCTGTGGTACCAGTGGTGAAGGCAGGCACATTGCTGATTTAATATGATTTCCATCGCCGTCGGTTACTCAAAATAACTTGTAAACAGTTAGTGATCCATTAGCTTTGATGGTGACTCGTCAGGAAGATGACAGACTTCTGAAACTCGCGCATTTCTTGACAGAATGTCAACGTTAAATGACAAAGTAAGCGGCATTCCTTGAATCAAAACCCGTTGAGACTCTGACCTTAATTCCTGGCTGCTTTTTGCGAAGGCAAGGTGAAGGAGTTGTCTTGTGCAGCCAAACGGAAAGAGACATCTTGAAACTATTTTCAGCTGTATTTGCTTTCGCATCACTGAACAATATTTCTGATTTTAATAGTTTATCTGACTTCTCAACAAACATTTTTTTATGCATAGCGTGTTTGCAAAAAATTTAGTTTGTCTTTTCAGGCCAGGCAAACATTTTTATTTTCAATATTTCTCTTCCCCCCCCCCCCCTCCCCCCCCCCCCCCCTTTCCAGAAAAGTCATGGTCTGTCCCTTAGGCGGCGTTTGTTGGAGTAATTTGTCTTTTCAGGCCCGGCAAACATTTCTTTTTTAAATATCACCCACCCCCCCACCCCCCTCCAGAAAAATAATGGTCCGTCCCTTATGCGGCGTTTGTTGAAGGAATTTGTGGCCGTAGCTCAAACAATCCAGCAAATGTTCAGTGCATTATGGTAAAAGGATTGTGTTTTGTTTTATTTCTATTTTTTTTTTCATTATTATTGTTGTAACTGAACTGACAAGCCAACGGGCAAACCAGTGCATTTATAAAATTCTTTGGCAGGTAAAGACTTCAGTAGGGCGAGACAAACTTAGTAAGCCCTGAGTATTGTGCAGTACAGTTCACCCGGCGGAATTATTTCCTTATCTAGACAGCCTTTTCTAATTCCTTAAAGTTGTGAATCTTAAGTAAAGAAAAATTTATGGGAATTTTTTATTTTCACTAAGACAAGCGGTTTAAACAAGTGACACTTTCAAGACGATTTTACTCGTTCGTGGGTCATCTAAGTGGAAAAGTCGCCGTAACGGAAAATAATTAAAGGAAACAAACCGAAACTTTGTTTTATAAATGGTTTAGTACGACCTTCCTTATGACAAAGTTTCACAATTTTCGATTTTATTATCTTGCAAAGTCGTTGGCGAAAATTAGGGAAAGCTGTTCTTTAAAACTGCGAGATCCACACGATCAAGTCAGTTTCCTTGACAATTTCACTTGCATGCTCAGTTTTTTCTCGACAAGGTATCAGCGTTGACAAGTTTCATTTGCTTGTGAAGGCGAATACCGAGCTTCCTTGTTATTTGGATTGACATGCTCCTTTTTTTTTTTTTTTTTTTTTTTGGGGGGGGGGGGGGGGGGGGTACCAGTTTACATGCTTTGGCGTTTACATGCTATGGTGGCAAAAAAAAAAAAAACCGTCACCAAAACAGCTTCGCACTTCCTTTTCGAAAAGGTAAAATGAGACTTGACCAGGACACGGACGGGGTAATGTTCTTTGACGACATCTTCATCTTCATGGTTTGGACAGAAGGAGAGGAGAAACTTAAAACCTTCATCGGATACTTAAATTCCATCCACTCCAACATCAAGTTTACCCATGAATATTCAGTTTCTTTGCATCAGTCCCTACCCTTCCTAGATGTACTGGTACACCTCAGCAACAACCAAATTCACACAGATCTACATACAAAACCCACTGACAAACATCAGTACCTTCTCAAGTCTTCCTGTCACCCTAACCACACCAAGAAAACTATCCCATTCAGCCTCCTTCTCCGAATACGCCGCATATGTTCCACCGACACCTTCTTTGATCAACGTAGCAAAGAACTTGTTAATTATCTAATAAAACGAGGGTACAGCCGACCCTCCCTACAAAGAGCCGTAACCAGAGTCCGCGCCATCCCACGGCACGAAACACTCAAGCAACAGGAACACACAAATTCCACAACAGATCGCACGCCATTTGTTATAACCTTCAACCCTGCTCTTCGTAAAATATCTTCAGTCCTAAAAAAACACCTTAACATCCTTCAATCCTCCCCTAACTGCAAAGACGCCTTCCCTGTGCCTCCATTTACTGCTTACAGACGTCACGCAAGCCTTCGTGACCTTTTGGTACATTCCACGCTCCACAATTTATAATACACCTCACGCGCAACAACCTGCCGGAGTTTTTAGATGCAACCATCCACGTTGCCTAACCTGTCCTTTTCTCCAAGAAGGCCAAACAAATTACATTTTTAACCGCAACCAATGAACAAAGAAAAATCACCTACAACTTATCCTGCAAATCCAAAAATCTTATTTACTTGATTGAATGTAAGAAATGTTAATGCCAATACATCGGAGAGACCAAACGGCAACTTAATGAACGATTTGGAGAACACCGCCGTTCCATCATAAACCATCATCAACTCAACGATCCCACTCCTGTCTCCCTACATTTCAATCAAGCTGGACATTCAATCAATGATGTTCTTCTAATCTCACTTGAACTCATACGCAGCAATCGTGACGCAGTGAGAAAGGCGAGAGAGGCTCATTTGATACACAAAGGGAAAACGTTATCTCCTCTAGGAATAAATAGACGTGACGAAACTCATTGACATACGACACCTAGTCTCCTGCACCAATAATAATCTGTTGTTTTTATTTTCATAATTTCAAACTCTTATTTGTAACGAACTTTTAGTTTTAACTTCATTTTTCATTTTTCTGTTAGCCCCTGAAGAAGGTTTGTTTTCAAACCGAAATATTGGGCAAATTCGTTTAAATATAAATTTTGTTTTATTCTTTTATTTACTCCTTCATCGCCTTGCCGTAAGGATCAGTTTGCCGTTTTCTGATTTTAATGTTCTTTGTAATGGCCTCTTTACACGGACGGGGTAATGTTCTTTGTAATGGTCTCTTTACACGGACGGGGTAATGTTCTTTGTAATAGCCTCTTTGTAATGACCTATCAAATGAGATCAGAACTGAGCCAAATATTAAATATAAATCCACAGGCAGCCCAAACTCACGTATCGAGCGGTCGGTAAGTGTTGCGTAAGACCGATTGGTTCATTGACCATGGAGAAACCGAATTATAAGGCTTTGTATGGGAATTGTTATCACTGGGTCGATTTTGCCGAATTTCAGCTTAAAATTCAGTAAATACACAAAATAAATTTACTTTTGCCATTTTCCGCGTCGCTTTGCTTGTCTTGTGTCCTGTTGTGGTGTTTTAGGAGATTTTTGTGATCCTGTTCTTTCCTTCCTAAGGACCCTTACGCAACACTTACCGACCGCTCGATACGTAAGTTTGGGCTGCCTGTGATAAATAATCCTCTGACTTTATTTACCATTATTTATTATAGGACAATTTATAAAGATTTTTATAAGATGTCTAATTTTTGTTCAGCATACACGGCTCTACGGCGGAAGAGCATTCTTTTCTGTAATGATGAGATAATGTGTTTAAATAAAGCTTTGAGAGATTGAAGGACAAACTCACCAAAATTTTTTGTACACATATATAAGCAAATAAAAAAACAATAAAACAAGACAGATGGAAACATCATCTATTAAAGGCACACTGACACGAGAGCGCATGCGCCAGTTTTTCGAAGTTTAAGTAATGATCAGATGATCCTCATAAGAAGGATTATACCATGCGCGATTTAGGGGAAACACTTATTCTATTGTTAAAACAATAGAATATAAGAACACAAAAGAACGACAATACAATAGAATACAATACCATAGAATATATTAGAATACATAATTTTGCCTAATACAATGGAAGTGTGCAATGTACAATGGAGCTGACACCCTAAATCGGGCATCATATGAGAAGGATAGCGCTGAACGGCAATGGAATGTCAAGCACGATGGAATGTCAAGTTTTTTTCATTGTTAAAACTAGTGATCTCATTGGCCTAGACTCAAAAACCGCTAAAAAGTTAAGGTTCAAGGTGCATTTTGTCTAATTTTTTTAAGGTTTGAAGTAATTTGAGACCCAATCGCACAACATACAATAGACCCTTCCACGGTTTTTTCCAACTTTTGATATTGGCCGTGTAGCGGGAATCTAACGACACTGCTGGAAAGAGCACCACAAAATTGGTAAAATTTTTAACTAATTTTGAGGTGCTCTTTCCAATAGTGTCGTTAGATTCTCGCTACATGGCCAATATCAAAAGTTAAAAAAAACGTTGAAGGGTCTATTTTTAAAAGATATTGTATTTGGGGAACTTCATCAAAGAAGCAAAATTATTAGCTATTGTCTTCTGCTATTCTGATTGGTTAAGCACGAACATTTCCTAAAATTTATTTGTCGCAAATGGATTTTCTTTATTTTTATATTGAAATATAATTATTAACCATCAGCTCCTCCTCTATTCTTGAAATCAAAGATATTCTATGAGGGAAAGAGCCAATGCCGCAGAACAATGAAGTTTGCTATCGTTCTTATGTGGAACATTACTTAAACTTAAAAGTTTAGCCTATTCAAGTTGAACTGTCAATTTCAAACTGGTGTCGACTAGTAGCGGCGGTCTCGGTGGAAAACGAAGAAACTCGGAAGAATTAAGAAATTTAGCCGATCTCTGTCTGAATTTAGAAAAACACGTCTGAAGGAAATATCTGCATCTGTAAAACTCTGCTAATCAGTTACTTTGACAACTCAAGGAAAATTGATAGATAAAAATATTGTAAGATTTAGGGTTAAGATTTGGCGGTTGGAATTTCTTTCACCCATCTTCGCGATGAACGCATAAAATAGCGTAGCGCATCCTCGATTGGCTTTCAAACAAGTTTGTGCATCAATTAATCGAATAATAATGTAAATTTGTATTTCTTTGAAAAGTATTCTTTAACGTTCGAACGAGAAAGAAGTGTATGCATTTATTTCGGTTTTTTTTCTTATATTTATTTATGCCTTTTCGATCTTCGCACGACTTCCCATCCTTCTTCGTCTTGATCCGGTTGCACCTGTGACTGTCTCAACGAAAGGTCTGAAAAAGGGTAAAAATACAATACAAGTATTTACAGAATTTGAATACACTCCCAGATCATCATCTACATTCATTGAGGTCACGTGATGTCGGTCTGACGTATGAGTCTGTGGATGAAATCCTGAAGTGAAACCATTCAAATGAAAGTAATGTGCACGTGATATACCTTATTCAATAAAGGTTGCTTTGGTCATTGGTAAGTGGGCATTGGGAAGCTATTGTTTGGGGTCACTCAAGCAAAGCATTGCATTGTGTTCCGTATGCCCAAATGCCAATGCCCAATCAATTGGTCATTGGTAAGTTACCAATGACCAATTGTCAAAGCAACCTTTATTGAATTAGGTATATAAAGGCGCATGGTATGGTACAAAAGTTGGGCCATTCATGACTAATGAAGCTGCAGAGCAGAACTAGCCCCTTTCCTGTGGTTCTGTTTATTATGCTGTACAATGTGGTT
The DNA here is from genome assembly GCA_022457155.1 of Cladopsammia gracilis. Taxonomy (NCBI): domain Eukaryota; kingdom Metazoa; phylum Cnidaria; class Anthozoa; order Scleractinia; family Dendrophylliidae; genus Cladopsammia; species Cladopsammia gracilis. The sequence continues at coordinate 186,844 of JAJGOT010000158.1, forward strand.
ATAACTTTAAAGTTTGTGAATGACACCCTTAAGTGTCACCATTTAAATAATAGTTTTTAAGCCGTAAATTGTCATTTCCTGTGTTGCTGATTAATTGCTCTACAAGTTAGTTCCAACTTTAAAGTCTATACGAATAAAATTAATCCTTCGGTGTATTAAACCATTTAAATGAAAGCTACATTGTATAGAACAGTTATTTCCTATGGTGCTGTTAATTTGTCAATATCATAGCAAGGATTGATTTAGAAGTTATTTTCTTTTCAGTAATAAACTTAATAACGAGGGAGTCTGTGTTAATTCTCGCCAAAACTGAAAAGCACTAATAATAGGGTCAGTAAAAAGTACCTGTTGGTGACTGACTTTCTGTTGTTTGTGTTGGAATACAGCTGGATGGACCCCGTGTACTGTTTTCTGAGATGTGAAGTTCATCAAGTCGTTGGCTTACTGTCGAACTACTACTGCCATTGTCCTAAATTGAAATATGTAGTACACATAACATTCAAATTCATTTAAGGGACATAGTTCCGCCAAAATAACAAAATTGTGTTTACTTAATTTCCATGTTATATCGCCTTTATTAGTGCTAATAACTCCTTACAATCTACAGAATACATAAATATAACAGAAACGTTACATAAAACTAACAATACAAGGCTACAACTTAAAACTAGCTATTTGGATATACTTATTTATTGCAGATTATAATTCTTAAACACAGATACGCAACAAATAAAGGAGGACAAAGAACAAGTACGGGGTTAAGAGAGAAATGTTCGCTTATAAAGCAATCTTTACTTTTGGATGATATTTACTACAACTAATTGAATAAAGCGACTTTACAAAGCAAAACAGAAGCAGTAGTTTGGAGATAAAGTGCAGGATTACGAGGATTGAAGTGGATTACAGTTCGTTACAGGCGGTCAAGAAATCAAAGTTTCCATTCTGGTGGAATTTAAATTTTTCAGTCGGAATTCTGTTTATCGCGTTCGAAGAACGCAATCCTAATTTCGTGTTGGAGACAAATTTGAGATTTTTTGGTAGACGGTCTTCCAAATGGCCGCCCCTATTGTTTTTTTTCAGGGGCTCATTTCCGCCGGAAATTCCTTCGAACGCGTCTCCATGATCTGTGATTACTGCTAGTTTAATTTATACTTCTTTGCGTTCATCACTTTTGGCTATTTTTTCCCTTCCTATTTTAACTGTAATAAAGCAAGCTTCAAGCAAACTCCTGGCCATAATCATGAACACATGATATTTCAGCCGGGGCACTGTCCCTTAAAAATGCACCAGGTTTTGCATTAAAGAAAACATATTAGTTAAGTGGGTTGTCATGGCTACCCTTACCTGATAACCATTGTAAAGGGCTTGAGCACCCCTCTCTTTCCCTTTACTGTCTTCATCATCACCATCACTATCACTCTGGCTTGCCTCTTCTTTCTTCTTGATGCACTGCGGAAGTTTTGTTATTGGAGTTGAACTTATTTCCTCTTGGATCTGTGCTGTGTTTCCTAGTTTCCATAGTCTGTGATAGCTACATAATTTCTGGACAACCTTTAATTGGAATGAAAAAATGAACATCACATTAAAGGTTACTTATGGCTTGACATCACACTAAAATAATCAGAATTCAGAGGTACATGTAGATACATTGTATGTGGTACATAAACTGAATTAAAGGGAAACATAAGCCTATACTGGGTGATGTGCTTCTAAATTACAAACATAGTATTTGGGATACAGGCAGGCAGGCAGTCTTGCATCATGCTTGTGCACATGCATAAATGCTTGTACAATTTACTTAGTACTTGTAATTTAACATCATCAGCTGACAAATCATATGAGCTGCTTGCGGTGTTTACCTAATGCTAGTAAAAGTATAGTCATGCTGGGAACAATTAATAGCGATTGTGAGGGGTTTTGAGTTCAGTTGCTCAATCGCTGCACCTCGCTAGCAGATCTACAGGCTTTTTTCCCTCCCTACCCTCACTGGTTCTCTATTTGTATTAGTTTTTAATTGTTTTTCTGTATCAGACAGCCACTTTGTTAGTATTGTGTATTAGTGTTATTTGATTTAATAGCTTATATATTAAAATAATATTTATATATTGTGAAATTAGTTAATTAGTAATCTTGTAATTAATAAAGTCTGCCTTTGTCCCAAACTTTGCCTTCAGTCATGTTATGTGGTTTAGTTATACAAACAAACGATTATTGCAGCCACTCATAAGCAACCAGCTCCTAAGCACCCCTCCCCCCCCCCCCCCCCTGAAAACACCTGTTTACATTCTTGGTAACATTCCGTAACTAAAAGCTCACAAGCTCACATAAGTGACTGTGGCCAGCTTTGTGATTAATAAACTACATGTAGGCATTTTCTTTGTTTTTACGCTCTTATTCTAAATACATGTATTATATGCTCCCCTAAAGGCATTACAATAAAAATATAAAAATATAACCTATATACATGTATTTATGAAAAATGTTAATATAAAAGCTATAAATCTAACATGAAATCTAATGTTATAAACAGGCATCTACTAACTACTCAGACCTAAAATCTATATCTGTTTGCAGATTTAACAAAAGCTTCATTAAAATTAGCTCTTGAAAAGTTGACAACCCTGAGTGATTTACAACTGTACGGAATAATATTTGTTTGTCCCTTTACAGCATTGAAACAGTAATCCCTTTGGCATAATTTTTCAAGCTCCTGCAGGTGGTCAAATTTTGTCTTAATTATAGTGAATGGTCACTTGCAAACCACTTACAATACCATACAATACAATAACAATACAAACCATGTTCATGACTAACGCACCCTGTATAAAGATGATTATTATTATTAGGTTCTCTTAAACAACCTAAGCTCTAGTTACAACCACCTTTTAGAAATCCTGAGGTGGTTGCTTACAAGGACTTCAACTGTATATAAAATATTTGCACCCAATACAATATATACCTTATTAAAGGAGATGCTTTTTCTTGATGTAAGATATTTCAGCACTGTATATTAAAGTTTGTTTTGATCTATCATTGAAAACTATCCCTGAGACCATAATTAATTAGAGACTATTCAGGTTTTGAACTTTTTTGGTGAAAACCAACTCAGGGAAAGAAATCAACCAATAGCTATTGAAAGAGAAACAAATCATGGCCTATTCTAGCCCATATTTTTGGAAATGAAAATGTGAGAACTTGGAAAAAAGTAAGCAGTTGCAATTCATTCAATCATCTATGACCAGACAGACTCATCAACAGTTTTTGTACACTTGGGGAGACCCCAATAATAAAGGTGGTAATTTACCACAAAACTGAACCATTACATGAGGAGTTTACAGTTTCTGTCATAAATACAAAAAAATTTTGTTTGGTTTTTAAAATGACACCAAATGCCTGTGAGACTGCAGTGATTTACAATATACTTCTCACCTTTGGTATGCCTGTGACACTTCAGTGATTTACAATGTACTTCTCACCTTTGGTATGCCTGTGACACTGCAGTGATTTACAATGTACTTCTCACCTTTGGTATGCCTGTGACACTGCAGTGATTTACAATGTACTTCTCACCTTTGTTATGCCTGTGACACTGCAGTGATTTACAATGTACTTCTCACCTTTGGTATGCCTGTGTGACACTGCAGTGATTTACAATGTACTTCTCACCTTTGGTATGCCTGTGACACTGCAGTGATTTACAATGTACTTCTCACCTTTGGTATGCCTGTGACACTGCAGTGATTTACAATGTACTTCTCACCTTTGGTATGCTACCATCTTCAGCCATTGTGTCAAACTCGTTGAATAATATTTCCTCAATATAATCTTCTAACTCATCATTCTCTATGGTTTCTACAAAAATATGACAGAATGGGCATTACATTCAGAGAGCATCTTTACAGATAGGGTGATTATTGTTCTGGTAATTACAACAGGATAACTCAAATTGTGTTGCTTCTTTTCAAAGACATTTAAGATCATACAAATGTACATGTACATCTACACACTGTGTGCGGTGGGGAGAAAATGTTACCAGTTTCACTGAGCTCAGGCCTGTTATTTTGATTGGGTCAGATGTGTCAGTGCTACAGACATTACAGCTTAAACAACCACCAAATGACCAATACTCATTCTGACTTTTAAAGCTAATTTCCTGCAGTTTGTATTTGACCATTTTATTGTAGACAATGTGAACCCAGGAGTATGCATCATCCGGATTCATGTTGTTGACTATACATGATGTTCGGACAACCTGAGCAGAAGTCATCTTCAGAGTCATGTCAATTGTAAATCACAGATGTTGGTATTAATGTATACCTGCCAAGTCTCACCTCTGCGAGTCCAAAACTTCGATCTCTCGCCTACTCACGCCTATGGAGCAATTTCGAAAATTTAAGGTGGCTCTGAACTCTATGTACAGAATTTTTTTAAACTTTGCAAAAAGTTGTATCTTAACATGCCAATTACAATTCGATAATAAAAAAAAAGGGGGTCATCCAGCTCGTTTTTTAGCTATAAGCAAGTAAAGCTAAAATTAAGGGTGTCTTTAACAGGTTATACTGTTACTATGGTAACCTGCTACATAATAACAGAGACCACAACTTGTTCACCAATGATTGGGCATTTGTTTGATACCATTAGTGAAGCATCAACTGATAAAGAATTATAGCATTGATCCATCAAAGTATAGGTGATGGAAAATTCTGGGAACTGTTGTGAGCCACTTTAACTTAATTCCGCGCAAATTTACTGAATAAAACTCAACTAAAAAATCGAAGGTCGACTTGTGGCAAGTCTAGCTTGCGATTTGCCTCCACAGCAGTCAGAAAATGGCATTAGTGGCTTCAAATTGCCAGGACAACAGCTATGAGAGACTATCTTGAGTTTATGACTAAAGGACAAACAGCTATGAGAGACTATCTTGAGTTTATGACTAAAGGACAACAGCTGTGAGAGACTATCTTGAGTTTATGACTAAAGGACAACAGCTGTGAGAGACTATCTTGAGTTTATGACTAAAGGACAACAGCTGTGAGAGACTATCTTGAGTTTATGACTAAAGGACAACAGCTGTGAGAGACTATCTTGAGTTTATGACTAAAGGACAACAGCTGTGAGAGACTATATTGAGTTTATGACTAAAGGACAACAGCTGTGAGAGACTATCTTGAGTTTATGACTGCCTACTTTCCTTAATTGGTACAGCCAACTACTGTACCTCACAGCTTAATGAAACCCCCCGCAGGTGTCAACAAAACCTGGATCGGACCAGATCGGATCATTACCCCTGTAAAATGACGAAAGGTTAGGGATAGGGTTACAGGGGTAATCCGATCCAGGTTTTGTCAATGGCCAACCCCTGCTGTATAAGCTGCAAATACGCAATGGATTTTTCTCATTCTTAAAGAATGAGGAACTCCTCTTCAACAACAACGATTTATTTTCAAATAATAAAACAACATATATTAGCAACCCGCAAATAACTAAAGTTAATCGTGGCAGGTTGCTGCACACTAAACAATTACAGAAGCTCACTATAAAGTAAATGACTGATAACATTAGATACGAAAACAAGGAATGAATAATTTATGATTAGTTACAACAACAAATAAATAAATTAATAATAGAAATAAAAATAAATATAAAAAAATAAATAAATATATAAATTAAGGAGAAGGGGCAATAAAATGCAGATTAAAGTCAATTAAGACTGGCACAAAGAAATTCGACATCAACATAGATATCCCCACTCTTTAAGTACTTAGTTAGACAGTCTAAATGCTCATCATTGAGAGAAGACTTACGTGGTAAATAAGACCTCTAATAGTAATCTGTTTAACTTGGACTCAAAGCATGTTTTGCTTTGGTTACGTAGGGCCATTCCATTTTATATCTTACCTCATGCCGCTTCGCACATGAGTAAAGATGATTGTACTGTTGTATTGTATTGTATGGGGGGGGGGGGGGGGGGTGTTGAAAAAAAAAATGGATATGGCTCGTAAACTTATAGGTAAGCTTATATTAAGCTTATTCTAAATTCTAGTTCCAGTTCTAGAAAATAAATTTGTATCAACTCAACTCAAAGAAATTTGCTAGATTGTTTGATTGCAGCTGTTGAACCAAAAAAGGAATAAACTGAACAACTGGCGCTGATGTCAAAGAATTGCGCTCTGTCCTGGTGTACCTGTTCTCGAGGACAGAATCAAGAATTGAACCGAACACGTGACGATAAAATAACGAGTAAGCCCACAAAACAAGAATATACTGACCGTTTTCTTGAAGAACTTGGTTTACAACACTAACCATCCATTCTGCCTTTTCTCTGCTATCTATGCCTCCGAATCCATGTTCAACGGCAAGTTGCAAGACCGTCCAATTGCTTAAAATAAAACGAACCGAATCGGACAAAATATTTGAGCTCGCGTCCGCCATCTTGGATTTCGTTATAAATTTTGGTAAAATACCGCTGTTTGAAGGTACTGCGGGCACTAAGTAAGTCAGCTCAGCCCTGCGCCCTGCAGTTTATTGCATGTTTCCAGAAAATTTAAGGATATGTACTCACTGCAATTCAAATTCTGTTGAAAATGAAATACATTTCTTTTTTCATGGTGAATTATACGCTAATCTCAGAACTACCTTTTACGATGAAATAGATAAAAGAAATAGACACTTCAAAAACTTAGATAACTAACATGTCGTAAAAGTATGTTTCTGTTTAACAGTGCAGATCCTTTTATTTGTAGATCAACGGCTACTTTTATATTTTATGCAATGAATAAGAGAAATGAAGATACGTTTTAAAATTACACTTAAGAAATAATTCCATATTATATTCACAATACTGTTATTTCACCTTTTTTGTTTTATTTTATTTATAATTAACCCTGATGTAGTAATGTACAATGAACTTTTTTTTTATCTGGTAATACCATGTATAGAAATGGCAATACCTGAATAAATTGTTGTTGTTGCATGTTTGTTCATTTTTTGGCTGATTAGGTCTCTCGCAGATCCTACGTATACCGTTAGCAGCATTATCGTTTGCGGTCCTTTGCAGATTTTACTTTTAGTCCAATACTGCACACAGGCTCAGAGTAAAAAGGAAGGGGCGAGTTTATTTGAGAGGGCAGGTAATTAAAGTTGCACACGAGCCACGGATGGCGCACACGACCGGAGCTTAACCCGGTTTCTGCAGCATGAAGTAACTAGGAACATTGCTACTCCGCCCCATCCAGAAAAAAAAGATTCAGCAACATTTTGCTGTTTGTTCAAGTGGTCCTTGCATAGTTACAAAAGTCATTGGCGCTATAACCACTAGACCACTGCATCTTCACAGTTTATATGTTAGAGAGGCAGGCTAAAAAGTGAGAAGGGAGGGTGGGGCTTTATATTCCAAAGTATAATGTTTATGGAAAACTCCAATTATTATTATTGTTTTTTAATTCCCTTACACCACTAACTAAAAAAAAAAACAAAAATCAGGTCGGTCTTCAATTCACTGCCAAGTTTTTATTTGTAAGCATCTACGCACTATCTAAAATGTTACATTGAATACAGTCTCTGATAGATTTTGTTTTTGAGTGACAAAATTTTATCCAGGCCGATACTTTTGGAGGGATAGTTACTTTCGGGGAGAGGTAACCTGCAATGCAGGCACATTTTGGGGAGAACGAGCGCAGAGTTACGAGTTAAACCGCAACCAAGGGTGTGGGAGTCAGGAGAGGGGGAGAGGAAGGAAAAAAAATCTCCAGCCCTTTCACTCCTCCCTGTCCCTGACGTTTTGCAAAATCAAATTGACAACTAAGCTCTAAACTCAGCACTTGCTTACCAAAACAAAGGGGGGGGGGGGGGGGGGGCTAGAGGGGAGGGGAGGGGAGTGTGGGGTGTTACTTTCAGTTTCTTCTAATATTATGTATAGCCATCCTTCATCTCCACAATAAAGTAATACACAGTAGTAAAGAAGTCAGTTTTAATGACACTCTTAAAACCATACATGTAGCCTGTACAACTTGAAGCTACATAAAAACTGTCCAACTTTCTTCATCATAAATTTAAAACCTGAGGGGAATGCTGGGCCAAAAGATGGGCTGCCTTATATCGCAGTTTTTGTCATAGTTCAGTTGCAGTGATGCTTCAAGTGACATTATGGTAGAAGTGTGTTTGCCATAGAGTGCATTCATTTCTTCCTTTCTCTTTGCACCAGGTTGTTCTGAGGGAGCACATGTGGTTGTATTCAGGTGCACTGAGCCAACTGTTAAAAAATATAAACCTGTATCATTAGAAGAACATTAAATCTTAAATCTTAACCTCCCATATCATTTTGAAACCTGTCAAACAATTCTTGAGTGAAATTTGTGATCCTTGCAGTGTGCTCTCAATTGCATGTTCGTAATATATCCGATGATAGTGAATTGACCATCTATCCATGTGGCTTGTTTATCTGCAGTTCAAATATGATTTTCATATATTCACATTCATAAACAATTCTTGGTTTGCACTTAAGTCATATCAAAATTCAGAAGCATTAAAAAGTAGATTTCAATTCCCAAATGTCTATAGAATTGTAGAGAGTTTTAAAACTACACATCTGGACAAATTTTGAAGCACAATCTGAGCATTTCGTTCAAGAGTTGTAGGTGAATGAATATCTACATCTACATGTACATCTACATTTAATAAGTCAGTAAAATTCGAAGACATCACACCAACTAAGTCATAGACATTTAGTAAAAAATGTATGGAGCAGCCATCTTAGTGTCCCACTTAGGGACACAAACATGGTGGCACAAACTTCAAAGTCTTAATTACACCAAAATCTCATCACAAAGGATTCATTACACTTTCCATTACATCAGCTTACATGTATAAGTACATCTACATGTATAATGTAAAAATAACTTTCAACTGGTTAGATTTTGTATATTTTTAATGCTTATCTGAAATAGCATGACAAAAAAAACCTTTACAAATCTGAAGCAAAACAAATCATTAAAACCGGAAACTTTTTGTGAAAGATTACAATACTGGTATCCACATAACATGTTAGAAACAGCTTTGTTAGATTACCATATAGTGTACATGTAGAATTTTGAATTTTTTTATGACATCATGTACAAACCAAGAATACAATGTAACTATTAAAACTGACAGGGAGGGAGGGGAAGGATTTTTGGGGTTTGAAACTTGCGATTTTTAAATGTTTGCACAGTATTTATTTCAGGTAGTGAGATCCTGGCAGGGATTAATTTTATTTTATACATGTTTATATTTTTTGGGGGAGGGGGGTTGAGTTAAATAATAATAATTCAATAATAAAAACTCTCTGCTAAGCTTACAACCTGGCTTGTTAAAGATGGTTAGTATATGTAATCGCATGGGCCCGAGTAAAATTAAGGATTAATATCACGCGTGTTTTCAGAAACTGTAGAAATTGCCCGAGTCGCGAAGCGACGAGGGCAATTTCTACAGTTTCTGAAAACACAAGTGATATTAATCCTTAATTTTACGAGGGAACATGCGATTACTTGTTTATAATATAGAGGGCAAAATTATAGGGAAACCTTTCAGACTTTTTACTGTAAGAGTCATTCAGACTTGAAACTACCCGAAGTGAAAATACTCGCAAACTGACAAGAAAAACTTTTCAACTCATTGTGGTTAAATAAATAGATACATTTGGCTGTTATGTACATCTAGAGAATATAGCCTGATTTTTATCGAAAAAAGACATTTTACGACAAAAACAAAGCAAGTTTTATTTATAAGCGTACCTGTGTTTTGAAGTTTTTGCCGCTTTGATAACAACAACAAATTGCGAGAGTTCAAACTTGCTTGCACGTTTGGCGATTTAATTGCTTTCTTTCACTTCTTTTAGCCTTATTCTTTCTCCTGTTAAACGTATATTTTCCCTTTCAGCAAAATCTGTCAAAGTTCTTTTCTTTAGGTCCGCAGAAATCCGCATTTTTTCAATGAAGTGATGGAACTTTAAAACCTTTTGTCGCCATGAATGAATTTCTTCGAGGTCTTCAACGTCGCAAAGTGGCCTGCAGGCGCCTAGTTAATCCAAGATATGACACAAATAATCGCTTCCTGTTTGGCGTAAAATGCTGTAATTAACCTGTAGAATTCCTTTCATTGGAATCTTCCGATTTCATTCCTTTTTTATAACAAAATCTCCGGCGAAACATGCGAGCGCTCCGTTTGCAAATTTTCTTCAAAATCCCGCCAAGCCAACTGAATGCAACGAGAACGACCGCTCAACCAATCACGAGTGAGAAATTTTGATGCTCGACCAATCAGGAAGTAGTATAGGGGGTTGGTGATCCGGGCTCAGCTCCAAAGGCCCGAAAAACCGCTTATTTTGAGAACTCCAGAACACCTAAGTTTCCATGCTGCCCCAGGGCTCATTGCATTCGCCCTGGGGCATGGAAACTTAGGTGTTCTGGAGTTCTCAAAATAAGCGGTTTTTCGGGCCTTTGGAGCTGAGCCCGGATGCACCAACCCCCTATACTACACATGGCTTGTGAATGCTGACAGACCGCCAATTGAAGAAACCCCACCCCCGCATATACCAGCCCACATGGCAATGACACAGAGATCCGATACGAGATCAGCAATTGGAGAAAATGAAACCCCTGTATATAACATGGAGGCTCAACGTCTTGACTTCAACCCAAGGAACCACGATTACTTCGGTAGTTGGCTGCATGGTTATAAGATGAATGTCCCCGATAATTACCCAATCAAGGATCTGAATTTATTCTTCATAACTAATAAGGCGGCCATTCTCCAGAGAATTGCACGCGAAGTCACAGAGCTTGGCGGAGTGAAGGTCACTTTGTCCTTCGATGTTCACTTTTCAATGGAAGGTAATTACGGACGGCGAGAAATGAATCACTTCTTTTGGAACGTTAAACCACTGATTGTGACACATATCTACAAGCTGCGAGAGGAAGGATTCCTGGAAGACACTGTGAATGGTTTTAAGGAAGAGATTGCTAGATGGCAGCAATTGGGTTCTGGTTGGGTGGTTGATAAAATCAAAACTGTTTACCTTGAGTTTGGGGTTTACAAGCCTCTACGAGGCGGCACATTTATCCCAACACCAGCAAAACTCAGGTCGAAGCAGGCAATCATCAATGTAAAGAACAGAGACAACCAGTGTCTCCGCTGGGCACTGCGATCGGCATTGTTCCCTGCTGAGGTGAATTCAGACAGACCAGGAAGTTATCCCATTGATGATGGTCTAGACTGCACTGGAGTTGATTTTCCAACGCCATTGAGCCAGATTTCTAAGATTGAACGTCAAAACAACCTTGCAATCAACGTTTATGGCTGGAAAAACAACAATGTGGCTGTAATCAGAGTCAGTGAGCAAGGGGATCCCAATCTGCGAAGGATTAATCTGATGTTGCTCACAGACATACACACTTCGCATTATTGTTACATCAAGAGCATGAGCAGGCTTCTACACAGTGAGTTCAATGTTGGGCGTCGCATGCATCACTGCGACAGGTGTCTCCAACCCTTCTCTTCAGAAAGGGTTCTCACCGATCATCTCTTCTATTGCAGGGGAGTAAAAGGCAGGCCGGCACGAGTTGAAATGCCCAAAGAAGGTGAAAGCTTCCTCCACTTTGAGAACTTTCAGAACCAGATGAAGAAGCCTTGGGTTATTTATGCTGACTTCGAAAGCATTGTCAAGAAAGTCCATGGATGCATACCAGACCCCCAACAGAGCAGCACAACTACGACATCCATACACAAACCCTGCGGGTTCTGCATGTTAGCTGTTCGCTCTGATGAGGAGACAAAGGGCCCTTACCTATACAGAGGAGAGGATGCGGTGCCGGTCTTTCTTAACAGCCTTCAGCAGCTGGAAGCAGAGATCAGATACGAACTGCAAGACAAGACACCACTCTCAATGACGGGAAAGGAATGGGCAGAATTCAACCGCGCAACTGACTGCCACATCTGTAACAAGTCTCTCACCAAGAGGAACCATAGGGACGCTGTTGCGGTCTATGATCCAAACACCGGAGAATACATGGGCCTTATTCATCGCTTCACCAATAAATGTTACCAAAGGGCATTCAAAACTTACATCCGTGGCGAGAATGGTGAATTAGAAGAGTTCCCATTTGTTGGGCCAAGAAACAAATGGCAGCCCGCCGCCATGGACAAACTCTTATTCGAACAGGTCGACTGTTTTTTCTGCGGGGAGTCTCTAATACAAGACTCTGTTCGAGACGCAGTCAAAGATCATTGTCACATCACAGGCAAATATCGGGGTGCGGCTCATAGTTTTTGCAACATCAACTATTTCCGAACCAACCCGAAAACGGAAATAATCCCCGTAATCTTTCACAACTTGAGGGGTTATGATGCGCACCATATTATGGACGGAATTGCAAACACTCACTCCGAGTTGAAATGCATCCCCAACAACATGGAGAAATACATCTCTTTCTCCCTCGGTAAGCTGAGGTTCATTGACAGCTTGCAGTTCATGCAGTCAAGCCTCAGTGTCCTGGTTGAAGCAAACAAGCCAGAGTCCTTCACAATCACGGCAAGCTATATGGAGAACCAAGCCAAACGCAACCTTCTCCTGCAAAAAGGGATTTACCCATACGAATACATGGACTCATGGGCTCGATTCGAGGAGACCTCTCTCCCGCCGAAGGATGCCTTCTACAGCGAGCTCAAGAAGGAGGGCATCACAGATGATGAATACGCACACGCGCAAAAAGTGTGGGAGGTATTTGGATGTAAGACTCTTGGAGATTACCACGATCTCTACCTCTTGACAGATGTGCTTCTTCTGGCTGATGTTTTCGAGAACTTCAGAAAAACATGTCTACAACATTACAAGCTTGACCCGGCACATTATTACACAAGCCCTGGCCTCTCATGGGACGCCCTTCTCAGGTATACGGACATCAACCTGGAGCTGCTCACAGATGTTGACATGCATCTCTTTGTTGAAAGAGGCTTGCGAGGTGGTATATCCATGGAGAGCAGGCGGTACTGCAAGGCTAATAACCCCTATCTTCACGACCACAACCCCAACGAAGAGTCAAGTTACATCATGTATCTAGACGCGAACAATCTCTATGGATGGGCCATGAGTCAGCCTCTCCCAGTTGGTAAATTCGCATGGTGCCCTGTCTTTCCAACACAACACCAGATCAGGAAGTGGAGGTCAAACAGAAAGATCGGTTACATCCTCGAGGTTGATCTTGAGTACCCCGATGAGCTGCACGATGAGCACAACGCTTATCCTCTTGCCCCAGAAAGTCAGGCCGTTCCTAAGGCATGGATGTCTCCATATCAAAGGGCCTTGGCAGAGGGACAGTCAGAAGACAAGACACAGAAGCTGCTCCTTACCCTAAACAAGAAATCTCGGTATGTGTTGCATTACAGAAATCTCCAGCAGTACCTGGATCTGGGAATGAAGTTGACGAAAATTCACAAAATGCTCAAGTTCGAGCAGAGGGCTTGGATGGAGCCATACATCTCCCTGAACACCGAGCTCAGAAAGAAGGCCACTTCCGATTTTGAGAAGAACTTCTTCAAGCTCATGAACAACTCAGTCTTCGGTAAGACAATGGAGAACCTCAGAAATCGAATCGACATGAAGCTTGTCCGATCGCACGAGCAAGACAAGATTAGAAAGCTTATCGCAAGCCCGCTGTTTTCCAGAGCAACAGTCTTTGGAGCTAACATGGCGGGGATCCAGATGCACAGGGAGAAAATCCTCTTCAACCGCCCAGTCTACACAGGCATGTGCATCCTTGATCTTTCCAAAACACTGATGTATGACTTCTATTACAAACATCTCAAGCTGAAATATGGTCCACGCGTAGACCTACTTTACACAGACACAGACTCTCTGCTCCTCGAGATCAAGACGGATGATGTTTACAAAGACATGGAGAATCTTCGGGATGAACTCTATGACACAAGTGATTATCCCAAGGACCATCCACTCCACAGCCAGCTTAACAAGAAGGTCATTGGGAAGATGAAGGACGAGTGCGAGGGTGTGCCCATCTCAGAGGTTGTGTGTCTTCGCTCGAAGATGTACTCTATCTTACTAGAGGACGACAAAAACATCAAGAAAGCAAAGGGCACCACCAAGGTTGTCACAAAGAAAGAGATTACCCACCAGAATTACAAGGAAGCTCTCTTCGGCCGGCTAACCTTCAAGCATGGGATGGACAGGCTCCGAAGCAAAGGCCACCAAATCTATGGCGTGCATCTAAACAAGACAACGCTCTCTCCCTTTGATTCAAAGCGCTGGATAAAAGACGATGGTGTCCATACACTTGCATATGGTCACAAAGATACCGGAGGCAACTGAGTGCCCGGTGGCACAACCATCAACTCCTCACGCACAAATCCCCGTTTGGGTCCGTCGTATAGATAATAGACGGCTGGCGCATCTGGCTTGGTGACAATCCTTTGTATTTGGTAGACCTTCAAAGACCAGATCGGGTCCGTCGCTCGTCGGCTACCACCTTCAAGCTCACCGGGGTAATACAGATATCTCAAGTTCACCCGAGGAGGGAGCTTCTTTTCATTCACCCCAACAGGTCTAGCATATGGGGTTGCGGGTTTGGCTGAGGTGGCTTTCTCTTTGATTGCTTGAGCGGGCTTCTTGCCAGTGAGTTGAGTCACTTCATTGTTCAAAGCTGAGACAACATCTGGCAATCTTTTAACCCAAGCGGTCGAACGGCCAGAGGGCAGATTCATTTCAACTGCGTACTGGTAACCAAACAATCGTTCAGCCAGGGTTCTGTTGAATCTTTCAACAATCCCTTGGTCTCTGTGGATATCAACGCGCCCACGACGAATGGTTGTTTTATGGGCCCCAGTCTCTTTAGTCACAGCCCCCATAAACTCTGTCCCCGGATCGACTTGCAATAGTTGTGGCCATTTCAAAGGCCCACGCCTGTAAATACGTGTAAGCGCCTTCGAAACTTCATCAGACTCTTTCGAAGTCAAGGGCTCTGCTGCTTTGTAACGGCTAGCCACATCAACAACTGTCAAAGCATATTTGTAAATCTTTCGCCCGTGGGGCAGTTTGTCGTGTGGCAAAAAAAGTAGATCCGCTTGATGCACCGCATTAGGAGTCTGGACATCAAACTTGGGCCGAGGGATATGGCGTGGTGCAGGGAGATATACTTGCCAAAGGGCTTGTTTGACAAGCCATTTCTTTGCCGCCTCTTCAGATACCTTGGCTGCTGCAGCTAGCTTTTTGACAGCAGCAAGTCCTTTCCAGTAGCCTTTGGGGCTGTAATAGATCTTTGAGAGTTTCGCATCCATATATTATACATTAGCTTTCTCCTGCTTTTCATAAAGGGCCCAGGCTCCTATGTATTTCATCAAGCTTCCGGTTACACCTTTCAAGTTTTTCATCAAGACTCCTCAGGTGCTGATGCTGGGAAAAAGATCCAAGTAATAACCAAGTGAGACCCATAGCTGCAGTGGTTATGATGGCTCCTTTGAATGCAAGGCTTTCGTGACCCATGTTTGTATATATATATATATTTTTTTACAGAAAGCGAAACGCCGCATAGCCAAGGGCGAGTGCGCCAGTGCCGATAAACAAGAGTTCGCCTTGTTTCTGCTGTGGGCCCGGTTTATAAAAGTCAGAGAACTCGGGCTCTTTGGGGAGTGTTTGAATTCGTTCCTCTGTAGGATGTGTTTGGTTGTAGAGCACTAGAGCTTGGTCAGTGTCTTGAAAGTTGTGTTTCGCTTGATCTTTGATCCGATCATTGCTGGCAATCCAGTCGAGGAGCTTTGTGCGGTCTTTCTGATATTTAGCGTAGGCCGCTTGATAGGCCTCTAACGCCTTGTCGTGTCTGATCTTCTCATCCAGAGCGGCTTTCCCACTGTCGCCGGAAAGATATTTTGCGAGATAGTTGCCTCCAGTGAAAGCAGCGGCATTCAAAATTGCCCCACCAACCATAATAGCGATTGAGGCCATCCCTGTATAAACATATATGATTTACATTGAGGCAGGGAGGATCTTCTGGTCCTCGAGGTATTTCTTGAGAGCTATGCTCCCAGCCATGGCAGCAGTGAACTTCACGTAGTTCATGAGACTCGAGCTGGGGTCGGCCGTGAGATTTTCCTTGACGACCTTTTTGCCAACCCAGCCAATAGTTGCGACAAGACCAGTTATTGTGGCCGCATCAAGAACAGCTTTCACGAGCTTGTTGTCAGACATGGTATATATTTATGGTTTTTGTTTCTCGTCTTCACAGAATTTTTTGTGAAACTCAAGTGCCTGCTGTCTCATCTTTTCATCGTGTGCAGCAAGTTTCATTTGTCTTCGCTCCTCCCTATACTTAGCAAATGCCCTTTCTCTTTGCTCCTCCAGATACTTAGCAAGTTCACTTTCTCTTCGCTCCTCCACACGCTCAGCAAGTCCTTTCCTTTCTCTTTACTCCTCCACATGCTCAGAAAGTCCCTTATGTCTTTGCTCTTCCTCTTCATTGCGTTTCTTACATGCATTGTTGATTGTGCTGAAGAGGGCGTAGGTATTGCAAGCCCAAAGATAACCGGCGATAGCCCAGCCAATAAAGTCCACAAAGTCGTTAGTCCGCATGGTATATATATATATTTTTTTTACTCCATTTCTCGAATTCTTCGTCTCGGTGGTGGGGGAGCTTGAACTTCATTCACCACTACAGGGGCTGGGGTCGGGGCTTTGCGTCTAAGTGTATTCATAATAGCCTCGCGTTGGTAATATAGGCCCCAAGCGGATATAATTACCCCGACAACACCAAGAATGAGAAATGCTGAGTTGCTGCTAGCTTCTTCATTTGTCGTGTTTGGGGCAGGCTCGTTTGTTGCTTTAGCAGCTTGTGCTTGTGCTTGTGCTTGTGCTTGTTTTTTTGCCTCTCTTGCCAGGCGGTTGCGCTCAGCAAGCCTTTTGCCAGAAGCAACACGCCCAGGGTTTTTGGCTGGAGCAGTCTTTGGGGTATCAGAGGTAACGTGCGTTGCTGGTGCGACTGTTTCTTCAGGCACCGTCTCGAGTGGTTGAGCCATCATGTGTATATATGTATATTTTTTATTTCAAACCTTCGTGGTTTCTGTCAGGTTTCTGCCAGGTTTCTGACAGGTTCCTGCCAGGTTCCTGTCAGATTATGTGTCAAAAATTTCATCAAAACATGTGTCAACTTCATCAAAACCCTCGAGTGGAAAACCTTCACCGTCTCTGCTTGGGTGTACAGGTGGCAACTCTTCTGGCTCCTTTTTGAAGTCGATGTGTTTTGTAGTGATCAAAACAGCATTGGCCAAGGCCAAGAAGCGCCCACAACGCAGTGCAAGGTTTCCAGCAAGAGATGAAAGTTCCTGGTTAATCATGTAGTCATTTTTGAGTTCTTTCTGCAGGGCCTCCACATCGTCAATCTTAACAACCATGCCGGCGCCTTTGGTTGCGAACATTATAACGCTGTCAATCAGAGACTCGGTCGTCTTGTTACCGACATAGGCTTCATACCTTTTGTAGTACTTTTCAACCTCTTTATCCGTCAGGCGTTTCACCTGCTCGTGTGTGAGCTGGGCACCGATGGCCTCTTTTGATTTGCCGGTTGAAACAAGGACTGCCAGTTTCTCGCGTTGAGCCGGAGTGTCTGGACCTGTTAAGACTTCAGGAATCGCTGATGGTAAGGAGCTATCAGGGGTTGCCTCTAGCAGCTGCATGATTTCATTATCAAATGCGGCGTCTTCTTGGAGGTTTGTTGCCATTGCGTATGCGTGTATATATGTGTTTTTTTATTTTTCAATTATTCTCTTGATGTCAGGCAAAAGACTTTCAACCTCACGTATAAGCCCCGTCATGGTGGCTGGGCACACAGTGACTTTCAAAGGATAGCGGTTAAGAAGCATGAGACGCAGATCGTCCTCGCCAGCGGTTTTGATTATCTGTATTTGCATCTCCTCCGCATGACTCTGTAATTCACCCAGAAGCTGTGAAAAGACCGTGAGCTTGTGGATACTGGTTGAGGTGTTCATGGTTCAGCGTATATATATGTTTTCACATTTTCACTTCAACCCCATAGGGATGTCGCAGAGAGAAGACTAGATGAGAAAACTTGTGCCCCTTTAATTTTGCAATCAACACTTTGTACTCCTCGTGTGAGAGCTCACCGGCATAGTCGTCGAAGATGGCCTTCGTTGTTTTGCTTGATGGGGTGTAAAAAAGCACAATCGCTGCAACGTTTTCCCTAAAGGGTTTCGCAATGCTGGTTAACTGTTGGGTTAACACCCACACTGACAAACCGCTGTGGCGAGCACTGAACCCTAGTTTCACAAGTTGACTCGTGCGGCCTTTCACATCCTTCGAAGCAGCACAGTCATCGAGCACAAAGAGTGTGTTTGTCCCGTCGAAGAAATAACTGGCCAAAGTTAACCATGCTTCAATCTCATGCTGCTGACAGTCTATCACGAAAATGCGTGGCTCCTGGTCCACGAAACCGTCGTAGGTCTTGTTGTGGACAAATGTTGGGCAGAAGAGAACAATATAGTCAAACTTGCCCCTGAAGGGGCCACGCAGCTGATTCAGAAGATATTGTGTTTTGCCAGAGTTAGTAGGCCCGATAATTAGTGCATTGAATGGCAGCTTTCGTGGGTCCATTCTCTATATATTTTTATGTGTATATATATGTGTTTAGTACTGAACCGCCTGCAGCTGCTTGTCCATGATGTTCATCTGTGAGTCGCTGATCGTGTAGATGTGGCAGTGCACGTTTCCCGAGCCGGAGGTTGTCCTTTCGATCTCAAGATGTACGCCGTCCTTTGTGTTGACGAGGCGTTGACCGTTGCCATGTAGGGTTGTATCAGCCATTGATCTAAGGTCGATAAGGAGGCCGAACTTGTTGCCCGTTAGATATTTAGTCAGATTCATGTTGGGCCTGCCATCACCCCTCTTTTTGAAGAGGCGACTGACTTCCCTCCACATGTCGGTCCCGTTGATGCCTTCGTTGTAAATCCTGTTGGGGGAGCCGTTTATGGTGACATTAACTTTGGTTATGTCTGGGTTGAAGTATTTTTCTGAGTCCCTGGCCCCTGCCGTGTAGGGTTCGATGAATAGCAGAAGGATGGCTTTCAGTGACCTGCGCTGCGGGTTCACCCTGAGATTCAGCCGTGCGTCTGAACCCTTCGAGAAGGGGACTACTTCCTCTCGCATGATATGGTCGTAGGCAAACTCCTTTCCGCTAGAGTATACACTTGTTGCCTCGTCAGCCAGCTGCTGACTTCGGATTGTCTCGTACTCAAGCTGGATATTTGTCAACTTGTAGACAAGCTTGCTTGTATCCGAACCCCTGACAACTTGAGAAGCCTGGGCGAGCGTTATCTCGAATGTCAAATCGTTGTAGAGTGCCTGTGGGTACATGACGCCGTGGTCTGTTATAATCTGGTGGTCAAGGTTGATGCGATATTTGTTTTTGTAAATGGTCTCCAGCTTGTTTTCCACATCCACGCCAGAGGTCTTCTTGTCGCCGGCACTAGAGCGAATCTTGCTCAAGTCTACACTCTGGATGCCCTCGGGGAGCATGTTATCTCTCTTATCAACAGAGAGGAAAAGGTCCTCAAAGATTTTGTAAATATCGTACCCAACGGTGTCCTGGACAGTGGTTGCGGCAAACTTCACAACAAGCCTGTCAACTAGTGCTCTGGAGACATTTTGTACAAGATAGTTGTTTGCGTGGCCGCCAGCAAGGTCGATGTTAAAGAGCAAGGCAAGCGAGCCCGACACGATAACCTCATGTTCGTTGAGCTTGGGCACAGTAACGTACAGGGTCTCGCCGGGATTGGCTGAAGTGCGTTCAAAGGTGATGCGCTTTACGGTGCGCTCTGCTTTCATTGCACCAAGAGTCTTCTCGGCATTCGTTGGGAGGAGGTTTGGTTGCACGGCCATAGCCAGAGTATATATATATAAATTTATATTTATATATATACTCTGGCCATGGCAGAAGGTGGATATGACTATGATCCAACTGGTGAGAACGAAAACACCGGGCTTGACTGGGATATAGACCACGATGATGACGACGACGAAGAAGAAGTTGACAGAACAACCCCCTTTCAACCGGGAGCTGCATCCACCCCATATCATGGTGGTGAAGAGCATGAAATGCATACAATGCCTCACGAACAGAGCGGCTTAGATGAAACTGCCCCTATTCTTGCAGAGGGTGGCAGAGAACGGGCCTGGAATGCTATCACGTCACTATATCCAGATGCTAATGCAATAGAACTTGATGCTTATTTTGATCCAAGATCGAAAAGACTCATGATCAAAAAAAGCGGTGTTGGCAAAAAAGCATACTATATCTACACAAAAGAAAGATTAACTGGCCGTTTAAGAGTAAACCCAAACCTTTCACAAGAAATCAGATTTGCTCTTGGTCAGCCTGCAGAAGAAAAAATAGTTCAACAACGGCACGAAACTAGGGAAACAGACCAGAGACTGAAAGAAGCTCAACGACTAGAAAAAACATTAAACGAAACAGCTTCAAAACAACAACAAGCGGCTCAACAAAAACAAGCAAAAGAAGACCAACTTGAACAAATTAACCATCGCATTGCAAATATGGAAAAGGAAGGAGGTACAGTAATAGAAAGACAAAACGAAATAGACAGACTAAACCGAGAAAAAGCAAAAATTGAAAGAGACATAGAAGAGGCAAAGAAAAAAAGCAAAGAGTATGCAAAAACTAAAATAGATAAAGAAAAAGCTACAAAAGAAGTTGAACGCTTACAGAGAAAACTCGCTGATGAAAAACAAAAAACAAACACTATCGAAGCAAGACTGAACTCCACCAAGCCGCTGGATGAGTTAAACGAACAAGAGGCCGATCTTTTACGACAAAATGAGGAAGACCGACGCGTGATAGAGGATGAGAACACTTCTCCCTCTGACAGAGAAGCCGCGGAAGCCCGAGTTGCTGAGCGAGAAGAAGAACTGGCAAGACTAAGAACACAGGTTCAGGAAAGAGAAGAAGCCTTGCCTTTGAGAGAAAGGGTCAAAAATATTTTCAAGAAATATGGCTGGACCCTTCAAGCAGTTGTTCTGGCTGCAGGTCTAGTCATAGGCGCTGTGACGATTGCTGCAATGAATGGCTTAAAGGCCGGCACCAAGGCTATTGGCAATGGGCTCAAAGCCCTAGGAAATAAGGTTGCCTCCATCTTGCCAGGCTTGATCGGTTCGATCGTGAGCTTTATCTTCAAAACAGCCGGCCAGGTTATATCCTTCCTTGGCGAGCACGCCTGGCTGCTGATCCTTGCCGTTGTAGGCTTTATGATTGAAAGTATCAGCAAGCGCAGGAGATAATTATCTCATCCAGACAAACAAGCCTGCTAAAGCAAGCGCACCCACGCCAATGAGCGCCTTGTTTACATGATGCGGCTCGATCTTAGTCTCTTGTGTTGGGGCTGGTGTTGGTGTGGAGGCTAGTTGTGGTGTGGGTGCTGGTTTTGGGTCTTTTGGTGCGATGCCCTGTGCCTGTGTTGCCTGTTTGTGAATCGGGTTCGATGGGTGGCTGTTTGGTGGATTAATCTTTGTCGGCCCTCCGTCCATGGGGCGAAGGGAGGCTTTTTTTGTGGCAAGATTGACATCATTGTTAACACCCAGCTTCATCCCTTGCGTTGCCTGCATAAGATTGTTATTGTACCCCACCACGCTCTCTGTGTTGATAACCATGCGTGACGGCATCAGCCAGCTCCCAGGGGCAACTACAAAGTTTAGCCACACTTTCGTTGCTTGGATGGTCTGCTGATAATGCTGTACGCTCTTAGATATGTCGTTTAGTCTTATGGCGTCCTCTAAGAGTGTGAGGAATACTCTCTGCGTTTCAAATGCTCGGCCTCCACTCCCAAGAATGCTGCTGCGAGTGTTTGCTTGTGCACCCAGAATGCAGTACACAAAGGCCTCGATTGACTGATTCATACGCGCGAGCCCTGGCTGTGTTAGCCCTTGTGCATAATTCGGCACAAAGTGCTCAAACTGACTAACAGCGCCCTGGTCGTTACGAACGAAGTATATGCCATTTGCTCGATAGTTTGGGTCTTTTCTGTCTGTGACGCGCTCGTCATCAAACAGGGCTAGATCGGGATCAGGATAGTCGTAATCAGTAGAACTGGGCCCATCATATGCAACCCAAATGTACACATTGCCAAGACCGTGATTTTTGCCGTATGTGAAACGGAAGTCAGCATTGGGGTCGACACCGAACTCTTGGCAAATCCTCTTGTATGCGTCGATGTTAAACTTGTTGTCTTTCTGGTTGAATGTGGGGTCGTCTGGCAAAGCACTCACACTCTGTTCCCCACCCAGCTTGTAGAGTATTCGTCTTGTTGTGAAATAGACGTGAAACCTGTAAAATGACCGTAGCTGTGGGGTTAGGGAGAGAGTAGAGTTCTTATCAAACAGAAGGTCACGCGAGATCCCGCAGCCGGTTGTTGCACACCACAGAGCAAAGTTTAGTTGTTGTGGCCAGAAACTCATATGCGGACCACCGAGCCACTTCCTCCCATATTTCGCGGTTGTGAACGAAATTTGTGTGTCTCTGAAAATGTTTCTGTATTTCGTTGTGAAATAATCAGTTGGCGTGACATAGATCTTTTGCGCTTCGTCGTTCAAGACAGAACCAATCATCATGTCTTTATCGATTGAGGTGGTGAATTCAACAGCCGGGATTGGTTTTTGTGTGTTTCGGTTTAACGTTAACTGATAAGGGAAACCGCCAATATACTCTAAGCCAAGGGCGTCTTTCAGGGCTTGTGTCCAATTCTTGTGCGGTATGTCTGAGGGCATAGCCCAGGAGCCATGCCCCTCTGAGAAAAGAACTACTGCTGTGGCTTTGTGCTTTTCGTCGAAAGAAACTTCTGTTGTAAATCTTGACATATCAGCGTGCGGGAAACGCCTTTTGAAGTCTGAAATAGCCTTAGCCTTGGCGGCTGTAGAGAGTTTTTCAGCCTCCGGAGAACTCAGCCAAGCAAGTTGCGGATTTACTGTGGGTGGTGTTGGCTGTTTTTTGCTAATATACCTGCTCTGTTGGGGATAGAGGGGATTTTGGGGACGAGGAAAAAACGGGGGCGGAGGTCCGTAATCGTGGCCGCCAATGTCTAGACCGAGATTTGAACCAGGATTAAATCCGCCAGGGCGTCTGCCAAACATGATTGAATATATATATTTAAATTTAAATATATACAATGGTTGTGTTAACAATCGTCGCACCTTCGAACCCTCACACCATCTACTTCGACCACCCGCTTCAGAAACCGAGTTACATAAGACTTGTTTCTTGTTCATTTTTCAACTCGTGGCATAATTTGAAAGAAAATGCAACTATTTCAACAACAGTAGATAGCTCCAATGGATCAACTCCAAACGTGATATTACTTCAAGGGCATTACACCATTGATAGTCTAGCGAAACAATTTAACGACTTATCCACCCAACATGGAATAAAATTACAATTATCAACTACTATAAATACACCAGTCGGCGCGATGGTCATTCACAATGGAAGTAATGTAAAGTTTAGTGACAATCTGGCAAATTTACTTGGCATAAGAGCTGTATTGTTTCTAGTAACATACGTCAAAGGATTAACATCACCAAGCACTTACTTTATCCACTGCGATCTGGTTGATAAAGAACAGAACCTGTTCAACGGTAAGCCTTCGACTGTATTGGCTAAATTTGATCTTCGAGGTGAGCCATATGAGAAAGTTTTCTATGAATCAACACAGCAGAACATGCGTGACGTCTCGTCTGGTGATTATGTAAACAGCATAACACTGTCTGTAAGGGATAAACACAATGCCCTTTTTGACTTCAATAACATGCCCCTTGAATTTGAACTTGAGATCAATTAAAAAATATATTATATATATACCCCCTGATGATGAGCTCGACTAACGTGTTGCCATCAGCTCCTGAATACAGCGAAACTCCATCTCTTTACTCAGACTTATCCAACGGTGAAGGCTTCAGACTCAAAAAAATCTCTGACTTGCAAAAGGAGCTTGAGTCGGAGGCGAATCATTACAGACAAGTTGCTAAGAAATACAAGCGAACACATACAATTGTTCACGGAACAGCAGAAAGTTTTGGTTTTATTTATACAGGCTTGTCTACAGCCACAATCGCCACAGCTCTGAGCGGAGTTGGGCTCATCGCCAGCCCGGTTATTGCCGGCGTGGCAGCTATTACAGGTTTTTCAGCGGCCAGCCTAACTATGCTTAACAGGCGGCTTCAGAGAAAAATTACTAAACACGAGAAAATATACACACTCGCCCTTGCAAAACGAAACTCTGTCTTTGAGCTGGTTTCAAAAGCTCTAACTGACAAGCGTATCAGCGATTCAGAATTCAAAATAATCCTCCGTGAAGTTGAGAGCTATTATGAACTTAAGAACGAAATACGCTCTGGTGAAGCAAAACCCTCACAAAACAAACAAACTCAAACTCAAACGCCAGATCTTGACAAGATCAGAAAAGAAATCCGCAAGGAAGAACAAGAAAAGATTAAAAAAAAACTCAATCGTCTTACCGCTGTGTCCAAGTCAGATTTGAAAGACTAAATTCGGGTTTCTCGCTTTATCTAACAAAAGAACGCAATTGCGTGACAAAGCGTGACACATGGCGTGACATTGTGCGTGACTGTCACGCGTGACATTGCGTGACACATAACAAAAAGGGACAAAACCCTCGTCGGGGGGTGCTCTGGTGGCTGTTTCGTTTTGCCTAGCCTAGGCTAGGACTTAACTCCCTGACAAAGGAGTTGTCGTTTCCCATTTAGCCTCTGGGAGCGAGGTTGAGTTCTCCTAGGAGATCTCTGTTCAAGCACCCCCCTGTATCAGTTGGGCCGGGGCTGGTTCACCAGGGGGTCACTAACTGACGCAGCAACCCCACTACCCCTGGTCTGACATCGCATTAGCCGTAAGCAGGATTCAGTGGGGGCCAGCCACACCTCCCTGAGCTATACCGAATTACAGACTTACTATAATATATGGTGCGAACAGGTCTTTTATATTCGACCGAGTTGCCGTGCTTTCACATGTGGTAACTCATAAAGAACTACGCATGCGCAAATATAACCGAAAAGTTGTATTTTTCTAAATATAGGCTTTACATAATAAATACCGGAAGTCACGATCGCCAAATTGAAAAAATAATTGTATTGTATTGTATAAGCGTGACTGACTTCACCGCACGGCTCAGTGAACTTGACAAACAACACAATTTTGCCATCCTTCGCTCGCTATATGGTGGTGATTATAGGAAAGAAATACACCGCTTGGGTCTGCCGGAAAAACTTTGCCATATCTACGAAGATATGGGGTTGGCAGAGATGGGGAAACAATATCTACAAGAACATTATAACGCCTTGCAGCGTGAACGTTGGGCCCGAAGATTGTACAAGAGGGCTTGTTATGATTGTGGTGGCTTATTTTTGCAATCAAGCGATTCTTGTGAACTTTATTGCAAAAAATGCGGTCGTGTGGAAGTGCTAGAGGATTATGCTCCGGCATATACGGATCAAAACATTTTGTACAAACCAAGACAAAGGCAGTCGGCACGGTGTTATGCGTTTGGGTACGCTTTAACACGAATTAACAAAAGGATTGGATTGTCTATCGACCAAATAAATGAGGTGAAACGTATTTTCAAACATATACAAGCTCGGCTTCCGAGAATTTCTTATACGTTTGTGATCTACAAAATCCTGGACATTACAATGCCGCTTGAAGACCCACAACGAGCGATTGTAAATTGCCTTAGACAACAGATGTCAAAGAATATGATAATTAAAAACACTCGTTTATGGAGCAACGCTTTCAAAGATCTTGAGTAAGCGCCTCCGCTTTCTCCATAAGAAAGGCTTCTAACATGGCACTGTCATCGCCGATATTGTCTTCAAAAGTTTCACCAGGTATGAGTTTGTTATGTTGTTTTTCTTTTGTTAAATTTTCATGTATTTTTCTGCGAAGCCTTGCCAAGTTCTCGTGAAATCGTTCGACCTTCGGTTGAATACTGTTCAAAAATCCCTCATGCTTGACAATTTCAAGCTCTGTGACTTTCAACAATTTCCATGCAAAGAAAGCAACCGGCTTCGGCCCCTCATCTGGAGCAAGGAAAGCCTTTTTCATTCTGAAGTAACGTAAAAACTCTTCATCTACGTATTCTTTGCTGAACGACATTCTGACCACACCGTAAGAACACCAGAGGTCTTTCTCGGCCATTGAAGTCATTATTTTCTCAAATGTCTGAGTTTGTTCAAGAGCGCCAATGTCAATAAGTTTACTTTGATTGCGTGTAAGCTTTTGTTTTGAAAACAGATAACATATGCCCCAGGCAAGCGCTGGGTGATCTTTTGTCTGGTAAATATTTCCGCCGTTTAAAAGATTATTATGATTCGAACTTGGCTCTATCTGGTTTATAGAACACATTCTGAAGTAAGAATCGACAAAAAGGCCTTTGTTGACCATTTCCCCACTAAACACAAGGCCAGTTTGTATCTGGGGTTTATAATAACTGGGCACTCGAGTCATAGCTATTTTCCGCTTGAAAGGACATTTGAACTCCAAAAGAATTAAATTATTATCTTTGTCAAGATAATAGCCGTCAGGGCTGCATATAATCTTTCGAAACAATGGATGATCTGTTGCCAGATTGAGGGATACAGAATGGGCAAATACTCTAGCAGAGTGCTTCTGCTCAAAATATTTACGGGCAAGCGGTTCGAACAGATTGCCCCAGGTACAGGCCGTATTGCTATGCATGTCTGATGGCTGTAATTTTTTAAAAAGCAAGCTCTTTGGTGTTTCAAAGGGTGAAACTCCGATCAAGGCCGCAATTTCGGATGCCCCAAGAGTATTTTGTCGATAACTCACCCAGTCGGCGCTCTTTTGTTTTAGACAAGTGTTCCTCGATTTGAGAAAGTTCAAGAACACTTGTGTTGTCGTCATCATTGATATACGAAGGGAAAGTGTTTATTCAATTGGTGATAACGGCGACAAGTTGTTGTGGAGTCAGTCTTTGTGCGGCTTCAAGAATATATTTCGGTACAATGGGTAGAGGAGATGTTTGCCCTCTAGTTTCTTCAACGCATTTACAGAGTTCACCTTTTTTTCCTTGTCTGCATCTATGGCAAAGAAGACTTCCATGTCTTGAGTGATTAAAGACAATTCGTTTACTTGATTGTGTCTGAATGCACTTTCTTCCTCTCCCCATCGTCGTTTAGGTACCCAGTAGAGGGGTTTCTCCAATTGGTGGTCTCATATCGGGGCCAGAGGTTGGTGTGTAAAAAATCTTATATATATATAGCCCGTGCCGGAGCCAGCATTCATAAGCCATGTGTAGTATAGGGGGTTGGTGCATCCGGGCTCAGCTCCAAAGGCCCGAAAAACCGCTTATTTTGAGAACTCCAGAACACCTAAGTTTCCATGCCCCAGGGCGAATGCAATGAGCCCTGGGGCAGCATGGAAACTTAGGTGTTCTGGAGTTCTCAAAATAAGCGGTTTTTCGGGCCTTTGGAGCTGAGCCCGGATCACCAACCCCCTATACTACTCAGGAGCGTGTAATTTTGCCCTCAATTAATAAAAAATGCCCTCTTCGTCAGCCAATCAGCATTCAGTAATTTTGCCCTCTATATTATAAGATGAATAAACAAAGGTGATGCATTTCATTCAAGTACAGTCAAGGAGACACCAGCTTGGGTCCCTAAATTTTCTTCCCATTTTTACTGTAAGATGGACCCCTTGCATTTGAAATAGGTTCGGATATGTGGAAATGTCTGTTCAACCTACATGTACAATGTACTGTACACCGTAGACATTACAACAAGCAGGCCAGCGGCATAATAAGTAATAGTAATGGGACTGAGTGGAGTACAATTCAGGGAGTAATCGGGCAAGTAATTTCAAATCGGCCGAGCGCGTAGCGCAAGGACGATTTGAAATTATGAGCTCGATTACCCCCGAATTGTATGACACAAAGTTCAATTACTAATTAATCAAATCAATAACAAAATTCGAGATTAAAAAGTCTATGTGGAGTTTTTTGTACTCAAAACGTTAAGGATATTTTCCTGATTTTCTATCAGTTTGAAAGCAGAAGGAAACAGCGAGAAAAAGAACCCATTTAAGTGCACCTGATTGATGCGCGCAACGTAGGTGTCCAATTACAGCTATCCAATTACAAAAAGTTGTAATTGGATAGCTGTAATTGGACACCCACGTGACCGCGCGCCAATTACGTAAGAAATAGGCGCGTGGATGACCAATCACAATCGAGAATTTTGTTATTGATATGATAATATTTATTATGAGAACCAAGATTTAGGATCCAACAGTATACTGTATGAATGTAAAGTTACCTTCAATATAGTCATCTTTCTCTTTTAATATTTCTTGTTTCCCTGGAAATGAATAAGTAGAATAGTTTAAAATATAGGTGGAATCAAACATTTAAAGTACAAGTACATGTGCATGTACATGCACTGTTGTGGTTTTATGACTACAGCTGTAGTCTAGAACTCTTAACTTATTTTGTTGAGTGCAATGTTTAGGCCCACACACATGGTGCAATTTTCTGTGTGCAAAATCTTCAAAGCTTTGTTTCTCCACTTTTAGTTTCAAAATAGAATTGAATGAGCTTGGTATCCATCCTACAACATGAAGTTTGTGTCGTGTGTTGGTTGTCGCAACACAGGATAATGTTCTATGACCATCCCACTCTAAGCATTTCCTTCAGTGTGTTTTTGGAAATATTCCCAATACCCTCTGACCAATGACCAATACCCTCTGAGGCTTTGCCTCTCATGCATTGGTTGGCACTATGACCGAACTTGATATCTGCAGACTCCATCCTGCCGAGGGACCACCACATAGTTCTGGGAGGTAGATTTTCTTTAACTGCCTCTCTCATTCAGTTTCTGATGTCACGAGAGTATAACTGCATTGGACCAATGGGCTCTACTGCTCCTGCCAGCTAGTCTGCAATCTCATTGTACCAGATTCCTGCATGGCCTGGGATGTCAGTATATTGCATGAAGTTTGACACACTGCTTCTATGATAGTTTGTTGCTGAAACTGTGTCAGGTAATTTTGAAATTCACTTTAGTTTTGAAGTTACTGATGTGAATGCAAAAAGGATAGGATAGAAAATCATCAGCCATCTTCACATTGCTTTAGTTTTCTGGAGGTCATTGTCTGCCCAATATCACACAATTATTGGATGTTTTGTAAAGTGAAATGCAGCGCAGGTAATTTGTGTAGAAAACATTTAACAATTTGAATTTAAAGTGTGGTGTTGGGTCCAATTTCTGGTCTTCTGACAAATTATTATTTTAAATGTTTCTCCATTTTGTATGCTTGAAATTGATCTATAGGTTGGAGTACTTTGACGTAAAAGAGAGGTTTTATGGAGCTTTATGTATGGCCATTTCAATTGTACTTCTTAGGTGTAACCTTAAATAGCTACGAAAACCACTTACTCCGCTCCCTTTCTTGTCTATGCTTCTCTGATTGTTCTAAAAATTTTCTGAAATTGTCATCAATATCCATATGTACATCACTGTGAATTTCTTCCTCATTATCATCATCATCATCATCATCATCATCACTGTCATCACCATCATCACTGTTGTCATCATCATAGTCCACTTCACCAGCATCATAAGCATTGCTGTTAGCAGCGTCATAGTTCCTAATGTCATTTTGTCTGAATACTACACCATGGTGATTCCCACTTCTATCTAAACTCCCATCATGTAAACTTGGCCAGTGTGGATTTGTACAAGGATAAACATGTTGATAGCCAGAAGTATACTGGCAGCAGTCGCAATCACCTTCGTTGACCATAGCCGTTTCTGTACATTCACAGTTCTGATCTGAAAACCAGCTGTCCCAAGATTGAGTTCTAGCGTGTTGATCGTAGCTGTTGCAAGCATTCAACCACCACAACGACAACTGATAGCAATAGTTTGCATTCGCTTGGGCATACGCTATGTAATCGTCCATGTTGAAAGAAGCAATTTCTTTGGCATTGTGGGTAAATTGAACACGCTGTCAGTCTTGCACAGCGGTATATACAAACATAAACATGGCCGCCCAGGAAAATGTACACGTGTGTGAATACAAGCGGTGCGGAAAATCGTTTTCTAAGGAAATCCGGCTTGTAGAACACAAGAGGATGCATACAGGCGAGGTAAAAATGGGTTATCCTACTTTTTTATGAAAAAAGATGGGTTATGTGGCTTTAGGTTACAGTATGGAAGGATATAATATCAACAGCAACGTTCTGAAACGTACAGGGTACGTTTCGCGCGCATTTAATTAGCTTATTTTCCGGAAATTTTGGATGAATTTGTTTGGGGTTTTGCTGTGTATGATTTGTTTTCGTTGTCACCTCAGTGTTTTTTGCATATTGAGGTCGAGATTACATGGCACAGTAATAGTGGCAATTTATGTATTTTTGTAGCTTATTAAGAAAACTTACAACAGATGTAACATTAATCTGGAAAATACTGAAATAAAATACTGAAATTTAAATGTAATTCGTGCGATGCGAATTATATAGGCTACACGTGCCGTCACCTCCACCTTCGCATTGAGGAACACAAATATTCTGCCATCGGCAAACACCTTAAGTACGAACATAACCAAAGACCGTACAATCTTCATGAGCAATTTACCATCCTAAAGAAATGCCGCGGAAAGTTTGAGTGCCTTATTTATGAGATGCTATTGATAAGGAAAATGAGTCCGTCTGTTAACACTCAAAAAGACTCCATACCAGCGAAACTGTTTAGTTAATTAAGCCACATTCTTTCGTTCATCTCCGCATCTTTTATTTATTTATTTTCACACTTTCGACTTCACAAATAATTTCACATTTGATAATGGTGACATGTCGTCGCCGAAACGTCATGTTTTTATATCGCTGATATTTATTCTTAAATGTATAC
The DNA here is from genome assembly GCA_022457155.1 of Cladopsammia gracilis. Lineage (NCBI taxonomy): Eukaryota > Metazoa > Cnidaria > Anthozoa > Scleractinia > Dendrophylliidae > Cladopsammia > Cladopsammia gracilis. The sequence goes on from JAJGOT010000158.1 coordinate 217,835, forward strand.
TGAAATAAGTTTTGCAAAATCATTAAAAGAACTCGAGATATTCTTTAAAAAAAAGAGTTTTAAGGGAATAGTTTATAAGTAGATAAAGGTGTGATAATCCAATAATCCCTTCCTGGAGTGCAGTGCCTTCCTGTACTTTTTCTGCTAAACTTTATCTGGGATCTAGCATTACATGTTATATTCATATTTTGTTTATATCGCAATGTGGAGCACATTTCACATCGTCATAGCCTATTTTATTGTAGTGTCATAGTGTATTCTCCGCGGCAGTTTTTCATGATATGTTTCACACAGTCATCTACAGTTGTTCCAATTCCTGACAATTTCTAATTTGACCATTAAAGCCAAAGTGGAAATTTTTGGTTAGTAGAATTGTAGACATGACGAGTGAAAAGAGCCACAGTGAAGTAAAAAAGAACGTTATGAAAAATAGCTTACTCACTTGCATTTATTATTAACACCAGCATGTGATTTAGGTCATTTTCCGCAGCCACTTCTGTTGTGTTTTCATTTCTTTGAAAACTGGCCCTTTTCGCTCATTTGTTTCCACCAAAATTTTTGCTGCGCTTTCGTTACATTCTTTCCACTCATATGGGTTTGCAGTTGCACAAAACTTCACCATTTTTTTCATGATTCTTACCCTTTGAAAAATTCCACTAATCGGCGGTTGATCTAATTCAGATATTTTTATACACTGTATGTACTGTATGTTCACAGTAACCTTAAGGTAAAAGGAAATGGGCTTAAGATAAAAACAAAATATGACAGAACACAAGATGGAAGTCCAGTCGCTCCAACCCCAATAAATTTTCTCTCTCAGACACCAATCTTTGTTTTGCATTCAATAGTTATCTGATCAAAGATCTGGCATTTAAGAATTGCGCACTGTTGTCAATATTTATTTAATGAAAGTTTAGTCTCTTTGTAATGTACATGTAGCTGGTGAGCTTTACTGGTAGAAATGAGAACAAAAATTAGACAAAAAAAATTGCAATGTTGTTAAAATATATGCATGGACCACATGTGCCACATTGCATCAGCACACACTCAAGTTAGTGGGCATACTCACAAAGGAGACTATAAAAAATGCAAATCAACAGTTTTAGCCCCAATTTACTCAAAACTGACCACTTGACAAAATATTAACAATATCTGCAAGAAAATAACTTGACAAAATATTAACAATATCTGTAAGAAAATAAATTGAGTATCAAATCTTCCTTGGGGGAGGAGGACAGTAAAAGAGAGCATTGGAGAAGAGGAGTGGAGTAGCCATAACAAGTTGGCTAATTTAAACCACCGGTTTGATATCAAGATTAATGAACATTCTCTAGAAAGAGCTAAAACTTACAAGTATCTTGGCATTGATTTAGATGAGAGCTTATCGTGGGACTCCCATATTGACTATATTGTTAAAAAAGCATCCGCTGGCCTCGGGGTTATCAAACGTGTCAGGAATTTGGTTCCCCGTGAGACTCTTATCATGATTTATAAAGCCCTCGTCCAACCATACTTTGATTATTGTAGCTCCATTTGGGGCAGTATAGGTGTGTGTCAGTCTGAGAGACTCCAAAAACTCCAAAATAGGGCTGCGCGTTTAATCACTTTCTCTGATTTAAATGTTAGATCTTCCACTTTACTCGGTGACCTTGGTTGGGATTCTCTGGAGCGAAGGCGTTCAAAGCAACTAGCAATTATTCTCTTTAAGACTCTCCACAATCTTTCTCCGACTCGTCTAAACAGTGTTTTTAAAGCTATATCCAGTATTCACTCACATAATCTAAGAAATTCAAAATACAACCTTTTCGTTCCCAGACCAAGTACTGAAGCAGGCAAACGAAGTTTTCAATATTGCGGTTCTGTCCTCTGGAACAGCTTACCTTTGAGCGCTAAGATACAGCCTACTCTTAGCTCTTTTAAATCATGTATTTAATTTTTATCTAATTTAATAATAGTTAATAAAGGATAGTTTTTATTGTTTTTTAATACAATTTTATATAGAAAATTAATTTAGTTAGATAATTTAAATTAGTTAAGTACTTAATCTATTGTTGTTAAAAACACGGCTCGATGGAAGAGCATGTATGTGAATTGATACCGTGTCTAAATAAAGTTTACCTACCTACCTACCCCCGTCAGAGAGATTTGTTAGTATTTTTCAAAATGGGCAAAATTCAACACCCCCTGGTAGATTTTCATTTTCTTTTGCATTTAATGTCTATTTGTGACCACTTTCTGAGTCCTGAAATTTTGAAGTACATGTAGGGTCGTTCAACTAGTTTTTGACAGCAAAGCCCAGGAAATCTCCAGTCCTCCTCTCAGAGCATAGTCTTTTATAATTTGATGTTTTCTTAGCTTCTCATATTTCATTTTTGGTTTAAAGTCATTTCTAATATCATTGATGACAGTTTTGGTATTAATCAACCCCAAACGAAAGCCCTGTTGGTGTTCATCTAAAGATTGAAGTAAGGTTACAGCTGTATATTTTCTCCTCTGAAAACTGCAGTAAGCCGGTAACAACACCATTGTTATTGTTGCTTTCTTCCTAAAGGAAAGCACAGGTGGGGTAATGGGGAAGAAGAAGGAACCCCTAAGTTCCCTTCTCTCAAAGTGCCCTTCTTAAATGATATATCTGATTCAATGTTTCTATGTACTAGTTTAATAATTATTCATTTTTTTTCACTCACTTGAAATTTTACTTCACTGTCCTGACTTTTAAAGTTGTCGTCATAGCTGTTCGTCATGAACTAAACTTCACTAACCCTTGACATGCCAATGTGATTAGGGTAGTTCCTAGCTTTGGAATTTTTATCTTGTATTATGAGAACCACAGGTTCATTAGTACCATGTGCTATGAAGTGTTGACCCTCATTCAATAGAGTTTGATTGATTGATTACAACTGGTCTTTTTTGTTTAAAGAGACCCTGTGTGTGTCCACATAAAGAATGTCAGAAGTCATTTGTTCGAGCCGTACATTTGAAAAGGCATTTACTGTCTCATGATGGAGAGAAAATGTTCAAGTAAGTCAGTTGAAAAGGCCACAAGAGATGCAGATGGGTAAAAAAAACCTTTACAGTTGTAGTAACAAAAGTTTGATAATATTGAAGTAATGTTTACTACATGAACAGGAGTGTTGTATCGGCCTATACAATCACGAGACCAATGCGAGGGACTGTATAGTGCCGATACAACACGGACGCGAATGTAGTAAACAACTTGTGAAATTCACATTCACTTGTAAATTAGATACAACCACTCGTGAGTTGTATCTGGAATGCAAATTAGATACAACCACTTGTGAGTTGTATCAAGATTGTATCGGCCTATACAGGGTAATCATGTGATTGGAATGGCTCATTTCTATTTGTTAGTACCCTTATGAATTATTAATGAATTTTACAATAATATTATTGTAACTTATAATATTTTTTGTAACTTATAATAATTATTGTAACTTTTCTATATGACTTTGTTTGTTTTTAGGTGCAGTCAGTGTGAAATGTCATTCATGACAAAACACAATTGCAAACGACACGAACAGCGGGCTCACAACCGGCCTTTCAAGGTAATATAGGTTGAAATTCAAGAGCAGAAATCCAACATATTGTAGCATGGGGACTCATGCTAAGGAAGTGTTCCAGTACCATTTCCCCTGTCACATTATCTATGGTGCAGGGAGTCGACTTGAAGTAAGCTTTTGTCAAATTAAGGGCTTACATAAGGGGACCACCCAGGGATTGTCCGATTTTATACATTTTTTTCTTATTTACTTACAGTGTACTTCACCAAAAATGGTAGGGAAGCCGATTAATTTTGGTCTTTGGTTGTTGTTGCTTTTATCTTGTGAGTACGTGAAGCATTTTGAGCAAAATATAGTTTACAGGAGTGGATATGCAGATTTTCTCTTGTTCCATCATCCGTAAACGTTTGTAATTCCCCATTGTATTAGGTGTCTTGTTTCACACAATGCATATATTATGTCATGCTAAGATGTTTTGGATATGCAGATTTTAACTCTTTCCATCGTCCGTAAACTTTTGTAATTCCCCATTGTATTAGGTGTCTTGTTTCACACAATGCATATCTTATGTCATGCTACTTGATGTTTTGGATATGCAGACTTCAAACTCAGTGTAGAAAATTAAAACCGATCTGTGGACTTAATCCTTATGTTGTTTCATATTCACAAGATGGCTCTTAAAAGCCCTTTGATTTCATTTGGTGACAGGGGCTAGTCAGTAACGGTATACACCGGGGAACAAAGCATGATTAGATCACAGGTGGCCCCCTCGGTTGGATCTTAACCTGGTTTCTGTAGCATGAAGAAACTAGGAGTATTGCTAAATGTACTTCCCACTGGATGGGATGCTAGTCCACTGCAGCTGGGTTACCCCCAGCATTTTGTCACCAGTAGCCATTTATATACCTGGGTGGAGAGAGGCAATGTGGAGTAACATTTCTTGTCCAAGGAAACAACAAGACGGCAGAGAACAGGCCTTGAACCACTGACCTTTGGATCTGAAGTCCAACATGCTAACCACTACTAGCACCACTGCACAGGCTAACCACTACTAGCACCACTGCATATCTACAATTTTTCATTGTGCTGACATGTAAACAGTATGCTTTACTTTTTGTATCTTTTTAACTTTACAGTGCCCCTATGAAGGCTGTGATCTGGAGTTTATGAGGTGCAATCAGTTGAAGATCCATCAGTTTGTTCATACAAGCGAGAAACCTTTTAGGTTGGTAAATGCATTATTGTACAGAGTTCGTTTAGCTGCACTGTACTGTATATGGATGCAATAGTTTGATTAAGTAATAAAACATGTTTTTTATTCATTGATGACTAAATTTTGCCACATGAATAAGAAATTTGTGAATATTACTAAAAGATAACCTGAAAATTTCCACAGACTGATTTCTGATGTTATTTAAATATTAATACAATATGCACATTTTTTTCGAAAATCTTCCAGTGACTGAAGTTTTTTTAAGACAGTCGTTCTAAACCATTTTACAGTGTAGTCCTTAATTGTTTTCAAAGTTTAAAGCAGTCACCCTCAGCTTCATCTGGCCCTAGCACTTAATAGAGAAGAGTCATTATTTTTATTATCTGTACCTTCCCCTGTGAGGAGGTGTGGTTTTCTAGTGGTACATGTAAATGCACTGGACATTCAAACTTTAGGGGATCATGCAGCATTTGTTTGAGGCCTGGTCTCTGTTGTCATGTGTTGTGTTGTTTCTTTTAAGTGCTAAAGATGTACTGTACTACAATCGGATCCTCAAGAAACTTTGTTTACGACTTAAGTGGATTTTGAATTCACTTGATACACTACTGATTATGACTCCAACTCTGACTCTGTCACTGGAGAAAACTGTTCTTTTGACATGAAACTTTCCACCACAAACTCTCCACCCAGGTGTATAAATACTAGGTACACACTGTAACTAAAGCGTGTTTCTGGAGATAACCCTCAGTGGACTAGCATACCACCCAGGGAAGAGTGGCAACACAGTTCCAAATTCCTTCTTGCCTTTACCAAATGTTCCATTTTTTAAATGACTTTGTATGAGAAGAATCAAACTAATGGTGATCTAGTGCACAGATTAATTTTAGACACAAATCATTGTTATATATGGTGCATTTTCTAGGTGTAAGGAGCGCGGTTGTCTAGCTGTCTTTGATGCTCCAGGGAAACTGAAGCGACACCAGAAAAAGCATGATGAAGGTAATGAACCGAAACCAACATTTATGTCAAACCTTGAATGCGAGTGCAATGTGAGACAATGTGTGATGAGTGCGAATTTTTGGGTTCTGAAAAACCTAGCTGGATTTTGTTCATACATGTACTGAAAAGATTTGTCAAAAAAGGGTCCTTATAACAGCCTCTATGGCAGTCAGGAGACATCCCCCCTGTATTGTTGAGTCATAGAAGAATGAAGGAATTAAAAAAGAAACATGAGCACACTTCTCAAGCGTTTTTTGAATTCCTGAGTGCTTATCAGTAACTCATTACCACAGAAGTAGCAAGTTTCCCAAACAGTAACAACCCATTTGTACACAGCTGTAAGTAAGTGTATAAGATCCACTTAAGCCTGACAAATGAAGCAGGTTCTTATTCTGAAAAATTATATTAATTTTATTAGTACATGTGTAAATCTAAGAAAACATGGGATTAGACAAAAATACACTTACTCACCTAGGAACTTATTTGTTAATAAAACATTAAATTAGTTTTATTAATACTTTTTCTTTGGTAATTATTGGTTTATTTTTTGTAGGTGCAACACCATTTTTTCCAAGGTGTCGAAATGATGCCTTTGCTCATGAGTGGCTGCGAAAGCACATATCTTCCCACAAGTGTGGCTTATTTTGTGAAGCATAAGACGCCAACTGTTCGATCATGTATAGTTTTGTATGTGGTTTTTTATTTTCTTGTTGTTGAACTTATTGTTGTGTTATACTTTTAGCTAAGGTATTTAATTAAAAAATCACAGAAAATAGAACTTTGCAAATGTTGTAGCAGTTGAAAGAACAGTATGGATCATATTTGGATTATACAATAATTTTAGAGATTTAATATTTGTTCTGCATCATTTTAATTTCACTGTCAGTTATAAGCTAACTATTATTAGTGACGTTTTGTTTGACTTCATTAATTTTTTGTATTTTGTACTTGAGTTTTGTTTTCGAATTTTATGGTCATCTTTGACGATTCAGCAGTTTTAAATTTAGTTTTTCAAGTAATTCATGCTAATTTTGCTTTGATTTTACATTGCAACGATTTGTGATTGGTTAGAAAAGCTTGTCCCACTTTCCAAACAATATCTAAAGTAAAACCAATACCAATTGGCCTGGACTGACTTGCTTGCACAAGGTTTCCCATGCTTGACACTAGTTTGATTCAATCCTGATTGGTTCATTGAACTGTCTGCATTTGAAGCCACTCTATTACTATAATAATTAATTTGTATTAATTTACTAATGTTGTTTATAGACAGTCAGGAGCATCCAACAAATTGTTTTAGTGGAATCCATGTTCTGAAGGCCTTCACCATCTTAAAATTTGAAATTAATTTGATTAAAAACTTGAGTTGAGTTTTCTTTATTAAATTTTATTAAAATGTTACCTCAAACTTTTGTGACAGGAAATGTAACGTCTTTTGTTTTCTGTTGCGTTGGGTGCGAAATAAAGACAGCAAGTATTTCCAGACAGAAGAAAGCAGCCAGTAAATTAAGGGAATAAGGCTGCTTTCACTAAAATTTTCTTCCATTGAAATATTCAGCTTAAAGAACCAAAAAGATCAAACTATATTAGCTTTCACTGAAATGACATGGAGAATCAGTAAAATGGCATGGAGAATCAGTAAAATGACATGGAGAATCAGTAAAATGACATGGAGAATCAGTAAAATGACATGGAGAATCAGTAAAATGACATGGAGAATCAGTAAAATGGCATCCCAAGCATTTTTCTGAACATTTGTTGGGTGCCCCTGGGCGATGATTAAACCAGATCAAACAATAATTTAATAACTTAAATTGAAGCTGAGAAATGTTTATTGTGTAGGACACTGAAAACCCGTTATATAAGAGTTAATTATTGATTTTTTGGATAGGGTGGAAAGTGCTTAATTTTGTCCTTCTGGATTTGTCTGTTACAATCTTAAAAACAGCACAAGGAATCTCTGTTTGATCAGGAAGTGATCAGACCTCCAAGTGTACAGCATAAAAAAACAGCACCACAATAAAGTGCTGCTCGATTGCTTCAAAAGTAAGAACTTCTTTGTTTAGCATAACAAACAGCACCGCAGAAAAGTACGGCTCAATAGCTTTCTCATTTGAATGGTTACACCTTAGGATTTCATACACAGACTTTAAAGTAAGAAAAGCTTCACGATTCAAGATTTTGACTCCAGGGGTAAAAGGGTTAAGGTATCATAAACACGTTTTAGTGTTTTCTATAGTTTATTTATTTCACTTGCTGAATTTTAAACAATTATTTTGTTACTTTATTCACCATACTTGGTATTTGAAACTCTGTTTTAAGAGCTTAATATATATTATGTATTATAGTTAAAAACCGTGTACTGTTTGAATCGATTTTGATTGATATTATGTTTACACTGAGGGATTATTTTTTATGAATAAAAAATGAAGAAGAAACTGTGTTCTTCTTTCTGATATGTCTCGGTAAGAATTTTCGTCTGGCTAAGGCCCTGTAATGAGTTCATCACGATATAAGCGTCAGTTAATTGTTTATTATTACTTTAATATATCGAAGGCTTTGATCGTTTGCAGTGAAACCTGTAGAAAGCGGAAACTCTGGGGACTCTCGCTGGTGTCCGCTTAATAGAGGGGTCCGCTGAATACAGATGAATACAGGTTCGTTTTACCGTACATATGGGAAGAAAAGTAAGGGACAAAAGCAGCTGGTGTCCGCTTAATAAGAGAGTGTCCGCTAAATTCAGGTATAACTTATTTGATTTGAGTAGTCTGTCGAGTGTGATCGGGTTAGTGTGTAGTTTAAAAAAGAACTGTCATTGAAAATTATTGACCTCAAGAAAGATGATGGATCCGCTGAATACAGGTTTCGGTCTCGGTTTTCAGGACCCAAGCAGCTGTTGTCCGCTTAATATGGGGACCGCTTAATACAGGTTTCACAGTACTTCATATTCAATTGAACGAAACTATGGAGTTCTATACAGCTATTCTATGCATAAGAAAATCGAAGAAATGAGTAAATGTAAAAACGTTCTCTAACTAAAAAAAATCCGAGCTTTCGACTGCCTGCACTGCAGTCTTCGAAATGTAAAAGGCCAGATAACGTTTTACATTTACTCATTGTTGTATACAGTCGCTATATTCGTTCTGTAAACACAATTTGAGTGAATGATTTTTGGACTTGATACTCTTTTTATGTTACAGACAGCTTAGTGAATGGACACTTCCATTTTAATGGTCTGTGTCTTAATCCTGGTTTTCGTATAGCTCCGTAACCTCGCCTCCATCAAAAGTACCAGTTTATAGTTCTCAAAGTGATTTTGCAAATTATCGAGAGAAAAAAAACAGTACCACTTGAAAGTGCTCTTCAATAGCCTTTATTTGAATGGTTTACCTTTTATCATCACACTCAAAGCAATTAGTGATTCTGTCCCAAGTGTATTAATGGTAGACGTTAATGAAGTTTCCAACAACAACAATTTTTATTTACATCTACTAAATCTTTTTACAGATGAATTATAAAATAAATAAATGGAAGGGAAAGTGAACGGTTAAGAGTAGAAACCCCCTCCCCCCCCCACCCCCCCCCCCCCAAAAAAAAAAAAAACCACGTCAACATTTTCATGAGTTGATCAATGATCAGTGGATAGTTAACGTCTTCAGAATCTCGACATCTCCAAGCGAAGACATTCCACCAGTTTTTTCCGCAACAAAATACTTCACGATTCTTGGAGTATTTTGGCAGCCTTGTCCATCACAGGTTTTCTCAGTGAGTATTTCAGTTGTCAGGCTTGTCCATCACAGGTTTTCTCAGTGAGTATTTCAGTTGTCAGCCTTGTCCATCACAGGTTTTCTCACTGAGTATTTCAGTTGTCAGCCTTGTCCATCACAGGTTTTCTCAGTGAGCATTTCAGTTGGCAGCCTTGTCCATCAGAGGTTTTCTCAGTGAGTATTTCAGTTGTCAGCCTTGTCCATCACAGGTTTTCTCACTGAGTATTTCAGTTGTCAGCCTTGTCCATCAGAAGTTTTCTCACTGAGTATTTCAGTTGTCAGCCTTGTCCATCAGAGGTTTTCTCACTGAGTATTTCAGTTGTCAGCCTTGTCCATCGCAGGTTTTCTCAGTGAGTATTTCAGTTGGCAGCCTTGTCCATGACAGGTTTTCTCAGTGAGTATTTCAGTTGTCAGCCTTGTCCATCAGAGGTTTTCTCAGTGAGTATTTCAGTTGGCAGCCTTGTCCATCACAGGTTTTCTCAGTGAGTATTTCAGTTGTCAGCCTTGTCCATCAGAGGTTTTCTCAGTGAGTATTTCAGTTGGCAGCCTTGTCCATCACAGGTTTTCTCAGTGAGTATTTCAGTTGTCAGCCTTGTCCATCAGAGTTTTTCTCAGTGAGTATTTCAGTTGTCAGCCATGTCCATCACAGGTTTTCTCAGTGAGTATTTCAGTTGGCAGCCTTGTCCATCAGAGGTTTTCTCAGTGAGTATTTCAGTTGGCAGCCTTGTCCATCAGAGGTTTTCTCAGTGCCCGGCCCAGGCCCGGCCGGCCACCATTTTGAGGGCGGAGAAGGCCCTGGGGACGAGGTTCCCTCCCTCCCATCAACCCCTCCGTCTTGTGATATATTGACTGACAACTGGATGTGTCAGGCTCAAGATTGAAGCCAGTTTATTATTGCTAAAAAGGCAAAAATGCATCCGAAAGCACCTAGGTCTCTTGGTCAAGATATGTATAGTTTAAAAAACGAGCAGTAGTGTATTATCAGGTTTAAAAACTTGAGGCGAAGCCGAGAGTTTTTACACCTGATAATACACGTGCTGCGAGTTTTTTGAACGGATTCAAAAACATTCTTTCAAAAGCGTGTCCCTTCGGAATTAAAACAATTGCGCTTTTGTGCAAAGAGGAAATTAGCATACGAGAAAAACAAGAAGACTAGACTGATTAGCATACAACACATGTGCCACGTCTTCGACGAAGTGACCATTGCTTCCCGGCTCCTGTCGGAAGTTTTGGGATTTTATAGTTCTGAGGGAAAACATCTACTGAAAAATGCAAAACTGAAGTTGTCAGGTTCGGGAGATAAAACGGCTGACAATTTTTTTTTCAGAGGTAGAGAACGAGTAGAAATAAGTAGCTTGTTGAGAAGATTCCAAATAGAATGGCGAAAGACTAGATTTCGTAAAACAGTACTGCACAAAAATATTAAAGTCACCATTTGTTGCACTAAGAATCCTGAACAATTACTACCCATATCAGTAATCTTTATATAAAGATTACGTGTGATCTTAATATAAATATCACGGTCATTTTAAAATCATTCTCATTAAAAATTCAGCGATAATTGCATTGTTTGCCCATTCAGCCCCACACTCCCCTGTGACTGAAATCAAAGCCGCCACCAGGCTTTTCATAATGACCGTAGATTACCAGGTATAAAGGCTCATACACGTGATCGATTTGCGTCGTGTGATTGGCTGATATGCTCATGAATTATTAATGAGTTTTTGAAATGATAGTTAAAAAACATCTAGGGATATTGCTTACATACTGAACACTTGCATTACTGACATTAACATTATGACAAAATACTAGGCTGATCTGAACAACTTGCCAACTGTTCTTTCAGCGTTGCCGTGAATTAAATTTCGTAAATTACAGTTGAAGCATCTTTTAGTACGTGTCGCTCGCAGTGACGAACGGAAACTATTTCTCGGTCAGACAACATCAGCAGATATTTGGGCTTAGGAAAGAAATAAATTAGTCTATATGAAGAGGAGGAAGTGATCATGACATACGTTTTACTACTTTTATATTTTATATTATATTTTACACTTAGTTATATAAATATTGCAAATATTTTAATTCGCAATTCATTTTTAATTACAGCTTAACTTTAATTTATACACTTAAACTTTAATTTATACACTTCGTCGTTTATACATTAGACGTCTTGATTACCCGTTGAGTCTTATAGATTCTGTTATTTCCGATTTCAATTCTCGAAACCCTTCAGTAAGCATAGCGGAGAGAAATACTGACGAGAGCAACATAGTCAGAATTAGTTTACCATTTAAAGATCAAGTTTCTGCTAATGCTGTTCGGAGGCAGTTGCGTGATCTTAGTCATAAAGATTGGCCCTACTTTTATAATAAATAATAATAATAACCACTTTATTTAAGTGTCAAGGTATTTAGCGCGCGAGCACTAATTGGGGACACTAAATAAAGAAACAAATATTCAAATAGAACATTACAATTTAAAAATCCAAACTGGCAGGAGGCAAACCATTTGGCTATTTTACAAGGGTGGTTGAGGAGTTGAACTCAGGTCTGCCGTGAAACAGCTCCAGCAAGTGGTCAGAGCGGGACTTGAACCCGGGACCTCCGGATTACAAGTCCAACGCCCTAACCACTCGACCACGCTGCCTCCCGCAGCCAGTTTTTCCATGAAGCGCACGGTGGGAGCGATCTTTTGAATGAGAGCCATTTTAAGATTCTGGGAAGGTGTCAAGGCAAATTTGATTGTTTAGTGTTTGAAATAATAATAATAATAATAATAATAATAATAATAATAATAATAATAATAATAATAACACTATGCATACAGATAGTTTTACTGCAATAATAATAACAATAGTTATAATACTTTATTAACAAATTTCTTAAAAATCGATTAAGCCTTAACATCAATTTTATGTACACTTGCAGGAAAAAGCTATAAAAGTTCATTTATATAATAATATAATAATATATAATAATTATTAATCTACTAGAATGCTAAAAATAATTCATAATTACAATGCATAAAATATCGTAAAAGTGTTACTAAAAAAATTTTCAATAAAAATAAAATTTATATAAGACGTTTGTATTCACAAAGTGACGGCAATAAAGAATTCTTAACATTACATTATGGCTCCTTCTTGGGTTTCAATGTCAATATCTATGTTCTTAAAATCACAAAAGGCTTTCCTTCTTAATAACAATTAGAATAATAATAATACTTTAATACTCGACTTTGGCTAAAAGAATTACATCGAATTTACATCAAGAAACTCAAACCTAATTTAAACGTCCAAACGGACTCCATACGTGCGAAACTTTTTGTTCAACTTAATTGTACGTGGTTTTCGCAATTATTTTCATCATTGTTCGTCTTAGTATTTATACATGTAGAACCTAGTTTTCATACATTTTTGACTTGATAATGACGTTACGGTAACGTCGAAATGTCGTCAGCTTTTTAGCTTTTTTAAAATTCTATAATGTTTTTAAGAAATGTTTCGTCGCAATTTTTTATAGTTAAATGTTTTTCTAAGTCACTTCTTTTTCGTATACTTCAGATAAGCCGTGAAAATAAACAAAATTGAATCAGCTGAAAATTATTGTTTGCATTATAAGTGCTTATAAGCCGAGTTAATGGAGCTTATAGCAAATGCAATATTTTTTTATTTGATTTTCGGTGTATTTTTGGCCGCCATCTTTGTGCCCCTGAGTGGGCACAAAGATCGCCGCTCCATGATACATTTCTTACTAAAAATGTCTAATACTCGTTCGCCTATAACTTTTGAACGGAATGCTTTTGCCTTTTAAAATTTGGCCAAGATGTGTAGTTTTAAATGGTCTACGATTCCATAAACATTTTAGATTCGAAAACTATTGTTCAATGCTTCTGAATTTTGAAATGACGTAAGTGAAAACCAAGAATATATGAGTAAGTATAAAGGATCCTCTTATCTCCAGCAACACTTGCTGAAACTGGGAAGGGGGGGGGGGGGACTCCCATATAAAAATGACGGAACCACTATGCGATTGTTACACCACGTATATCTACGGTCGGTGGGACTTCACATATGATATGTTAGTATATACTGAAACAGTGGATAGCATTGTTGGCGCGCTCTGATTGGCTACCGAAACTCGGAATAGCAAGTGTTATTCACCTCCCAGCAATTTGCGCGCGAAAATTGTAATCGTTGACAGCAATAAATAGTTAAAAAGCATCATTTTCGTTATATTATCTCACTGTTTCAGTATATACTGAAACAACTATTCGGCCTCAGTGTAGGTGGGTAGTGGTGGATATTTACCTCGCCGCTTCGCGGCTCAGTAAATCAGTACCCTGAAGAAGTCAGGCCGTGCCTGACGAAATATTGGAAATATACAATTTTTTCCCAACTGTACAGTCAGCCTTTCTTATATTGTTTATTACTTCGGTAAATATCCACCAAGTAAGACCAAGTAACTGAAGCGAGCCAAGCATCTAAAGTACGCCAAGCACCTCAAGTAGATCAGGCAACTCAAGGAAGCCAAGCAACTCAAGTACGCCAAGCAACTCAAGAAGACCACGTAACTGAAGCGAGCCAAGCACCTCAAGTACGCCAAGCATATACCTGACAAGTCTCACGCCTTAGGCGTGAGTCTCACAATCACGCATTACGCCGAATTTTTAAGTGAAATCACGCATCACAGAGAAAATTTTTAAACAATCACGCGTCACGTAAATAAGGAGTAATCCGGCATTGAAATGGTAACAAAACAAGGTAAGGTCGGCGTAGGACTACCTATTGAATGCATTGATATTGATATTCAATAAAAGTTGAATGTAAGCTTTCTAGTTTTTCAAAGAATGTCGAAAGCATTCACATATCACGGAAAAATAAAAGGTAAATCACGCGTCACGCGCTTCTAAAATAGCAAATCACGCATCACGCTGCGCTATCTGATCACGCATCACGCCGTTAATGTGGACACAATCACGCATCACGCGGTTAATTTTGGGGCAATCACGCGTCACGTAACCTCTATCACTCAGAAAAAGTTGGCAAGTGAAAGGCACCTCAAGCCAAGCAACTCAAGTAGACCAAGTAATTCAAGCACGCCTACTACGCCAAACAACTAAAGCAAGCCAAGAAACTCAAGTAGCGGAGTAAGCGAAGAAACTTATGTAGGCCAAGTAAGACAGTACGGTATAGCAGGCCAAGATAGAGTACGGCACATAATAGTACATCATACGTGATGTACCTACTGACCGCTTTGTGGCGCGGGCGCAAATCGTACCGCAAAATATCGGAAAAATGCTCAAATTGATGCAGGCAGAAAACATGTGTTCAATCATGGATCCATGGTTCAATATATGACATTCCATCCGGCGCTGGCGCGGCGTTAGGATATACTTAGGGGACATTTTTTATCAACCATCACCGAATTCATCAGTTGCATTGCTCAGATCTGCTTGAAATTTAAGCTTATTCAAAATACTAGGGTTTCGCTTGTTGCTGTCTTGTTGAATTGACCATGACACATCGTATTCTGTTTTTGCGCTGAGTGGTATATTTCATTCAAGCTACGTACATGACGCTTTGGAAGAGCTATAAAACTTTTCCCAGCAACCATATCTATAGACTATAGCCTGTTTCTCGCATTAGGATCATGGCTACATCGACAAGTTGTATCGTTTCAATCTTACCGATCGTATTTCAGTTTGTTTTGGTGTTGAGCTCAATATTATTCTTTAAATCAGCTGGTGAGTGTTTTTTATTTCTGTTTAGTTTAACTTTTCTTTTGTTAGCTACCTAAATAAACTGTTATGTTATATTTAACAACTATTCACCTCAGTGTAGGTGGGTAGGTGAAGGTGAGGTGAATAGTGTCAATAGTTGTTTTAGTATATACTGAAACGTACAGTGAGATCATATAACGAAAATGATGGGAGGTGAATAGCACTTGCTATAATAAGTGCTATTCACCTACCAGCAATTTGTGCGGGAAAATTGTAATCGTTGACAGGAATAAATGAGTTAAAAAGGATCATTTTCGTTATATTATCTCACTGTTTCAGTATATACTAAAACAACTATTCACCTCAGTGTAGGTGGGTAGTGGTGGATATTTACCTTGCCGCTTCGCAGCTCGGTAAATATCCATTCGTTTGGGCATGATGCACTGTATGTAAGCTTACGTGACAAATTTGCCAAGTTTGGGATGCAGGTGTACGTAGTCTGTAGCGGTGCCTACATGTGAGCTTATTAAAATAAAAGCTTAATCATTTTGAAGAATCTTCTCAAGTTAATTACATGTACATGTAGCTGCGATTAAAGACCTTTTTTTTTTTATTCTGCTCAGTTGGTTTGAATTTCGTTTGTTCTAAATATTGATTTAATTTGTTTTTCATAGACTCATTTTCAGCACTAATTTATCTCTTAAACCAAATTTCTTAAAACAAATCGACAGGTTAGAACTATTTTGTTGTTAAATTAAATTTCTTATGAAGCCAATTTTTGGCAAAACTCTTAAATCAAGAACAGACACCTCAAATTAAGAACATTCTTCTTTTAAGAAAAAAAAAGAAATTACCTTTACCTAAACTAAGAAAAAACTTCTTAATTTAAAATTTCAGGTTTAAGAGTGTATTATATAAGCTTAAATGTTGAGCAATATTGAGTCACCAATACATAAGTATTAATTTAAACTTGTTGGCGATTTATTCATTTTATTCTAGTCTCACCAAAGAGCATGCACACCATTTTCATCTCCAGCCAAAATTATAATACTATAACATTGACCGTGAACAGACTGCAGTTACAGTCAATTTATATTATTTGGGAATGACTTTCATTAATCAGGAATGGATCGCATTATTGCAATTGGCTGCTGTTGGTTTCAGAGAATTCAGTCCCTTGGACTTCATAGGAAATTGTTTTTCACTTAAATTCGGTGAAAATTTCTCTTTCGGTACCAGCACACAAGCATTTTAAGAATTCTTGTTCGGAGTTTTGTAAATGGCAGAGCTTCTTTGTGTCAAAAAAAAAAAAACTCACTGATGAATTTTTGTTGAGCGAACAGAAATTGGTCAGATGTGTCAAGCCTCCAGGGGTTGCCTGTTGCTTTGCACGTGAACATTTGCCTGAACCAATTAGCATTCATTATTTTGAATGAGGCTACTGTTGGAAGATTCCAATAATCAATTTTATAACCTGAATTTTGATTTCAATAATGCAATCCATTCCCGATTAATTAAAGTTATTCCCAAATAATAAAAGACTTTTTCCAGTTAGGTTAAAAAAGAACAAGGAGCAACCATAATTACAAGTTAAAATTTGTAGCATCTAGTTGGAATTTGTTACAAATATTCATGTTTTGTTAGAATTGTAAAAGAATGGAACGATTTACCTGAGTGGGTTGTTGGGGCGGGAAATCTTGCAAGTTTTAAGCGTTCTTTAGGATAATTTTTAAATATCTCATAGTATTTTTCTTTTATTTCTTATTAGTTTTATTCTTAACTACCTTTTTGTATGTAAATTTTTAACATAAGATTTTTAGATTTTTTAATATTTATAGAATATTTTTGAGATTTTTCTTTAATAGGGAGTTTTTTACATAGGGCTAACCTCTTAAACTCCCTTTTCCAAAGCATTCTTTGTATTTATCTTTGTTTAAATGCTTTGAATAAATGTATGATGTATGTATATATGTATGAGTATTTTGACTGTAATGACTCCAGGATGGGTGTCATCATAAGCCAGCAGCTCCAGGGGTCAAACTTACATACACTGTATTTGTAGGTTAAAAATTGTTTGGTTTCTGGATTGCTTGTTTACAACTTGGCTTTCATACATTTTATCTAATAAAATGCTGTTGGGGTGGCGCCGAGATGGCAAAATAAGTTGACTCATTCAATGGTTCTTTTTATTATTTCAGCAAGCTTACAATTTACTGAAAATAAAGAACTGGATAGAGTGATACTAGAGATCAACATCGCTGTTGTTAATTACTCCATCAGCTGCCATACAGATGACCCAAATGCTACTACAACTTTATTACACAACTTTCAACTATTGCAAGTTGGAGGCAGAATTTCTTTGGATGAACAAGTCTATACTATTCATGGCCTTGGAAACAAAGATAGTGGACTGTACATATGCAAGGCTACCAGTAGTCAGGGTGGTGGAACCAAACAAAAGCAGCTGTTTTTGCATGTTGCTCAAGGTAAGTGTACAGCATGTAAAAGAACACTACAGTAACTACCCGGTATATGAAAAAGATGAAGGTGCAGTGGTTGCGGCTATATCAACTTTTTTGTTTGACGGAAATCTGATGAGTGTAAAAAGTTGGTTCAAGCGTTAACATATTTTCTTGTCTTTAACCTTTTCGCAGTCACACTGGTGACTAATCTAGTTGCCTTACCCATAAGTGGCTAAAGCCGATTCACACATTTTCTCCCAAAAACACGAAAGTGCAGGCAGTGAATATTTTCATTTTCCTTCAAAATGCGAAATTTACCGCCCTCGTTGGATATACGTCATGTAGACACAGCGTATATCAATAACTTTTTTTACCATATTTGGGCAGTGTATCAATGTGTTGAATTATAATGAGAGTTGTATGGTAGGAGTGAAGCGTTGGGACAGCAAAACATTACGGAGTGGAATGCTTAGCGTCCACATTATCTACTTTCAAAGCATTGCGTTATGACAGCAACAAGTCGAAACAGTTCTCGCTATTATTTCTATATATAGTCATTTCTCACTATTTCGAAGAGACCTGCCGGACTATCACTTGTGTGTTATCTTTGTTTTGTACTCCTTTTCATATAGCACAGGAACTGTGTGGCTATTAATGAACATTTCTCACCAAAATGACAGTAAAATGATTTAATTAAATTTCATTTTTTTATGTTATTGAAGTGAGAAATGTTCAAAATCATACATATCGGCCCTAATGTGTAGACAAATCCGACTCATAAACAAGATCAGATGATAGCAACACTTAATTTATGCTCTTCGACAGCTGAGAAGTTGATTAAAAGCATTTCGAAAATTACTTTTTTTTAGAGAGAAATGTTGCCGAGAAATGTCACAATTAAAGTTAGTAACCAAACAACACAACATGTCACACACTATCTGAGCTGCGTTATTCAACTGAAAATAAACTTAGCGAAGCAGCGACCACATGGAATTAAGGCTTGCTTTTCCTCCTGTGGTATTAACAGAATCGCCTAAGTAGCAATTCTTGCGCATAAAAACGGAACGCCACAGCGTGCGAATCGTGTGGGAATTGGACCTCATTTTCGCGCTACATAATTCTGAAATCTCGTAAAGTAGGCACAAAACACGCAACACATGATCAATGAAAGCAGATAATAGCTTGTCTGCCAAACTTGTAACACCACTGTTACAAATGAAAGCTTAGTTACAATAACGGACTACGTAAAGAACACAACAATCCAAATATGAGCTGTCTTCTTGCTAAAAGGCCCTTGAAACTGAGTCACATAGCTCAGTGGAGATAAATGTCAATTCTTTGCGATCATGATCACAAACATGGCTACCTCGACAGTAATACCAACCAAAATAACACCATAGAAGAACAGAAAGTCTATTTGTATTACAATTTAGCCCGTTTCAGACAACCCTCACCAATACTTCTTGGGACATTCACTGAAATTGCATGCAAAAATACGCTTCACTAAGGCAATATATTCTTATCCTACTATTCAGTATGCTTCTAAATGTGTTATCACATGCTATTTCAGTCCTCCTCCCCCCTCGCCACAGCAATGTTGATTGCCGTGAAAACAATTTTGTACCTGTGAGGTCAACATTGGACTTGGGGTGGGGGTGGGGGGAGGCAGAAGAGGGAATGCGTAAAATTGCTGAGTTATTTCAGAAGTGTCCCAAGAGTATTGGCCAGGGTTGTTTTTTAGCTTTTTACTTATTTTGGATAACCAGCCACTGCATCTATTTTTAATTTATATATTATGTGCACATCATTCTTTGTAATTTTTCAGTACGAATAAACGTTGTTGTTGTTGTTAAATAAACATGCCATGAATTGCATCATCATTCAAAAGCAAGTGCCGACATGTTGTTTCGTCAAACTCAGAACAAATTCAATTGCAATTTTGTTGACCATTCTAAAATAACACATAACATGTATTAATTCATAACTTATTTACATCAAGTCAAATCAGCCTGTGATCCTCGGATTCTGCATATAGGCAGATAAATTTGAATTTAGGAATGTTGATTTGTTTTTAGATGAATTAGTCAAAGACTAAGTACATGAGTGTAAAATACTTTTTTGTTAGTAGATCCTTTTTCTAAGAAAATGCATGGTAGCCAATTAAGATTCATACTGCCTCCTCTTAATATTAATAAATTTTGACTTCCTTTTGTTACGTTGCACCACATACTAGTAACAATAGTAATTATAATTTTAACTCCTTTTTTTCTGCAGAGATCATTCCATGTTGTCCAGACATCTCTCCTTCTTCAACTGTTGTGACCAATGGGACAAGTACAAATTTCACTTGTCATGTGCAGATGTACCGGGGTAATGGATACAGGAATGTAGCTATGGGAAAGTACCTAAGTTTCAAGTGGTATAAGAAACAAGGTTCAGTCTATGCAGAGATTCCTGATAGTCAAACAAACAGACATAATGAGAGTTTGTCAGTTTTGATGATTAGAAATGCCAAAGTTACTCCAGAGGGTGGAGTGTTTTACCACTGCAAGATATCATATAGGGGAATATCGTCAGACTCGTCATCTAACGCTCGTTTGGTGGTACATGGTGAGTTGGAAACTTTTGTCTTGGAAACAGTCAAAACCATTGTACACAGCTACACTGTAGGACACACCAATTCACTTAAAAGGTGCCGGGTTGCCTTTTTTTCTACCCCCTCCCCCCTCTCTGTAAAGATGATGTTTTAGTCTTGTAGTCCTAATTGTTCTATACAGTGCTGGAAATAATTTTTCTTACTTAGAAGGACATGTGTCCTTTCAAACCTCCCTGTTGATCAGACATTTTACAAAATTTGTTGGACATCCACCATGTTTGATTTTTTCTTAGACATAATCCATATAAGCATGCACAACATGCTACAAGAAGTTTTGCAATGCATTGTAGGGTGATTTCAAATGACACAGCCTTTTCTAAATTAATTGTTATCAAACGGAGAGAGCCTTTTACAGCAAAATAACTGGTACAAACATCGTAAATTCTTGTTGTAATGTTCTTGGAATCGCATTTGCGATGAGTTAACAAGATTTTAAAGGCAAAAGTTAAGTAATTTTTACGTTCGGACACCATGTCCTAGCATAGCTTGGTCGGACATTTTCGGATTTTGTTTGGACAATGCATATGTCCGATGACTGACTGTTATTTCCAGCACCCGAGCATCGTTCTGTATTTTTCTATCTAGCTGTAGAAGCTTCATGCAATCATAACATTTGATCTCAGTGTATCGGAGTCACCTCCCAAATAATTTTATTAGGCGAGAAGATGTATAGGGTTTTGGGTGAGATTGTTATAAGCCAGGATTTGTCCCTCAGTGGCCCAAAGGAAATTAATTTATCAATTCTGGATGCACCCTAACACTTTTTTAGATTCAAGCCAATTATAAATTAGCCAAGGTCATGCCATTTTTTGATGAGATTAATGGATGTCAAATAGCTGGGACAAGCATTAAAGCACACAGCACCTGCTGTTTGAAATTTTACTTTCAAAAAGTATGTTCCAAGTGGAGATCTTATAAGTTCGATTTTGCCATGTTTTCATAAATGTAGGCTTGCTTTTGCAATTGGCTTAGCTCATGTGGGAGTATGAGAAAACCCTCAATTGTGTATTACAATACATGTACATTTATGTTCACATATATTTTTATATTACCTCCTAAAAACTTTGATATCAAATGATTATGATTGAACATTGTACAGTACCTCCCAAAAGTAAGTTAGCTGTTGCGTAGCGTTTCGCTCGCTTGCCTTGAAGGCACAAGTGTAATAACTGGACCCAAGCATAATAAAAGTCCCATCTGTAATAACATTTGGACCCAAGCTTAATAAAGGTCTCATCCATAATAAGCTTTTAATTAGACTCAAACCGGAAGGTAAGTTACTAAGTCAACAACGAATCATGACCAGTCAAATATATCTGTCAAGTCACGTGATAATGGTTATCTAAATAACTAATGACAGTATAAAAAATAGGCAACTTAACTTGAGCACATGAAAGATGGAGAATAACCAAGACCTGCCAATTAACTTTGACAACATCATAGGTCCCGTTGTCAAAATGAATTTTCCTCATAGCAGACTAAGGCTAGAAAAGCATCAGTTAAATAACATTAAATTTCCCATTTTCAAATAATGATGTGCCTAGATAAATTTATTTACCAAGGAAAATTTTGTGCTCAGCACTGCTTCATTTGCGCTGTTACGGGAATGATTGTTGTTGATATTACCGTGAAACTTTCATGTTACGTTTAAAGTATCAGGTACCAAAAAAATTTTCTAGGGGTGGCAGGGGAGACTTCGCGTGTGCAAAATCACGGCCGGTGTGAACATGATCATTTGCAAAACAAACTTTCTACATCGGGCAAATATATTCAACTGTTTTTTTTTTTATCTCATTTCTTTCTCAATCTTTTGTCCTTGCCGTGAGGATCAGTTTGCCGTTTTTTTTTTTTTACTTGTTATATCAATAATTATTTACACTTATCCAGGTCTACAACAGATCTCGTAGTTTTAGATCCCGGGGGTTGTTGCGGACGATTTACTCAAGGTTGCGCGACTTCCTTTCAGTGTTGAAGAAGTGGACCTTTTCGATAACTAAGCCACTTGCATAAACATGTCAAGTCAGTCAAATGAAAGACAAAATCTTGAGATGGTTTACTGGACACCCTTGAAATATTGTTACTTTGATGTAAATAGCCCGGGGGGGGGGGGGGGGGGGGACTCTCATATCAAAATGATGGGTGCTCGTCGGAAATTTTCGAAAAATACCCTTAAAAAGGTACCAGAATCACATTTGATGGGCGTGGCTCAAAATAATTTTTACCCATAAGAGGTAGCAATTCTAAAACAACACATGTCATATTGTCATTTATTTTTTGGCTCAATACCCTAAAAGGTACGGTAACTACGATAATTCTAACGGTGGTCATTTTAGATTTTAGTACCCTAAACGGTACCAATCAACAAATTTTGACCACCAAAAGGTACGACGAGCACCTCCCTCCCTTTTATATGGGAGTACCCCCCCCCCCCCCCCCCGCCCCGGTTAATAGGCCTTAATGTGCAGGTTTAGCCTGGAACTCAGGAGGATCTTCGCACGAGCTGCATGTGCTAAGCATCAACTATTCAACGATTTCCAATTATATATAGTACACACATTTGTAAACAAATGCAAAAGTTTATTTTATTTTATTGGCCATATTACAATAACACATTTTAACATAATACATGTTAGTGTTTCTCTCTGCATGATATTTTATACTTTATCAATGAGAGGTGGATTAAATAATTGCTTTTCAGAACTTCGACAGAAGGAGTAGACTGTGGAAAAAAAGATGTTGTAAAGTTGAGTTTCAAATAAAGCTTTACTTTACGTTTCTATGTCTACTAGGTGGTGAATTTTCAGAACAAAGACCCATGTTTCGTCTTTAAATAGGCTCCAGCTAGAGCATACAACGTTATTTCTTATGACTATGGAAAAAAAATCCCTTCCGTGCTGTCTTGTGCCATAACATGTCTACTTTCTGATTGGCTCAGACAGTCAATGACCACTCTTTGAGTCGAATCTACAACTCTACATGTTTATATTGAAGGACATTGGATTTGATCACGTGACCTATGGCATTGTACAAATTAATTGACAGTTCATGTTTATCCCTCTTCTCTTCAGGAATTTGGCCATGAGTGAAAATTATATAATTAAATGATTGGAAGGCCCGGATGGACAAAACTAAAGAAGATTAAAATGGATTTCAATTGGGTTGAAAACTGTTTAGCTGATCTCGGGAGACATATTTGTTGTTCATGAAGCTGTGATTTTTAGAAGTACTTTTCATACATGGCCAGAAGTTAACAAATGTACTAAACTTCCGTGACACAGTCCCATTAAGAGTTCAAGACTAGTTGGCTATCTTTATAGTTGTTTTAATAGCATGTAATATAAGCCCTGTCAGGTGACTAATTACTAACATCAGCCATGTGATTGACAGATGATGCTTTCATTGTCTCTATAGTTACTGTTATGGTCATGTCTAATTGTTGACATGTTATATAACCTCAGTTGTGTTCAAAGCTTATTACGGATCAGACCTTTATTACGCTTGGGTCCAAATGTTATTACAGATGGGAATCTTTATTACGCTTGGGCCCAGTTATTACACTTGTGCCTTCAACCTCCTAAAACTTTGATATCAAATGATTATGATTGAACATTGTATGTCCAGGATTTCTGATAGGGTGCGATAAAAAATGCAAATGATGCGATTTTTTTAAGGCAAATTATGCACTAAGAAAGGACTATAATTAATATTTTTATGTCTGTTTTACTAGGTTTTAGAGGAAGAAAAGCACTTTTATGTGTTCAAACGGCAATTAGAACATAAAGGAACATTTAAATTTTGCATTTTGCAATTCAATACTCTGCTTGTATGTTACCAATTGCAAGTCTAGATGCTTGTCCACCACACACTTTTGTAGATAGTCTATCACAATGTTGCAGGATGAACAGAACTGAAAGGCCATCATCCACATGAAAGGTACCTTCAGGGTTGCCCTCTCTTTTGCAGTTATACACCTGCATTTACTGGAAGGTGCATGCTTTTCTTTATAGTCAGACACAACTGGCATTTTAACAACAAACCTATCCACCATAGTTTTAATGCATTTTACAAAGACAGCTACATGGTTTTGCTGTCTTGAAGCATTTTTCCCAATTTGTTTTTTTGCCGATACTTACAACACTGTGCAAACATGCAAATAACGCCTTGGAGATTACCTTTCACAACATCGAAATTTAAAGGGTTTCTTATGTTTTTGAAAGGCAAAATCACCTTGAAATGGCGTGTATCTTCAGTTTTTTATATAGCTGAGCAATAATTTATAGTCTGTTTTGTTCAAATTGTGATTTTTACAGAATTGTGCGATTGGATGTGATTTGAGGCTGATTATACAAAATCACACCATTGTGTAACATCAGAAGCCCTGTATGTCGTAACTTTACTTTATTGGTCATATGCACAAAGCAAAATGAGTTATAAATGCCCTCAGTTGTTTTTTGTATCACGATTTTGCATGCAAATTTATGCACACATTAATATTATTAACCGGGTCATCAGGTCACATACAAATTCTGCAAAAATGGCTGCCATGCTCAGCATGTGCTTGGTTTTCAAAACCATAGTTTTGACTTATCGGAGTAATAACACACATTTAAATAATGAGAAAGAAAGAAAGAAATTTAAATGATGAGAAAGAAAGAAAGAAAGAGAAAGCTTTAAAGAATACTCAGAAGCAACTGAGTGGGGAAAAGGGAGAGCTTTAAGTGACAAAATCTTGCTTCGAAGAACTGCATACATTTTTATATGCGGGGCGATGTTTCTTTCGAAGAAGTGGAGTTTTAAAAAATTTTCAAGCAGCCGAGTTAAGCCGATTGAGAGACTTTACCGTAAAAGAAATTACATTTTTTGATGGGAATTTATGTTGATTATCAATTTTTGATTGACTTTTTCTTTGCGTTCTTGATACTTTTGGAGAAATGCTTACAAAACATGTTCAAATTCAGTCGTAATAAAATGATATCTGATGTTATGTAAACAAAAAAATAGACTTACATGTAATTTTATAGTTCTAACTTCACATGCATCGCCTTATGCATAGATGTCTGTGTATGTTTTGCAATTATCATTTCCAAATCAGTTTCTGGGAAATAAAAGATGAGTGTGTATTTGATTGGGAATCAATAAATTAAATATTCAAAGCGAGTACAGTTGTCAACAAACGGTTGCATAATACCATTTTTGAGAATTGCTAAAATTGAAAAAAAGCCCAGTCCTTTACTGATTTCATTGCTTTTAAAAGTAGTATTTTCAAATGTAACAGAAAGAAGTCACTGTTTGGGAAATATTAGACAAGTGTGGATTTGAACGGGATATCAGTAAATTAAATATTCAGAGGGAAAGTACAGAAAACGTGTCTCGACGTGTTCTTTAATGTACATGTGTCACACAAAATTCATTGAGAGGGAAGGGGTGCGTGACCCATTTAAAATAAACCGTAAAAGTTTCTTATGCAAGCGTATGAGTATAGGCTACCATGCCAGTGTAGCCTCTTGTCAAACATAAATTAACATGAGTGAAATTATACATAAATTACCATATTAAATGACATATGTACAACTAGCTAACATTTCAAGTAACTAATAGTGCTCTCTGAAAATTGGACTGTGATATGGTAAATTATTTTTTGTGACATCTGAATTGACAGATTTGACAAAGAATGCGCACGCTACCCAGCAATACATTCTTTTTCTATAATTTACAGTTTTTGAAAGCTATAGATAATAATATGTCAGAGATTTAACACATAAGACTTAACAGTATTTTCACACTGTGATTTCCAAATATGACATTCTGTTTTAGTTTATGCAATGGAAATGGACTGAAATGGACTAACAAAATTAATGTTAGTACTGACAGTATTTTTGCGTTTGATTTATTTGTATGGTAATGAGGCAAATTATGAACAGCGACATCGGCAAAGACTCCTACGTTTGTATTATTTTATACTATGTTTTTTTTTTAGTTTTTTTTTTAATTTTAATCTTAAATTCTTGTTTCTATCTTTCAACAGACCTCAGTGCAGCAAAGATTGAATTTAACAAAGTAGATGGATCAGCTGTGATAAATGAGCCAGACAAGGTGCATGTGTGGTGTAAAGCAGATGGGTATCCAGTCCCAACAATAACATGGCTAAGGAATGGAACAGAGATGTCAGTGTGCAAGGAGACACCGCAGGATAGCTGTGATGGAAAAAACTATCACGTTTTTGAGAATCACAATAGTGTATCTGCTTTTGCAGAAAGTTATCTAACTGTAAAAAAGACAGAGTATCCAAGGGATCATGGAACATACACCTGCATAGCAAATAACAGTCAACTGCAAAGTGACAAAAAAGATGTCGAGATTTCTGTTCAAAGTATGTGAAATGTGATTCAGTAACGAAGAAGGATGTTGAGGTTAAAAAATACTATAAAGTACAGACCTCCATAATGGAAACTCCATGCCTTGTCCATTTTAGAGAGTGACAGGGCTGTGCTTTAACAGTGCCCGGGTGCCATATATAGGCAACTAACTTTTGACTTTGGGCGACAAGGAAAACTGAGTTTTTGCACTGTAAGCTTACTACTGGGCACCCTTATAGTTGGACTTCCTTTATAAGGTTCTCTATGATAACTGTGAGACCACAGCCTTGCAGTGATGAAGGTTTTTAACATCCTCTACTACTACAATCATGTGTCTTAGTTTTTCATTTCTATCTCTTATGTTTTTATTACCAGCACCACCTACTGTGGAGTCCAAAGCCATTTGGATATCACCACACAGGCAGATAGTTTGCAAGGTCATTCGAACCAATCCACTACCTACATTCAAATGGCAGCATCAGAGTGGACTGTGTTTGAACATCAACCCAGAATGTAAACCATC
The DNA here is from genome assembly GCA_022457155.1 of Cladopsammia gracilis. NCBI lineage: Eukaryota > Metazoa > Cnidaria > Anthozoa > Scleractinia > Dendrophylliidae > Cladopsammia > Cladopsammia gracilis. The sequence goes on from JAJGOT010000158.1 coordinate 245,053, forward strand.
CAATGCTCAGTGGAAAGACGTCACTGATAAGTTTGTTGTTTTCCCTCCTGTTGACATGGCAACTGTAAAGAGCACCCTTAAAGTTCCTCAGAATGCGCTGTCTGAGTTTTTCAGATGTGTAGCTACCAATGTGAGGGGATCTGATAATAATTTCATGCGTTTCTTTTCAAGCAGTGAGTTTCACTTGTTAAATACTACAATGTACCTACGTCTGTATCAATGATAATTGCGTAGGGGTGGGGGATGGAGGGGTAGGTATATTTTTGGTTTGCATTTAAGCCATCTCAAAATTCAGAAGCATTAAAAAGCATACCTGTATTTCAGTAAAATCATTCCAAAATGTTTATAGAATTGTGGAGAGTTTTAAACTACAGATCTGGGCCAAATTTTGAAGTGCAAGAGCATTTTGTTCAGGAGTTGACAGGTAGACAAACAAGTAGTAGGCATAACAAATGTATGGAACAGCCATCTTGGTGCCCTGGCCACTAAGGGACACCAACATCAGGAAAAACAGGCGCATTTTTGGATGTGTCTGAATGCGTACAGTTTGGTGTACACAGGTATAACATCAGGCAAAACAGGCGCATTTTTGGATGTGTCTGAATGCGTACAGTTTGGTGTACACAGGTATAACATCAGGTGGCAAAAACTTCAAAGTCTTAATTACACCATCAAATAATCTCATCACGACAAATTAGATTTACTATAAGTTCCATTAAGGTGTTTCCCTCCAGTTTCCGTGTATCCGCACCGACCATTTTTGAGCGGCCGTTTAACTAACTTTCCTTTATTGAATTAGTATGAAACTTACAAAAATATTGTACAAAGTTTGAAGTTTATAAGAGTGTAATAATTTTGTAAATCGGATTTAAAATTGCGGAGATAAACGAGAAACATTGAAATCGCTTGAGTCTAAATTCCGAGCGATTGCGATGGCATCTAGAAAAATCAAAACTATTACGATAAACTATCACATATGGAAAATAAAATATCTAAAAATTAGAAACTTTTGTCCAGCCGATTTTGAGTAAATCAGAAAAACATTTCGAACTTGTGATTTTGCATGTGTATGAGCACATCTACAAGTTCCTCAATTAAGCTTATAAAAGTTTAATTTCTCAATCTCAATTTTACGCCAAAATGTGTGTTTAGTGCATGAGATGAAACTATGAAAGTTTGAAAGGTTTCTCGTTTTAGTTTTGGAGATTCGATTTTCTATAGGAAAACATAGTTTTTTGACTGAGTCCTTGATATTGTAGTTTTAGCACTTTTCTATAGGTAAACAAAAACCACGAGATATCTGATATCTGATATCTGTTAACACTGATATCTTTTAACACTGATATCTGATAACACTGATATCTGATAACACTGATATCTGATAACACTGTTATATCAGTGTTAACAGATATCAGTGTTAAAAGATACCAGTATTAACAGATATCAGTAGACACCTTAAGATCGATGTTTCCCGCGGACCGCAAACCGCGGTTTGAAGTTTGCTGTTTGCAGTTTGTGGTATGATCTTATCTGCAATTAAGATTCGGGACCATTTGAAATTTTAATTTTTCACTAGACAGTCTGCTTGATGATCATGCATGAGTTAATTATCTTACATGGAAAGGAATAAAAAATGTGGCTTTAATAAACTGATAGAGAACAGACAATGCAGATTGTAAATAATTCTAATTTAATTGCATAAGCTTAAGCTTTAACTGGAACTTCAGTTGTAGTACTTTTTAAGGGATCTTTTGAAGCAAACGATCCAGTCTCTCTCTCTGCACCCTCGTCCCTTAATTTCCACCAGTTTATCTGAAGTGCTAAATTCTCTTCTTAGCGTCTATGATATCTTCTTCCATTCAGCTGGTAAAGTTGGATTTTTTCCGCGACTTCGTTACACAAGAAAATGTCATATAACGTGCTTGCCCAGTGAAAGGGAGGCATGTTCTAGAAATTAAAAATAATGAATGGCATAATCTGTTATTTGAAAAAAAATCTGCAACGAAAATTGTGAAAGAAAAGTTGTTATTTTGAACGTGTTGAACACGTGCCACGAGCAGCGCTATGTTTGTTTTTCATTCAACTTGTACCACCTGAACTATTTGTTAAAATTTGCCAGCTCTTTTTGTTGTGGATGAAAAAAAAAACGAAGTCAAGTTGTCATGATAAAAAGTAAACGTTTTTGGAGCTTTGAACGTGAGTTTTCGATGAATAAGTAGCAAAAAAAAACTCTGCGGGAAATCACCTACCTCAAGACAAGACTTTTGAAGTTGAAATGTGAACCGCGAACGGCAAACCTGACGGCAAGAGTGAGATCACGTGACATTTTGCGGTCCGCGGAAAACTTCGATCTTAAGGTGTCTAGTGTTAACAGATATCAGTATTAACAGATATCAGTGTTAACAGATATCAGTATTAACAGATATCAGTGTTATCAGATATCAGTGTTAACAGATAACAGTTATCAGATATATGTGTGACCTGTTGAAATTTCAAAAATCGTGCCAAAACGGAGCTGTAATTGGTTCAGTACCGAGTTAGACGGGGCATGGGCCTAGTCACGTGACGTGACGTACTTTCGGGAACCATTTCCTTCATTTTTGCGTGAATCGAGGGCAAATACCGTGCTTTAGTCGTGCAAAACTCGTGCAAAAAAGAAATTATGCCTGCCCGGTGCCTCACCGCTTAAAGTACTCGACGATGCTTTCTTTGGTTGAATTTACGTCATATCGGGCACTCGCCCCAGATCCCATGTTGCTCGGTACTGAACCAAATTATCTTCCAATTCAACAGGTCACAGAAAATCGAGGATTTCACCAAATCCAAAAATATTTTCATAGATACACTTCAGAAAACAAGCACATTCATTTAGGCAAATAAAAAAATTAGGGGTTAGGTGCACTTTAATGTTATGGTTACAGTAGCTTAGTGTTAGGGTTGGCTTAGTGTAATAGGGTTGGCTTAGTGTAATAGGGTTGGCTTAGTGTAATAGGGTTGGCTTAGTGTAATAGGGTTGGCTTAGTGTAATAGGGTTGGCTTAGTGTAATAGGGTTGGCTTAGTGTAATAGGGTTGGCTTAGTGTAATAGGGTTGGCTTAGTGTAATAGGGTTGGCTTAGTGTAATAGGGTTGGCTTAGTGTAATAGGGTTGGCTTAGTGTAATAGGGTTGGCTTAGTGTAATAGGGTTGGCTTAGTGTAATAGGGTTGGCTTAGTGTAATAGGGTTGGCTTAGTGTAATAGGGTTGGCTTAGTGTAATAGGGTTGGCTTAGTGTAATAGGGTTGGCTTAGTGTAATAGGGTTGGCTTAGTGTAATAGGGTTGGCTTAGTGTAATAGGGTTGGCTTAGTGTAATAGGGTTGGCTTAGTGTAATAGGGTTGGCTTAGTGTAATAGGGTTGGCTTAGTGTAATAGGGTTGGCTTAGTGTAATAGGGTTAGCTTAGTGTAATAGGGTTGGCTTAGTGTAATAGGGTTGGCTTAGTGTAATAGGGTTAGCTCTGTTTTCATATATTGTACCCCACTATTCACAAGCTGACAGAAATATACATGTAACACTATTTTGTCATGTAATTATAATGTCTAAGCTCAACAGAGTCACAATTATCCAAGTTCCAAATTGCAATGACTTGCGACTCTGTTTGGCCAGGACTTTATTTTTATTTTTATTTATTTATTTATTTAGACTTGCGTGCACTTATATATTTTTATACATTGATTTGTGATCAATGCAAATTTGAAAACTGGGGAATAATTCACTTAGGCAATATTATGGAAAATCGTCAGTTTTAGCTGGGTCACATAACGTGTTTAGACCAATTGTGCACAAGAAAAAATCATATTTGATGGATTATTAATAGTAATGTGCACTGCATTCTTTTTTGCTGTTACATTACATTGAAGAGATTGAAGCAATAAAAATGATACCTACATCTTTGGAATATGATGAAGATGACACAATGAAAGTCAGATGTGTTATGTTGTGGAAGGGCTACATGATAACTTGGTACAGAAATGGCCATCAGTTGACACATGCTGCTGATGCAAGAATAAACATCACATGGTTGGCTGATTCTGAGCAGACTTGGACAGAATTGGTGTTGAAAAAAACTGCAGCAAATGATTCTGGGGAGTACACATGTGAAGCAAAAGATACTAGCGGCCGTTACTTGAATGCCTCAAGCTTCATTAAAATTAACAGTAAGTTGTAACAATTATTGTTTCCTTTAAAATGCCAGTTTTAAGCCCTGGGCCAGCTTATACAAGTTTGTAAGCGGTTTTCATTGGGCTTACAAACAGGAAGCAGGAACTTGTAACCAGGGTTGGGGTGGGGGGGGGGGGGGGGGGGGGTGGGCCTTAAAAAATAACATTTCAGAATGAGCTGGTAAATAATAAGCTGACACTGACATACATGTACAGCATTATCAAAATATATTAATTTTTCCACTTCCAGGTCTTATAAAAAAATTATAAGCTTACATATAAGTATCACAATAATTCATTCCAGTGTTGTATAATTGCACTCTACATGCCTTATACTTCTTAACATTCTACATGTACACTGTTTGGGACTTGCATGTCAACAACAATGAATTTGTCAATGTGATAACTTAGCTTTCTGTTACAGTGTTTATGTAGACATTTATTGTATCTTCTAAACTTTGGATGTGGCTTATTAATGTTTTCATGTTATCATGTTTGTTGTCATTTGACAACTGCTATAATTAATATTGAATGAATGGCCTGGAAAAGATACATGCAATGTCTCAACCAGGTTTTATTTATGCCGGTTTTTTTTTCACATATGTTTGCACAGGGACAATGTTTGTTCTTTATAAGATTAAAGTCTTTATTTAAAAAGGGTTGCACTAAATAGCAAAGCTAATAAACTTGTGGCCCTCTATAACACTACAGCTAACTCTAATTAACAAAACTATAAAAATTACGAATTTAGATATAATTGATAAAAATCGCAGTAAAAAGTTCGAATTTGAATAGACAATAAAACTTAAACTAATTACTTTACATTATAAGAATAAAGATTTTAATTATCATCCTTGTATTTTCTTAAAATCCTTTATGTAACATTTGTTTGTAGGGAGCGACAAGTTTGAAACATGTTATTAGTAATAACACGTTATTAGTAATAATATCAAACACGAGGAACAGTGTTTCATCACATTTCCAAACTCCAAGAAGTGGGTTGGAAAAACGAGGTGCAGCCAAGTTTTTTTTAACCCACTTCAAGGTGTTTGGAAATCTGATGGAACGCTGTTTGTAGTGTTTGATATAGCTTCTCAAACTGAGCATTAAATGCCTGAAATTCAGAGAAAATGAACGAATAAAATCGCTAAAATCTATGCAAGAGAGACTCTCTTTTCCCGCACGCCTGCCTCGCCCCTAGTTTTGCATGACCATCAACCGCTTGCTAATGTTTTTTTTGTTTCTTGCTCAACGGACTAAGCTGGGAAAGAGAGACTGTTCGTAGTCTATGTTTCCTTAGGCAAGAAACTTTAAATTTGATTACTCCACATTGTCTCTCTCCACCCAGGTGTATAAAAAAAATGCTAGGGATAACCCTGCAAAAGGGATCAAGTAGTAATTACTCCTAGTCACTTCATGCTATGGAACAGGATCTAGCTCTGGCTGAGCAGTCCAGCTGGGACTCATGTGTGACTTTACCGTTTTTTTTACTTCAGCATTGAAAGGGTTAACATTGCTCTAAGTACACTTAAAAAGTATTATTTTCATTTTTTACTCTTTGCAGAGGTTTATCCGCCAAGAATTCTCAGTTTTATAAACCAGACTGTGCAGCCTGGACAAACAACCGTGAAGTTGTACTGCAATGTAACTGCTCATCCGACACCAAAGGTGGTTTGGCTCAAAGACAAATCACCCGTTGAAGTCAGGGCTCAAATAACAATGAAAAAGTCCGACTCTTGTAAAGACACTGGTCTTGTTTCAGGCTTCTATCGGGTGAAAAATGATGTTGGTAGATTAGTGATATGTGATCCTTCACATGCCCTTCAAACTGGATTGTACACCTGTCAAGCTAGTAACAGAGAAGGGACAAGTAATGCCACAGCTTTTCTGAATGTTTTGGGTAAGGATAACTTAGAATAACTTCACAATAGACAATTTCTACATAAACCACAGTCTAAACCAATACTGAGCATGGACTACTGCTGTAATGTTACAGTGCGGCGCCCAAAAGTGTGACCACTTTTAATTAAGTTGCATTCTTTCGTGCCGATTATCCAATCATGTGAGAGCACTTTTACTGCGCTTTTCAATAACATGCGGAATTTAAAATTCAAATCTCCACCAACGGTTGCGTTATTCCCTGCCGTCAATCATAATTAATACGAAAGCCAACGGACCATGTAAAAAAGAAACAAACAAAATGGATCGAAATCTACCAATCATAATGCACGGACGTGACCTTTTGAACTCATTGAAGTGAAGATCTGTTTCCCGAGAGGTAAGCTAAGATGATTGACGGCAGTGTAAAACGCAACCGTTGGTGTAAATTTGCATTTCAAATTCCGCATGTTATTGAAAGGCGCAGTAACTAATGCGCATTCTTTCATTCAGATTGTAAGAGGTGAAGATAGTTCCAGCCAATCGCAAGAACAAAATCAAGCCAACAAATAATGTTTCGAAGGCAAAATGGCTCCTTCATGAGTGCCATTTTTGGACACTTAATTATAGCTGAACTTTGGCGTTTTTGGCCTCGAAAATAACACCGAAATGAAAAATGTTCATGTTCAAATTTTGGCAAATTGACATCGGCTTACCTGCTGTAGTAAACGGTAAACATTCGGCCGGGCGACGTATCAACTAAGGAGCTGTAAGAACGCATTTTCCACAGAAAACTGAAAACTGCGAACTTGATGATTTAAATAGCTATTGCCAAATTAGTATAGAATCAGCAGAATCATATTCTCGGGAAATGTCCTGAACTTGTTAAGTCCCGTTTACACATGCGATTTTTGATGCGATTTTTGTCGCACTCTCCAATGCAACTTTTGTCGTAAGTGTAGACCAGCGGTGATTTCCTGTACGATTCGGGTGTGACAATTGCTGTGATTTGCTACGATTCGGAATTCCCAAAAATCGCCGCCAAGTTGCATTATGTTCGAAACCTCTGCGACATCGCGCGACAAATCGCATCCAAATCGCACTGAAATCGCCGCCCGTTTACAAATGCGATTTGAAGATGCAACTTGCGCGCGACAAAAATAACATCGAAAATCGCATGTGTAAACGGGCCTTTATTTAGCTCATGCTGAGTTGGAATAGGTTTGTACGTAACAATAGGCCTTATTCACGATAGCTGCCAAGTTGGTGGTAACATTATGAGGCAAATTAGCCATGTACTCTGCCAGGGGGCAAACAATGAATAAAAGAACAATTTTCGGAAGATCGGTTCTTTCCAACAGTGAAGTATCCTTGTAAAAATCATGTTTGAGAGCTACATAATAATATAAAAACCAACATGGCGGCTATCATGAATAGGGCCTATTATGTACCACTGAGACTCACCGGATATCGACTAGCCTGGGTACACTGAGGTGAGGTTTGTATTTCGTTTCCGGATTTTCTTCTTCTTTTCTTCTTCTTTTGTTTTAGTGACTATTTTACCATATCTCTAGAGACTCTTTGTTCAATGACACTCGCTCGTTAGACCATTTTATTATTCGTAATTGTACCTTATCATTTATACCTCGTTATTCTTATGTATTTCACATACTTGCCACATTCTTACGCTTTTACACATTTTACTTTACATTTTGTATGTATAGACCGACGCGGAATATTTTTCTTTTTATCTTTGATGATGCCGTTGATCGGCAAAAGCTTGGATTTTACCATTTTATCACAGTGGTTTAAGGCCTCATTCGATAGATTTTTTTATTTTCTTAAAATGCTACTGAAGGACAACATTCAAAGATTATTAATGAAGAATATAAATTAGCTGGGCAGGTGTTTGTATCAAAAGTTAATCTTACTGTTTAATAATTCATCAACTCAGTTGATTTGTATTGGGGTTTACGTAATATTTCAAAAATGAGTGCGAGGGTTTCATCATAGGTTCCAAACACCGAGAAACGTATGGGCCGAGTGCTTTTATTGTTTTGAGGTGTTTGGAACCTATGATGAAGCCCGACGCTCGAATTTTTGAAATGACTTCTCTAATGAAACAATACTAAGGCCCCGTCCACACGTATCCGAATATTTTTGAATCCGCAACTATTTTGTTGCGGATTGGCCTTCCGTCCACACGTATCTGGCGAATTCAGGCAAATACGATTCGAATACGCTACGTGTGGACGCGAATATTTTCTAATCCGTAACAAAAAAGTTGCGGATTCATAAAAATTCGGATACGTGTGGACGGGGCCTAAATCAGTACGCAGTGTTACATTTTTTTATTTTTCTTTAAAATTCCATTGAATGTATGATCCGTTGTATTCAGTCGGCATTCATTGTATTTGTAAGCTTTTCTTTTTAACTATCCAATAGTTTCGCGTTGCGCCAGATTTGCATTCCAAGAGTATTGGCGACAAGTAGTGATTTACATATCGCTCTTGCCATGGCCGAAGGAATATTTCGCTTCCCGAGAACTATCGAGGAAGAGGAACTTTGCGTTGAGAGAAGTGTGCCAAATCACCTGTTGGTATTAATACGCTTAACCGTTTAGTGCCCGATATGTGCCAGGTTGCCAAAATCAAGCGAAAAACTACGCACTGTTTGCGCGTAACGTGTGCCTCGGCAGCAAGATAAAAAGTTTCTCCGAATGTGGATATGGATATGCCAGTCTGTTTCGGTGACTTTAAGAAATGTACTGTAAACTTTAATTTCAAATGACTTCAGCTCAGGGTCAGTTTGTAATTTGAAATGTTTTTCCTGGTCATTGTTTATTAAAAATTAATGATTCATGTTAAGCTGCGTTTGAGTAATCTATGAATATGCAGATTAAGGACAATTTTATCACAAGTGATGAAAACGTGATGAAACACTAGTGATTTTCAACTGGTGTTTCATTGAGTTTCAAACTCATCCACCTGACCCGAATGGGGCGCTCTGGTTGGTTTATAACGTCATGAATTATTAATGAGTTTGAGAAAAGGGTATACATGTGACTCAAAGACTGCCTATTTATTAAATAAATGAATTTTACAATGTGTTCTAAAGTGTATTATAGTCACTCATTTTTATTAGCATGGTTTAAATAGTAATTGCACTGCAAAATTTGATTTTGTAAATCAGAAACTACTGCTAAGTGCTTTCATTTGATGGTCACATTGAGGCTTTCATCCACAAAGTCATAATGTTAACACTGCCTTACAAACTGCATAATAAACAGCACCACGGCAAAGAACTGCTCAATACATATGGGGCATTCGTCCACACACTCAAAAGTTAGAACCAACTTGTGCAGCATAATAAACAGCACCAAAGAAAAGAACTGCTCAGTAGCTTAGCATTTCATCCACACACTTAAAAGTTAGAATCAACTTGTACAGCATAATAAACAGCACCACAGGAAAGTACTGCTTATGAGTAGCTTTCATTTGAATGGTCACACTTTCGGATTTCATCCACAAACTCAAAAGTTAGAACCAACTTATGCAGCATAATAAACAGCACCACAGAAAAATACTGCTCAGTAGCTTTCATTTGAATGGTCACACTATAGGATTTCATCCACTCCCTCAGAAGTTAGAACCAACTTGTGCAGCATAATAAACAGTACCACAGGAAAGTACTGCTCAGTAGCTTTCATTTGAATGGTCACACTATATGATTTCATCCACTCCCTCAGAAGTTAGAACCAACTTGTGCAGCATAATAAACAGCACCACAGGAAAGAACTGCTCAGTAGCTTTCACGTGCATGTTTTAACACACAACACCATTTTTGTACAGCAGTTGGGACAATTTTTTGTCCATTTCGTTTTGTTGATTTGGTACCAAAAATATCTCGAACTCCTATATGTCAATGTCGTTTATTTCAGAGGATCCTGTCATTATTAGACCGAGCAAGGAAGTTGCATCAAAACCTGTTCGTGTAAAGCTAGGAATGTCATGGAATGAAACGTGCAAAGCCATAGGAAACCCAATACCTTCTGTGCATTGGAGGAAAGAAAAGGGAAATAAGAATATGACTCCAAAACGGAAGGACAGCAAGGGTGTGATGCTAACCATTGCTTCTGTTAACCAAACTGACTTGGGTAACTACTCTTGTGTGGCTGAAAATCCCAAGGTAGCTACTAGACGTGTTGAGTTAGGTAAGGAACAAGATTAGTTTGTAAGAGTTTAGTTCTTTAAGGTGGCTCGAAGTATTTTTTGGGGGTCGCACTTCCCTTTTTGAATGCGCTTATACATAATCTTACTTTCGCTCAATAAATCTGAATTTCATACCAGATATTAGGCTAGGATGAAAGTTTTGGATGATGTGCTTTTTATGGTAATCAGCGTTTCCATAGCAACGGTAAACAAATATGAGGCTACCCGCGACAAGCGAATAAATGCGCTATAATCTACACATCGTTGCACACAAAATGGGAAAATTTCAAACAAATTAAACTGTTCGATTTTAAATAAAATCGCAAAAACATTTTTTAACATGTGTTTTTCATGTTTGAAATATAAGCGGTCAAAACATTTCATAGGTCTCGCAAATTTTCATGACATTGCCACAGAAAGTTTCCTTGGACTTAAAATATTACTCATATAACTAAGCAAGCATTGTGAAGGCTTCTCCCAGAAATTTGGGTTCGTGGATTGTTTTATCAAAGAGCCTCAAGTTTTTAAAATTTCAAGAGAATTTTAGGGCTAAAGTTTGATGGCCTTAATACTTCTGCACTTCTGCTCCAACGATTTTGCTGAAACTTGGTAAGGGTATGTATTAAGTCAATGTAAGCTGATTCCAGAAATTTAACACAAATATAACAGCAAAATTTTTCACAGGGTGCGATTTTGTTCGAAACGTGGGGCTCATTTAGGCCCGATTATCAAATCACTAAAATATTTTTTCCCAGTGAAATCGAATTATATCGTATTATTGCTAAATAATAGCTGTAAGTTTTCTCAAAGTTTTATAAGCATCGCTTTAGAACCGGAAAAGTTATGACCCAAAGTTTGTCATAGACGAGTGCGCCCCAAAATAACAACGGAGCCACCTTAACTGTTCTGTCAAGAAGTACTTCCTTGATTGTCAGAAAACCTGAAACCATTTTATTGTCTAAATTGACTAAATAATATAGAATCTTAGTACTTTTTAGGTTAACATAGTATTTGATAGTTTCGTTAGCTTTGCTATAGTGTTCACGTCTCGCGAGACGGTGGTAAATTAAATTTGAGTGGTACTGAAATATAAGTATTATAATAGTGTACTTAGTAAGCTTTTTTCCCATTTGTTATATTTTGTAATTTTATATATAGCAAGGGCCATGAGTTCATTAGCTGTGCTATAAAGTGCTACCCTCGAGAAAAAGACTTCATTTATTTAGCCTGTTAGTTATTATTTAGCTTGTAAGGTTACATGTGTACGGTTAAAAACCTCTCTTTCTTTTTTTAGTGTTAGCTGACCCCAATGGAGGTTCTCCTTCAAGCAATGGTCTAACTAAAGAAATCACTATTACCATTTCTGTTTTGGGAGTAATCCTGTTCCTCTGTATTGTCGTGGGGCTTGCCTTTTGTTGTTTTCTTCGTTATCAGCGCAAGCAGATTAAAGGGTACCATAGTCCGTTTTTCCCAACATACCTTGGAGACCACCAGGTAAAGAACCACTGTGCAAACGTTAAAGTATTCTGTATTTTATAGTATGCCTCGTTTAGATGAGTTTTGTTTCCATGTGAATGAACTCATTATTATATATGTGCGCCAGGGTCTCGCTTTGGTCTTTTTTCCTGTAAATTTTTACTTGCAAATAATTATTTTAAAATTTTGATGAAGGGCTCATGCTTGAAACATTAGCGTTTTAATCTCTTTACAGTGGCCAATTAATTTAGTTAATCAACTCAGTCGTTACGATATTTCAGTGTTTAACCTGTCATCACTTGGGCTAACAACAAAAGCAGCTGATTGGCTGACCAAAGCTACAGAATACAGCATCTCATAGGCGCTGATTACGTGAAATCGGTACGAACTCAGACTGGTACGACTTCAGATTGGTCTCCATGCTAATGCTTGCTTCTGTTTACATGAAACTAGTCTGAAAAATTATCTCAGAGCGGTCTGACTCATTCCGGGAGCTGAGCCGTCACAAATGACTCAGACCAGTCTGAAGTCAAAGCGGGAACCATGTCAGCAAACATGAACTACTTTTGGACCAGTAAGATATTTTTGGGGTTTTGATCAATGATTTGCTTAAGGTTCATACTGGTCTCATGTAAACACTCCATTCCAGTCTTGCTTCACACATGTACTTTCAGACTGGTCTCATGTAAACTTAGTCGTACCTGTCTAAGCTCACACTGGTCTCATGTTTTTAACCCGTGAATACGCGTATGCGTAATGAACGGGTTATCGGTAACGGAGACGCAATTTTCCCTTTCGTAAACAAGCGATGCCATTTTAGCGACACTTAGAAAATTTTTCACCAATTTTAGAATTGTTTTTACTATCAGAAAAGAAAAATGCAATTAATTACCCAGAATCAAACCCGGAACCTCTGCATGTTAACATCTCTCCTTTACCACTAGACCACTGGATTGATCCGGCAAACCCAAGAAAATTTTAATTATAAATAACGGGTCACCCTAACCCTAAATCTTACCTAACCGCGAATCTAGCTTAGATCTAATAATCGCTTTACCTAAACCCAGTTTTATCTAATAATGATAGCCTACTTTCATCCCAATCCAGGCATAAACAAGAGAGAAATGGCATCGACCATTACAAAAGGCCTGGTTACCAATGAATGCTAATGATGACATTAACCGTTAAAAATGGCATCGCTTGTTTACGAAAGGGAAATCGGCAACGGATACAGATATGCAAATAAGCACTCACTCACTCACTCGCTCACTCCTTCCATCAGCTGTAAACTTAGTGACATAATGCTTTGTTACGAATGCGTTTTGTAACAAGAATAATGTGAATCCAGTGATAACAGTAACTTAATTGTTGTAAACGAATATAAACAACAAGCTTAAAGATGTTTTGCATTTGGAGTCTTTAATGCAAAGTTAAAATCCATCTAAAAGGAATTTTCAACCGAGACACGCGTTTTGATGCGTATCTACCTTGAAGTGTTAAATTTATCCCGTTGTAAGTCAGTGATCATGCACGGTGGCCGAATGGTGTAAAGCGCGGAATGACAGCCGAATGGCCGCAGGTTCAAGTGTCGTTCGTGCCGTCCCTATTTTTCCTTTCTTCTTTGGACTGAACATTATGAAAGTGATGTACTGTATTTTTATTATTGCGTTTGTCAAAAATCCTTACGTTTAATTTTAAAACAGTATTGAACCGCGTCAGTGTGAAAACACAAGCTTACCGCAATATTGCGTTACGCGTTAGCATTTCTTTCACGGGTTGGCTCTTAGGGGCCTTTGATTTTTAGTAATACTAGCTTAATTTGGAGATTTAACTCAGTGAACATTTCTGTATCTTATCGTAGATTGACCCTGATCGCACTCTACTTGAACAGTGCAACAATCTGCCATATGATCCAGACTGGGAGTTTCCTGAGGACAAGCTCAAACTTGGGGAAGTGCTTGGAAAAGGGGCGTTCGGACAGGTCATCAAAGCAGAGGCCACAGGAATAACGGACTTCCATCCTAGAGATAAAAGCACTGAGAAAGTACAGCGTAAAACAAAAAAGCGGCGCAGATCCAGCAGCAGCAAACTGTACCAGGATTCTAAAGGGGCTGCTTATTCGAAGACCATTGTAGCTGTTAAGACATTAAAAGGTAAAATGGTGTCCTGCTAATCATGGGACAGAGCTGGGTGAGATGATCGTGATTTCGGCAATCCTGTCGGGGGGAGAAGTGAGTTGTAGTTACATTGTAGTTACATTACATTATTACATTATTGTTACATCATCATTAAGTTGTAGTATGTATCACTGGCAATCATGTGGTTGAGTAATGAGAGCGCAGGGGGAGGGGGAGTGATGGTGACGCAATGAATCATGGAGGTTGGATAGTTACAGGTAATGGTGTTGCTAGCAATTATATGGGTGGATAGTGGCTGAAGTATTGGTGACACTGGCAATTTTTAATGTTATTTAATTTTCTTTTTTTTTGGGGGGGGGAGGGGGGTAGTGTGGAGGTAGTGTGGGGTGGGGCCGTGGCTTGGGTGATGGTGACAGAGTATTTGATCGCAAACGTATAGCACCAGGGTCCAAACATTGATGTTGAAATCTGTATGGTGCATTGTAATAAGTAAAAATTATTTGCTGGTGAGAGGAAAGTTTGGAAAATGTCTAAATTATCTTGCGCTAGGAATTACATAACTAGAAGAAGCTTAAAACGTAACTGATTTTCAGCAGGTCCTTAAATTTGAGCGACAATGTCTCAGACATGCAGGGTATTGAATTGAATTCCTCTGGACCCTGTGAAGATAGGGGATTTCAAAATTGACTAAGTCTAACCTTGTTTGACATTTCAGAGGGAGCTAATGTAGAGGAGTATAAAGACCTTGCATCAGAGCTAAAGATTCTCATTCACGTTGGAGAACACACTAACATTGTAAATCTCTTGGGTGCCTGTACAAAGGGTGAGCGTCTCCTTGTTATCATGGAATATGCACCACATGGAAGCTTACTAAAGTTCTTAAGAGACAAGCGAGATATTTACGAGCCAACCTGGGGCAAGACTACAAACAATCTTGAGCATCAACTTAACATCTCAAATTTGGTGACGTTCGCTTATGAAGTATGTCATGGAATGGAATTCTTGGCGTCAAAAAAGGTGAGTTGGAATATTGTTGCCTTTTACATAATTTAATTTAGTTTCAATTTAATTAATTTAGTGAGTCTAGAAAGAAGAAAAAATCTCCTTTTGCTCTCAGATAAATCACACATTATCATAACAGAGTGTGCACAAAATCATACTCTGAGAGTCTTTTAGGAAGAAATAGATCCAATGTCTGAAATTTTCGAAAATCGGGCGACAGTCACAAAATTTCTGATTTCAATCAATTAATCAATATCTTTATTTACACACGGTTAAAAATATCAGTATTTACAATATAAAACAGCTATTCACTGTTTTACATATTTGCCGTGTGAGAGTACGATAGGGAAAACCATTCACTGATACCTTTTTTAAAAAGGCTCAATGACTGAGTTCTTAGTTCCTCTGGAAGGTTATTCCACAGGAAAGCTCGCTATAGCTAAAGCTGCGCTTTAGGTAGTCAGTTCTCGGCTTAGGTAATGCCAGTCTTTGTTTAGCATCATGAAGATCATAAGACGTAACTCTTGGTGTAAACATATCACAGAGATAAACTGGGGCAAGCTTATTCACACTTTTGTACATTATATTTGCTTTTGCCTGGCCCTTCTAACACACATTTTATCCCACCCAACTTGTGTTTCTTCATATTTTTACCAAATAATCTCTGTAGTGAAGTATTTTCAAAAATAACATTAAAAATTGTAACGGCGTTTTATTTTTTTCGAAAACGGGCGAAGTTTGAAAAACGGCAAATCGGCGGCCTTTCAGTTGTGAAACTAGCGAAAAATTACACATTTTCATCTCGCTCGTACAGAAAAACGCAATGCCATGTATCAATAAAATGTGGCCACAACATAAACACTCTCTTGTTCTTCATACTACAGTAATTTACTTTGGATTAGAAGTTGAAATGAGAATATTTCGGCCGTTAGAAGAAACATTATTTCTTCCATGTTAAAAATTAGCAAATTTGAACCAATTTCAATGCCGTGGAAACCCAACTGGTACGTTGAGTTTGAAAATGAAATCAAGACTTCTGTTGTGTACTTTGGTAAAATATTTCTGGCGGCACTTTACCCATAACGTTTAATTTTTTTATTTTCTCATCTGAATGTAAACATCACACAAGGAACCTCTGCGAAACAATTTCGCGCGCTTTGCACAAAATGCGAAATTTTTTATGAACGTTTCAAATCTTCAAAATCCTATTTTTGCGGTATACCCTTCCCGCTGTTAAGAAGGCCAACGGGCTCACATGTTCTACGTCACAGTTCCTTTGTTTGAAATCACGTGTTCCTTAATCTACGTCACGGATCCTTTGTTAACCGAGAGGAACCGAGAGGAACCGAGAGGAACCGAGAGGAAACTAATGGTGGACAAAAATGGCGGCAAATTTCGAAGACTTAAAAAATTCACGTTTTGCTGAAATCAAAAAATTTTTCGCAGGCGTTTATAACGTGACGTGTAGATTTAGATAAAATAATAACAATAAAAAAAAACGTTATTGGCACTTTAAAAGTGCCCCGTCGAGAGACCGAAATGTGATGGATAGTTTGACACCAGGAAAACTTGTGACACGATCCACGCCGACGCTACGAACAAAATGTTTATAGCAAAAGAAATAGTTCCTTTAAGATAAAGCGTTTTTCAGAATTGCAAAGACTTCAGAAGAACTTTATCTCATCCTTTGCTAACTTAAAATGATATATTTTTAACAGTTTGTTGGGATACGAAGTAGAGACACAACGGGAGACACAAGCACGTCGTGCGACACCATAAATAACAGCGACCAACACTCGCCCGCTTTCCGTTAATAGTTCATCAGAAAATTAAAGTTACCCGAGCCTTGAATTGCGTTTATGATAAAGGCAATCCTGCACTCCATTGTTGAGGAGAGGGGCAGTTCTCTTGAATAGTCTATTAAGTAAAGGATAAACACCGAGAACGGAGGTATTAATCCATATACATCCCGAGAGCCGTAGGCCCGAGGGATGTATATGGATTAATACCGACGTTCGAGGTGTTTATCTGACTTATTTCATGATATTATTCATGAGGTATCTTTCATATAAATCCCTCCTCAAAGAGAACAAAAGCTGGCCAATTAGTCAATTCACATCTGCGTCAGATCGAACCGCCAACAATGAAAGAGATTTGATGTGCGAAATTTCACAAGACCATGAGAAACTGCGGTTACGTGATACCTTGGGACTAGCCGTCTAAAAACAATGCCACATTCGTAATAATGCTTTACCCAACGGATTTGAATAACAGTTCACTCTGTTTAAAATATTCATTTGCACGTATTGGTTGCAATGATGTAAGACTGTACGGAAAGCGATGAGGACATTTTTTTTGACGCAAAATAGCTTTTCGCAAGATAGTTTACTCCCAAAATTTAGTATCGGTCAGTTTTTGACGGGATACTAGACATAGATGAAATAGGAACTGAGCAGAACATCAACGTGGGACCGTCAGAGCAATCGAAAGGCACAAAAGTACACAGGCAGATTTCTATCGTAGACGATGGCGAACTTGAAAAGAGGAAGGAATCTCGAATACCGCCAAATACAAGAATAAACACATCGTGGGCAGTCTGCGTTTGGTCTGAATGGGCAGAGGAACGGAAAGAAATTATCTCAAGCAAAGGCGAAAGCGGAGCTAGATATCGCAAAGTCTCTCCTGAAGTAAAGTGAAGTAGTTGATTTATTATATTGTATAAAATTGAGATATTAAGTTCATCCAGAGGAACGATTTGATTCTGTGAAGTAGGCTCACGTAATAGCGTATGAAGTGGATTTAAAATTGAAAGTCGGTGGAGGGCAGTGATAAAGTAGCAGATAAGAGCGGGACCGATAAATTGAAATTATGACTATTAATGAGGGATTTATACAGATAAATCCCTCGTTTCAGGGATTTATCTGTATAAATCCCTGCAACGAGGGATTTATCTGTATAAATTACCAATTACCAAAAAATAAATTTCTGCACAGCAGAAGTAGAGAAATAAAATCGTTCACAGCGAGCGAAAGAAAAGTATGGTAAAAAAAGTGAAAAGTATCTCGAAAACAGAATTCTTGCACAGCCTCAAGGCGGAAAAAAAAATCATGCATTACACAAGGCTTCTTCAATCTTCTTTCAAGAGAAAATGTAACTGTAAAGCGGTTAGTAATCGTGCATTACATTGGCCCTTCATTTTCTAGCTTTTCAAGGGTGACTATCCTCAAATTCCTTAAGGAGGGCAATTCACTGCCGGGCACGGGCACGGACACGGCGCATTTCTGTTGTGACTACATACGGGTCGACCTTCCCGTCTGTGGAATTACCAATAGTAAATTTAGCCTCCAGGCAGGCTTTCTGCTTTTCTTTGAATCGGTAGCAAGGGCTTTTCCATTTCCTGTAGCGCCCAGCCCGCATTGAGGCTTTGGCCAAGCTGCTAACTGAGCTTGAGACTTGCAAAGTAAGGGAGAAGTGCAACGCCTTCGCTGAGGAGGGTGGCGTACTGTTGTTTTGCCAGGTTCATTAGGGTGTGCCTCTCCGGTGACATGGAGCAGGCTTCTTCAGTGTGTAGCAACCCGCCACGATTAACTTTAGTTATTTGCGGGTTGCTAATATAATTTGTTTTATTATTATTTGTAAATAAATTGTTGTTGTTGTTGTTGTTTGTTGTTGTTGTTGTTGTTGTTATTGACAGATGGCGTTCCAGGGCGGACGACCGTTGAAACACTTTGATGCAGCCCCCGGGGCTCAGTCTCGGGCTTAGGGTTTGGGGGAGGGGATACGGGGGTCCAACCCCGAGAGCTTGCTCGCAGGTTAGAGGAGTACTCGGGTATGTTTTGGCTGGGTATGTTCCGTCCAACCCAAATTTGGATCCCGTTTTAGAAAGAATTTGCACTCAAAATGTTACCTCGTACTAAAAATAGGTCTATTTTTAACACTCCATTCTAGAAAAATGATATGCTATCTCGGATGGCAGAGCCTCGGAGCGCGCAGGGCTGTCAGCCGCCTATCCCTGGTGTATAAGATTGTCCACGGCCTTGTGGACGTTGAAAGTCAGATTCTGGTCAGGAGTGGGCATGTAACTAGACAATCCCAATGTCAAAACTTCTGGAATATCCTAGCGCTCAAGAGTTGTTACAGAGCATCATTCTTTGTTCGCACTGTCCCAGAGTGGAAACATCTGCCCCCTCACATTCAGAACGCTTCTTCTGTTGACTGCTTTAAGTCCTCCCTTATGCGAGACTAAGACATTAAAGGGGCATTTTCACGCAGAATTTGCTGTCTTGTGGTCAAAATACACCAAATAGTTGACAAGTTACCTTTGCTCAAACATAAAATTGCTCTTGTAACACCAAGGAAAAATATCAAGTGATTTTTTTCAAGAAATAACAAACGATAATACTTTTTTCTGCGATTTTTCTACGACACTTGGGAGGAACTTGAAAAAATTGGCCAACTTTTTCAAGTTGCAATCCACTTCCATCCTGGCCATCCGCAGCCAAAGATAACGAATACTAGTTTCTGTGCGCTGGTAGAGTATTTGTGAACAAAACTGGGCTAACATTTTTAGGTTTCTATTGAAACAAATATGTTTTTTGGCTTTTCAAAGTGATACTAAAAAAAGGGGCCATAGCCCCTTTAAGATTTGATCTGTAAAAGCCATTACTATAACTGAATGACCGCTGACCGTTCCCTGTGCACATATATCCCATGTGGGAGCTTTGCGCAGTATTCAATTTAAATTTCGTAGAAATAGGCCCTTTGCATAACGTCACAAATATGTCAAAACAATGAGTGACTGGATGGCATGGAGAATATACATATGGAAGTTGTGTTGTATAAATTTGTTGTCATCATTCTGTCCATACAACCTTAATTTTTCTTCTGTATTTTTGTGATCAGTGCGTTCACCGAGACTTAGCAGCCAGGAACGTTCTCGTTGGAGAGGATTACGTTATGAAGATCGCCGACTTTGGTCTCGCTCGAGATATTTACAAGAGTGACTTGTATGTGAAGTCCACCAGTGGTGTTCTGCCAGTCAAATGGATGGCATTAGAATCTCTGTTTTTGAGAGAATACACTCAAAAGAGTGATGTGTAAGTTGGTTTATTGAACGAGTACAAAGGAGCACCAAAATGGGTGTAGATATGAAGTGTTGTTATTCGACATAACATTGTAGAGCGCAAATACGCATCAAAACGAGTGTAAATATGACGCGTTATTACACTCACTCTTCTGACCGCGCGCTAGGAAAAACAGCTTCAAAAACTTAGTTTTAGGAGATTACTGTCGTAAAACAAACAATTTATTCAGCGAAAAGTTGTGTAATACGGCTGGGCATTTTTACTTGTCAGTATTTAAAAATACTCAGCCGTATTACACAACTTCACGCTGAATAACCTCTATTTATTACATTCGTCTGACGGTGCGCAAGGGAAAACACTGTCAAAACACAAAAATTGGGAAAAGATGACTGGCTCAGTTACATCAGTTACGAACTAAGAATAAGGTAATAGTGCCACGCTTTAACCCTTTAAACCCTAATATCAAAATTTAAATTCTCATTTCTAGCCCTTTTCACTTCCTATAAAAAAAGTGGGGAGAAATTATTTGGATATCAAGAGAATTCATCTTGTGTGATTATGTCCTTAATTCTCATGACCTTTTTGATTGATTAGGCATTAATATTACAAGGAGAAATTTGATGCTGATCACTCTTAGGGCTTGAAGGGTTAACACATTTCATGAAAAATTCAATAGCACACAGCATCTATTGTGTGGGGTCATGTCGTACCTCCTTTGAACGAGTTGTTTTATTGGCTCACCAAAACAATAGATGAATGACCTAAACAATGCCCCTATCCCTATAAACAAT
Source organism: Cladopsammia gracilis (assembly GCA_022457155.1). Classification (NCBI taxonomy): domain Eukaryota; kingdom Metazoa; phylum Cnidaria; class Anthozoa; order Scleractinia; family Dendrophylliidae; genus Cladopsammia; species Cladopsammia gracilis. The sequence continues at coordinate 265,830 of JAJGOT010000158.1, forward strand.
AGCAGGTACTGTTTTAGAACGGCCAATGAAAATAGAGGCTTATGAGAGGTACGACCCTACCGATTGTGTGGAACCTTCTTACTCCTGACCTTGTAAAGACATCTAATGTTAAAAATTACACTAGAATGGCCTTTAAATCTGATAACCTACGTAATTTAGAGGTGAGGAGGCAGCGTGGTCGAGTGGTTAGGGCGTCGGACTTGTAATCCGGAGGTCCCGGGTTCAAGTCCCACTCTGACCACTTGCTGGAGTTGTTACACGGCAGACTCGAGTTCAACTCCTCGACCACGCTTGTAAAATAGCCAACTGGTTTGCCTCCTGCCAGTTGGGATTTTTAAAATGTTATGTTCTATTTGAATATTTGTTTCTTTATTTAGTGTCCCCAATTAGTGCTCGCGCGCTAAATACCTTGACACTTAAATAAAGTGATTATTATTATTATTATTATTATTATTATTATTATTATTATTATTATTATTATTATTATTCGGGCTGAATCTCCACAAACAGTGCCCCACTATAATAACAATAATTTTTTATATTATTAGGACGATTTTAATATACTTTTATTGTTTAAGTTTTAGTTAGCTTAAATGCACGACCCCATAAGCGGCAACGCTTTAATCACTATCGTGTTGAAATAAATTAAAGTCATTGTATTGTATACCAGTCTTATAAACAATTTATTGCGGGGGAAACTTGTGTACAACGGCTGGATATTTTTATTGTTTCTTCTCTCTACTACATGCTCGTAAAAAGGCACAACTCCTAAAACACAAAAAAAACCATGAACGATTTTCTTCAGTTTGCTAAGTGATTTCTTTTTTAGTGCATACGTCTTCGTTTTCTAACGTATTCCAACAAAAGCGAAAAATGTAGATTTTCGGAACGAATACTTGTCGTGCGATAAAGAAAGTTGTATAACAAGGTTTCGCCAGTTAGCATTCTGTGTTTAAGACGGACACCTGTCTAAGACGGATATCAATTATTGGTTGGTTCTGACAGAATTTCACTTGTTCTTCTGTAACTGAACTCTATACAAGACAGACATCTCTCTAAGGCGGACAGCTTAAGTTGGTTTAGACAACGTTCACTGTGGTGCTTACAACAGTAACAAAAGACTCCCACTTTCTTCAACAATTTATTTTTTACCCTCGAGTGTGAGTTAGCGAGTGTCTTGTTTTACTGATGTAGGCACTAGTATAGGCGTTAATAGTTTCGTTGATGCATATATAAAGGAGCATGCCATGCACGCTTGCAATGGAGAAACCATTCTAAACTATGGTTTTTACGTCACAGTTGGTCATTTGGTATTTGTCTGTGGGAGATATTTACCCTTGGAGGCACACCGTATCCTGATATACCCACGGAACAGCTTCTGGACTTTCTAAGTGACGGGCACCGTATGGAGAACCCGCAGGACTGTCCCCTGGAGATGTACACTATCATGATGGATTGCTGGCAACAGCATCCCGATGATCGACCCACGTTTGCTGAGTTCAAACAAAGGATTGGCAGAATTCTTGAGCTTCAGGCTTCCAAGGTGATGCTTTGAATGGTCAGAAATTACATTTGTACATACAGCATAATAAACAGCACCACAGAAAAGTACTGCTTTGCAGCTTTCATTTTAATGGACACACTTTAGGGTTTCATCCACAAACTTAATACGGGTAGAACCACTGTGTACAGCATAATAAACAGCACCACAGAAAAGTACTGCTCAGTAGCTTTCATTTGAATAGTCACACTTTAGGATTTCATCAACAGACTCAAAAGTTAAAACCACTTTGTACAGCATAATAAACAGTACCACAGAAAAGTACTGCTCAGTAGCTTTCATTTGAATGGTCACACTTTAGGATTTCATTAACAGACTCAAAAGTTAGAACCACCTTGTACAGCATAATAAACAGCACCACAGAAATGTGATGCTCAGCAGCTTTCATTTGAATGGTCACACTTTAGGATCCCACCGTGTAAAGCATAATAAATAGTACCACAGGAATGTACTGCTCAGCAGCTTTTGTTTGAATGGTCACACTGTTCATCTACAGACTCATAAGTGGGAATATGAACGATATGAAGTTAATTCAATCATGGCTGACGGCTAACAAAATGACTCTGAATGTCAAGAAAACAAAATAAATGCTTATCGGGAGTCAATGTAAATTATCACAATTACATAGTGACTTTACTGTACAAGTAAACAATAAACCGCTGGAAAGAAAATATCTGCTGGTCTTGCAGTCTTAAAGCGTATTAGTACTATCATACCATTTGAAACTAGAATAAATATATACAATGCACTTGTAATGCCCTATTTCAATTATTGTAGTCCAGTGTAGGACAATATTGGCAAGGGTCTTTCAGATAAACTTCAAAAGCTGCAAAATAGGGCTGCCAGAATTGTCACCCTTTCTAATTATGAGGTTCGCTCGAGTGATTTGTTTGTTGAGCTTGGCTGGGAAAGGTTAGAAAACCAAAGACTAAAACAGTTGGCTGTAATAATGTATAAAATCTATAATAATCTTTCCCCATTGTATTTGAGGCAGATTTTACCAATATTTCAAATATACACACACATAATCTTAGAAACTCTGAGTCAAATTGTTACATTACCAGACCAAGAACTGAATACGCCAAAGGTAGCTTACACTACAGGAGATCTGTTCTGTGGAACAAGATCCCCTTCGAGGTGAGACAGCGGCCCAACTTGAACGATTTAAAAGCCTCCTTGTATGGGGATCATTTATGTTTTTATAGCATTTTATTGACATGTAATTTAGTGGTTCTATAGTTAAAACTTTCAGTTTAATGTAGTTGATGTTAATCCGACTCTTAGGAAGACCACAACTATATGATAGGATATTCGTGAAAAAATAAAGATTGATGGTGATGATGATGAATCACATCACACGAGTCAAGGTTTTCTGTGTGAAGAAAGTAGTGTAACCTGCCAATGTAAATAGCCATTTTTTCTCCACAGCGAGGTTCGTCCGCTTACATCAGGTTAACAGAAGACGACATTCGCGGTCAAGATACCGGTACTTATTATCTTACTCCTCGTGATTATGGTTCCGCAATGCCTCCAACAGGAGCTGCCGGTTATGACAGGTTAGTCGACGTGATGTGTTGTTGTGTCATGTACTTATAACTTCTTATTTAACAATAGTCGGTTGGGTTCACAAGGCGACATTGGCTTCAGGATTTATCTCACAAATTACAGGAAATTAGCTCATGACGACCCAGTCATGAAGAAACATATGAAGTAAAGTATCTTATTAAGAACACAAGACAGTCGAACACAGAATCGAAAACCAAGATTTGAACCACAACCCTATAGCCGAAAGTTTGGCCGATTGGAAGCCAAAAGACTCCATTATCTCGATGCATGTGATGCACTTTTTATTTTAGTCAGTGCCGATAAGCGCCAATCTCGCGTTACGTGTAAACAGAACCTATGGAGCGGGTTTCAATTGAGTGATGGTTTTGGAAGACCGCTCTAAGTTGCCATGGTAACTAACCCTGGTTTAGCGCTAATCGGCCTTCGAATTTTTGCCAAGAAGAATTGTACATACATGGTCAAATTTGTACAATAAGCAATCTGAGGAAGTTAACACCATTTTTTTAACTATAGGCAATCGACTGAAGATATCGCACACAATCCCTTGCCTCCATTACCACGTGACATTGAACATGACCGGGAACTGGAACCAGATGAAAGACGACGCATGCTTGAACCAGAGGCCAGCGGCAGCTTGTCGGGGAATGAGAGTGGAATAGAACTGGAGGAGGGTAGTGATGAAATGGAAATGAGACCTGCTGCTCACACCAATGCGAAGAAGTCAAAATATAAACAGTCATTAGTCTGAACACTTAAAACCCCAACAGTGAACACTATTACACTACACACTACACCCCTCCTATAGCAAATGTATTGGGGCCAGAAAGAAAGGAGAATTTGTATTTCAGTATTGAGGATTAAAAGGTTAAGTGTTGGAAGGCTGAGAAGGCATCGGAAGACGTAAGAAATATATCGAGATACGATTATTAATCATATAAGTCAGGCCCCGGTTGTTCAAAAGATGGATAACGCTATCCACCGGATAAATCACTATCCAGTGGATAACACAATTGGTTTTGTTAATGCCTATCCACTGGATAGTGATTTATCCGGTGAATAGCGCTATCCGCCTTTTGAACATCCGGGGCCAGGATTCCACAGCAGGGAATTAAATTGAGTAATCTGGCCTATCTGAAGTGTATTACGAGATAAGTGTGATTCTTATTCATACTAGGGTATTTAGGGACCCGTGGTACTGCATGCTAGTCTTTGATTTCATTCTATAGATTCTTGACAATTTTACATATTTATTAACGGTACAGCTTTATGTATGAAGAGTAGTTTTATGTTCGACAACGTTATCAAAATTCAGATCAATTGGTGATGCACGATACTCCGCCATCAGCAATTACTGAGATTACTATGAAATTCGAGGCTAAATGGGCTTTATGTAAACCATAGGTGGACTGTGGTAAAACTATGGTACGACGGTATCAAAGGCCCGAAAATTGTTTTCTGTTCCGGATACCGAGAGGCTCGACATGCGCAGCGGGTATCTACTGTATATTATGGTATATGTTTAGTATCAAATGCCAGACGTCTGAAACGAAAGTAGTTCAAAGCAAGTATTTATTAAATTTATATATGGCGGCCAAATGACGAGTTTTTAGTGTGTTTAACACAAAAAGGACTAAGTACTAAGTAAGTAGTAAACGACGAGTGCTACATTAACAAATCTAAGAAAAGAGAAGAAAAAAATTGCACGAAACATTGCCTAGTGTAACATCCCCTCTTCGTGTAGCTGCAACATAGCAGATTGCGGCGTTACAGCTCGTCAAAGGCTGCAGATTGGTACCCGAAAGCTCGCATTTTCAAATAATTTAAATCAGATAGATAACTTTTTTACATTTAAATCATGTTTAACCCTGGTTGCGCGTCCATTTTTACAGGAATCTTATAGCTATTTTCTATAGTTTGTAGCTAACCGTATTTCCACGTTAAATGAAGCATGTATGTTTCTTTCACTCAAACTCTAAGGCATAAATAAAGTAGAGTAAGTATAGTCAAGTGAGGCCTTTAAGCTACTGTGTCCAAGCCCGAAAAAGCCTGAAAAAAGGCATAAAACTTAAACAAGCGTCCGCTGTTTTGCCATTTTTAACCCGTGAATACGCGCAAGCGTAATGAACGGGTTATCGGTAACGGCAGCTAATTCACTGAATCACTCACTCACTTGGTGACGCAATGCTTTGTTACGAATGCGTTTCCAGCTATAAAAATAACTCATTTGTTGTAAACGAATATAAACAACAATAAGCTAAAAGATGTTTCGCATTTGGAGTCGTTAATGCAACATTAAAATCGATCTAAAAGAATTTTTCAACAGACAAGAAAAAAAAACCAGAGGCGGATTGCCTTTTATTTTTCTTTCTTCGGACTGGACATTATGAAAGTGATGTACTTTTTTTTTTTGCGTTCGTCAATCTTGAAAAAAATATCGAACCGTGTCAGTGTGAAAACATAGCTTACCGCAATAATGCGTTACGCGTTAGCATTTCTAAAACACGGGTTGGCGCTTAGGAGCCTTTCATTTCGCTCCCTCTATCGCAACCCGGTATCCCCCTTAAGAATAATCAATAGCATTACTTCCCGCAAAAAGCACCTTGAAATAATGGATATCATTAATTCAGGCTACTTAACGAAGTGCAACGAAGACTCAAATTATATGAAAGCAACGGCGCGGTGAGACTTTTTCCCCCTGGTGAGCCAATAGAGTTACCCTAACCCTAACCCTAATCTTCTTTGGCACTTTTCGCCCTTTCACCTCCTTTCCGCGGTCGTTTTTGTGTCTTCGTTCTACTTCGTAAACAAGCCTGAATTAATGATATCCGCTATTTCAAGGTGTTTTTTGGAAGTAATAATAGTAATAAGTAATAGGAGTCATTGATTGGATTTAAAGATCGATTCAACGTGAATGTTTGGAACCATCTTGGAAAAATGTTCAGATGGAAATAAAATGGACAAACTCTGAGATTCATGACGCAAAATGGGGTTTCTTTGTGGAGGCTCGTAAGGGTTTCTTGCATTCAATGGTGTGTCTAAATGATGAAATATTAAAATAATGACGCAACCGGTAATATGGACAACGTTTGGACATCCATACGACGCTATTATCAGGCAATACAATGTACTTTAAGGGTGCTTGTGACTTCATAGCCATTACGCTGACAACAGTACAGCGCTCTGAAAAGAGCCTCTAAAACCCAGTTTTTCTTAATTTGGACAGCACAACTTCTTTTCTTTTCTTTTTGGCGCTATAACACAAATATATCTGTGGAAATCAAGTTATTTCCATAAAGGTTGTTGTCAGATAAGAAAAATATTCCGCTACATAATTTTTTCTGAAACTTTTGTTTAAGATAGGAAATACCGAATACTGCTTACTACAGAAAATCGGGATAGGTCACCAAACAAACTTTCGAGATAAAGAGGAATATTTTATGCACGATTTATTTCTGGCTCGCGCGATTTTACGCAGTATTTTCATTTCCGGTGAGCTGCGCGAGCTACCTTTTGATAGGAAAATCAGCTGACGCGTACGTCAATGCTGACGAGTGCACATCGCGCGCGCACGCACCTGAAAACCCTTTCTAACCTCCTTTAGGACAAGGTCATATCAAGGGATAAAAACAACGAAGTTATTGCCATTGAAAGTTATTGCGGCATTGAGAAAGTTACTGCTATTGAAAGTCATTGCGGCATTGAAGTTACTGTTATTGAAAGTTGTTATTGCGGCATTAAAAGTTACTGTTATTGAAAGTTATTGCGGCGTTGAGAAAGTTAATGCTATTGAAAGTTACTGCAGTATTTTTATTTTTGTCTGGTTTATTGGTTTTCTCTTCAATAACAAAATAACTGCTGAACAAGAGGTCCTCATTTTCATGCAAAAGAAAACAAAATAGCGGGCGCTTGTAAAACGTTTTATGCCTAAGAGTTTGAGTGAAAGAAAACAAACTATATGTCAGTTTAAGAAAATTGTATAAAATTCTTATGTTTCTGTTTATGGATTCTCGCCGCTCCATTGCCGGATTGGCCTCGCTATTGGCAATTATTCTCAATTAAAGTTTAAAGATGTTTTCAAACGACGCAGAAGACAGTGGTTTACATGTGAAAAGGCACTGTCCCAAGTCAAAAGGAAAACAGGGAAGGCAGTTGACTAATGTTCAATACTAAACCTTATTCCATGGTTTAACAGATTTTAATGCGCGCGGATATCTTACGAGTTAGGTTGTATGTTTTCGAGCCCGCGAGCAATGAGTAAAATATCCGTACGTAGTACCTGTTGAACCATCGAATATTATTTGACTGAATCTCTTGTATTTATTATAGCTTGTGTCTTGAAACCGGGATGCTAAGGTGTAATACGATAATCTACTGTGTAATATGCTCGGATATTTTGCGTGTTCTCTTTCCCTTATAAGGTAAAATGACGTGGCAGCCCAATAAATATTATTAAAGGCCCACCTTCACCCAAAATGCTGTGCGCGCCGTGATCACTTTCTGTGCTGGATTTCGTGTAACACGAAATTCACGCTTGAATGCGTGCAACCAATCAGATCACGCGTATGAACAATGGAGCATTTCAAAACAAAAACAAACGACCACGACGTATTTTGGGTGAAGGTGGGCCTTTAAGTTAACAAGTATAATGGTATTAACTAGTAGTAATCATAGATTATAGTGCGTCTCCTTATTCCGTGGCACCTCGTCTTGACCCAGTACCTCAGTTTCATGAGCCACTGTTTAAAGTCTATGTCGCGCAGGCAAAAACGTCGGGCCAACATCAAACAAATTCACGCTATCACCGTGGGATCGGCAGAGATCTCACCCTCACGTCGGTATTTAGGTGAAAGTTTCACAAATCAGGCGGGGAACCACAGCAAAATCAAGATAGAAAATTCAAAACATACCAGAACGGTAGCGAGGAAAATCCGATACCTTCTTGCTTGATTCAAAAGAGACCCAACAACTTACTTGGTCCGGAGAAGAACCTTCGTCCAATTTTTCCACTCCGTACACTGCGTACTTTTAGTAGGCTTTGAAATATTGAGCCGTACGATTCCAAAATCGGGAAAATATCCGAAACTAAATCAAGACAAATAGATTATTCACATGTGACATTTCGAACCCCAGCTCCCCAGTATGATGCCTGATTTCCACGCGCTGGGAAATTGTGACGTTTCAAGATGGCGCAGATTTGGTACCGTCACTTTTCTCGATTCGTTCCGCCTAGACGACGCGCTAAGCATGCTGGATACTATTGTGACGTTTCAAGATGGCGCAGATTTGGTACCGACACTTTTCTCGATTCGTTCCGCCTAGCCGACAAGATTAGGAAGCGTCTCCTTCGTCGACGCAACAAGGGGGGAGAAAACGATACAATTGTTTCATGATAAACAACTATAACTTGCTATACCTTAACTATACCTTAGCGCAGACATCCAAATTGATATGCATGCTCATTAAATAAGGAAATCTAAAACGGGCGTGAAATACTGACGTATTGCTACTGATAACGAAAAACATCGCAAGAATTGGAGACGGTGCTGACATTTAAAGTGGTGCTTTTCGATTCACCTTCCACCAAGAAATAGACTCGTTCCTATTCCCTTTCTTGAAAGGCAGAAAGGAATAATATTTCAGATGCTACGCTCACCGTTTGCAGGCACCTAGTCCGTCCTACCTCGTCCCAGAGCCCGGATCAAGCTTCCCAAACATGAGAACCATTCTGTTTTAGTTTAAGAAACTTTATTTAATACCAATATAAACTTGTTGTAGATTTCGCATTAAAAAAATACTAAGATACGTACCGCATTATTAAGAAATCGATTTTAAAAGTAATTTTGAAATTTAAGCTGTATTTTGTGCCACGTTAAACATTGCACGACCGAGCTTCATATTTATCCGATATGATAATTAATTCTTATTTCTAAGGTAATATTATACTCATTGTTCTTGCAGTGCTATCCAAGATGTTGGCCAAACTAACTGGCTCTATTCACATCTCGAGTCGTTTAATGAGTGTTTTGATGAAATCCTCGGTGTACGGGCGAATATGCTTTAATCCTCATTATTTAATTAAAAAACTATAAACATTAATTACAATGCAGCATGCTAGCGGTCTTGTCTTAACTTACTTAGAGTACATACAAATTAAGTGGCTGCTGCATGCCATCGTTGATTTGCGTAAAAAAATGCTTACGTGCTTTTAACTTGAATATTAACAGCTCCAAAGCAAGGAATGGGTATTTGTCGAATACTGACAAAATTCGTCTGGTATGTGCTAACATAAATACGCATAATTATGATTCTGAAAATAATATCCGTGGTTATCTATTCCAATTTTGACCACGCATGTTGATTCTGGTTACTGCTTTCTTTTTCCTGCAGTTTGGTGAGTTAAAATATTTTTACATTCGAGTCAGCTAGCCCCTTTTAATAGGAAAACAAAACAAAATTAACAAGTTTTGTTCTTTTCGCTTCAATATCCATCAGATCTTTCATAATGTGCTATTTATTACCATAACTATTCTTGGGTGTTGTTATCACACTGACATGGTACTGCGCGACAATGTTCTGTGTATGTTGGGTGTTATCACACTGACATGGTACTGCGCGACAATGTTCTGTGTATGTTGGGTGTTATCACACTGACATGGTACTGCGCGACAATGTTCTGTGTATGTTGCGAAAACAAGCTAGGATAACACGCGTATATTGAAATGTATATACGTCCTTGGTCAATTTATTATTCGTTCTTGCTGTAAAAAAGAATTCAGTTTAGTCTCGCCGAACGGAGAATGCATTATCGTGCACCTTCGTACCATCCGTTTCCTAAAACTCACAATGCTGTTTCAATCTTCTGCTGTCCCCCTTTGATCAACACCTTTGCTTCTGGCACCTTGTCCATTTCTATGGCAACCGGTTTATTCCCCGGAGGGGGGAGAAATGGGGCATCAGCACGCGCATCATCGACATATCCATCATCAACATATCCATCATCTGCTCTATCCAAGTCAATTCCACTCTCTCCACTAATCGCGTTTTCGTAGGAAGGGGGGATGGAAGGGAGGGGCTCGTTTGGGATGTCATCGTCGCTCATGACGGACAGGTCTGGTGGCAGAGTGGGCAAGGGAGAATCATACCTAAAAATAGATATAAACTGTTAATTACTGATCGAGATGATGAGTACATATAGAGAATGTAACACTAAAATAACAAGAGGCTACAGGTAGCCTATATTCGTGCGCATACGAAAGAAAGTTTCATGGACATTTTATGGTTTATTTTAAACGAATCACGCAACCTCTCCCCCAACGAATTTTGCATGACACACATTTCACCATCACTCAAGACATGTTGATTGAAGGTACCAATTTTTCTGTACTCGCTGTGAATATTTAATTTATTGATTCTCGACCAAACCCACACTAGTCTAATACTTCCCAAAACGTTAATTATTTCTATTACATTGGGTTATTTCCCCCCCCCCCCCGGCGATGGATGGCAAGATTTTTTTACCCCTCCCCTTCCGCCCGGATTTCCTGGCCCGCCCGATCATCGTTAATACAATAGGCCATTTGCACGATGGCCTCATTTCTGACTACAATCGTGCAAATGGCCTATTGTATTAATGATGATCGGTGATTCCCAAGTGGCAAATAATCCCAGAATGCGGCAACTTTGAATAATTTACGGACACGAGGGGTCAAGCATTAAAGGTCAAATGAACCAAACATTTGACATATTTTCTTTTAGTCCAATATTAGTGCAATGTGTGGAAAGAGGACCAAATAAACATATTCTGAAGTTTAAAACTAATTGGACTTGGCATCGCAAAGATATTGGAAGTTGAAAAATGAAACTTTTTGGGTTTCATAATCGTAGAGCGATCGGGAAAATTGTCGGAAACCAATAGTGACGTCCCTGTTGACCACCTCAAAACAGTCAAGGATTGAAGTTGAAAGTCGGTGACTGAGCGGAAAACTATGGTGTTTTGTTCTGTGATAAACTGCAGCAACAATTGTCCATTTTCATTACGAAAACAGTGAAAATCTTACACGCATGTTAGAATACTCATGTATTCGCCAGAAAAGAGGACACTGGGAACACGGTTGGCTCGCCAATAGTGACGTCATAATCCTTACCAATCCTGCCACTTGAAGCACGCGGCCATTTCAGAAACGTTTTCGTGAAGTCTTCGGAAATCTTCGTACTTTTAGCTACGTGACTTACTTAAAGGCTCAGGAAGGCAAATTGATGCGTAAGTATGCTTTTAAAAACCTTTAAATGGATAAAGAAAAAAATTCAAATTTTTGGTTCATTTGACCTTTAAGATCAAAGGCTCCTTAGAGCCAACCCGTGAATTTGAAATGCTAGCGTAACGCAATATTGCGGTAAGCTTATGTTTTTACTCTATCACGGTTCAATATTTTTTTTAAAATTAAACGTAAGGAGTTTTGACAAACGCAAAAAGTAAAAATACAGTACATCACTTTCATAATGTTCAGTCCGAAGAAGAAAGAAAAAAAAAAAAGAAAAAAAAAGAACGGCCCGAGCGAGATTCGAACCTGGGCCTTTCGGCTGTAAGTCCGCGGTTTACACCACTCGACCACCGTAACCTCTGATATGAGACGGGTTAAATTTTATTACTTGAAGTTAGATAAGAATCAAAACGAGTGTCTCAGTTGAAATTCTTTTTAGATTGATTTTAACGTTGCATTAAAGACTCCAAATGCGAAACATCTTTAAGCTTATTGTTGTTTATATTCGTTTACACCAATTTAGTGATTGTTATAGCTGGATTCACGCTGTTCTTGTTGCAAAACGCATTCGTAACAAAAGCATTACGTCACTAAGTTTACAGCTGATGGAAGGAGTGAGCGAGTGAGTGCTCATTTGCATATCTGTCGCCGTTACCGATAACCCGTTCATTACGCATACGCGTATATTCACGGGTTAAAAATGGAAGACGTGAAGTAAGCAAACTTGACGAGCCAAATTCGCCGAGTTTCGTCGAGACTATACACATGAAACTACAACCAAAGACAAAAGTGTTGGGAAGGGTCCTTGTTTTCCTCACCCCTCCCCCCTCGTCCCCCCTCTTACAAAGTTGCTGTCAACGCAAATACTTAACTTACACTGTCTTTTGTATAGACGTCTTCAACATTGGATTTGGGGGAGAGGGGGGCTATAAAAAGCGTTGTGCGCGTCTTTAATTGAGCTGAAACCCAAAGGTAGTGTCATTTTTAAGCGTTTTTCAAGCCTTTCCAAGTAATTTTGTCTTGGGTGGTTGTAGGTAAGGCCGTTTGTACATATACTGAATGTTATACTTAAAAATACCAGAAAAAAACAAATCGGTAGTTTTTTCACGAGTCGAACAAACTTGAATATCTTGAAATTCATAATTACGCACTGTTTTTGCTGGGAGCTTCCGATCTTTTCCGGTTATTCAGCAAAGTTTTCGGTTGCATCAAGCTTTCAAGTAATAGGATGCGATTGCAGCCTTACTTTAGCGTTCTTGCAACAGCTGAGGCAAATACGCATGCATAACATTTGGAAGCTTAAATTCAGTATTCGACTGTGCAGTAATTTCTGTCCAGCTGATTTTGTGGAAAATTGCTCACAGTAAAGCTTGAAGTCTTGGAACTTATTGAGCTTAATTAGAAAAAAAATCTGTCGTCGTGTTATGAAAATATTCGCGTTTTCTTAAAAAACGGGGTTTTCTAAAAACGCTTGTAACTTTTAATCGCTTATCTTATATACACTAAAATTTAAAGTCCTGTATAATTTCGCCCTACCAAAACTTACAAAAATCGGTTAACGCTGACATACCGAAAATTCGATTTATAGGGAGCCTCCGCGCCATTAAATAGCTGCTGGCCACCTTAAATTCAGCAACCTGCTTTATTATATCTAGTGTTTCTAAAATTTCCGACTTTTCCTTTGTGTATATAGAATGCCATTCTTTCCCTGAAGATGATTCGCATAATGTTTTCGCGAATCAAAAAAATCTTGAACGCAAACTTTATTTCAGAAAGCGCTATTTAATTCAATTATATTTACTACCGGCCTTTACCGTGATTATTGGCTTCATGAAGAAAACATTCGAACAAGTTTGCGTCTAATGTTTCCCAAACCGTGATTGCTTTCTGTTACATTTGAAAACACTACTTTTAAAAGCAATAAAATCAGTAAACGACCGGGCTATTTTTCAATTTTAGCAATTCTCAAAAACAGTATTTCCCGCGACCGTCCGCCGTTGACTCTGTGTTTAGAGTGCACAAAAGCTGACAAAAGCAACCTTTTCTCGGTCTAGAATAACAAGTATGACTACTCCGAATAAAATACACCAGTTGTGTATTGAAAATTGCCCGAGAAACTGATTTGGAAATCAAAATTGCAAAAAATACAAAGACATCTTTGCGTAAGGCGACGCGTGTGAAGTTTAATAGAACCATAAAATTCAATTCTTGTTTTGTTTACATAATATCATGAGACAATTCTCTAAAACTAAAGAGAACATAAAGAAAAAGTAAATCACAAATTGATATCAACATAAAAGTTGCTTTGAAAGTGTTTTTAGAATGTAACGAGTCACATTTGTGTTCGTTTTGATGCGTGTTTGCACTTTAGAATGTAACAACGAGTCGCATTTGTATTCGTTTTGATGTGTGTTTGCACTTTAGAATGTAACACTTGTATTCGTTTTGATGTGTGTTTGCACTTTAGAATGTAACATTTGTATTCGTTTTGATGTGTGTTTGCACTCTAGAATGTAACAACGCCGCATTTGTATTCGTTTTGATGCGTGTTTGCACTCTAGAATACTATGCCGAATAACAAAACTCACCCAAAAGGTTAATAACTCACCCCATTCCTTCTCCTTTCTTGTCTGCATCTCCAAAATGAGGAGGTTCATCCATGTCACTCATGGGAGTATTAACCGGTGACTTCACGTACCTCTTGGATTGTCGGAGGTCCCCGTCATCGCATGGCTGCATGTAGTATCCTTGACTGGTAGACTCAGCCTCCTCTTCCATCAATGCTAGATAAGGGTTCTCCTGTGAAACAAATGAGCATCAGGTTGTAGTGAAACCTTTGCACAAAAGCCAGCATTGGACAGAATTTTCCGGGCGTTCTTATGGGGAGGTTTTAATGAAAGCTACTTGAGTGAATGGATCAGCAGCTGGGATCAGAAAACATGGCAGCTGTAGACAGGTGGCCGTCACTGAAGGCTTCCAGTCGCTGCAGTGTGTACTGCAGACAGGACAAAAACCGTACGAACGTGGAGAAAACAACATGACGTATGAATGTACTTGCCTTTTAAAAGAAGTAGCAGATTATGATAGCAGTAAAAAGAAAGTTGTTTGCGTCCAGGAGGACGAGTATGTAACGTGACAATTAATATGTCTTTTACGAAAATGATGCATCAGAGACGGGGGAAGGGCAGGCATATGGGCCACTGTAGACTCAGGGATCGTACCTTATGGACTAAAAATTCATGAACTTCAAAATTCAGACACTTAAATGTTCTTCTTTTGTGTGCGTATTTTTGTTCTTGTTTTTGACTAGCCTGCGAACAGGCTCCTGGCTCGGAGGGGCGCTATTTTCCGGCGCGAAGCGCCGGTAACGACCCCGCCGTCCGACTGGAAGCCTGTCCGCTGGCTAGTTTTTGATGAACTTTTGTACACACGTTGCTTGCGCAAAAAACATCAATAATGCATCAGTCATGAAGAAAAAAACTTTGAATTCTTTCAGTCATTCATTCAGTCAGTCGATCGATCGATCGATCAATCAATCAATACCGTTGTGGTGTTTTTCTCCAGGATCTTGGCCAGCCGTTCTGTCAGAGTTGTAAAGTGAGGCCTTTCGTCAGCGTCTTGGATCCAGCAATCTCTCATGATAGTGTAGACTTCCAGCGGGCACTTGGCTGGCATGTCCATCCTCTTACCTTCACTCAGGTAGTCAAGAAGCTGCTCTGTGGGGAGGCCAGGGTAAGGGTTACCCCCAAGGGTAAATGTTTCCCACAGCAGGATTCCAAATGACCAACTGAAAACAAAAATTAGAAAGTTATTATAAACATGGCTCTGGAGATGACTTTCGTTCAGGCGCTCAGGTTATTGAAACGTTTCGTCAATGTTAACAACTGCTACTGAGGTTCCTAGTGGTTAGGGCGCAGAAGGTGTATTCCGGAGGTTCCTGGTTCAAGTCATCCTCCAACACGGTAATACTCCACACCTTCTCGTGTTAAATTGCAGTTCAGGGGAGCAGGCATGGTGTATATGGCCCGGGTTCGATTCCCAGACTCGACGTCATATGTGAGGTGGACGAGGTGAGTTTGTTGTTATATTAGTTCTTGTCTCTTCTCCGAGTGATTATTCTTCGGGTTCTTCGGTTTTTCATCCCTCCTCAAAAACAAATTTCTAAATTTCAATTCATTCTGTATCAATCCAAAGACCATGATTTGTTTGTCAGTCACAAGCCTGCGAAGTATGCTCGTTAAACCAAGTCGATTTACTTTTTTATTTATTTAGTTCTATGTTCAAATCCTAGGCTATGTGATGTCACCTTCCCATCAGTTGGGATTTAAAAAAATGTTTATTATTAAATTGTAATATCACTTTCCTGCTTTATTTACAATGTTATCAATTAGCACTTTCATGCAAAATACATCCTGAAAACCTGGGTACTTACACGTCGGTTTTCTCTGTATAAATTCTATCAAACAATGACTCTGGAGCCATCCACTTCACAGGAAGCAATCCTTGTGTCTTCTTCACATACAGATCATCTTTGTAAATGTCTCTTGCCAAACCAAAGTCAGCTATCTTCATGACATAATCATAACCAACTAAAATGTTTCTTGCAGCCACGTCTCGATGAACACACTGGCGAGAAACATACATGTTAGGTAAAGAAATAAATAAATGTAGCTTTTGACCCTGGATCTTGGTATATTCAACCCTGATAATTGCTACATGTAGTATTTGCGCTCTAGAAATGTATGCCGACACAGAATAAACGTTTTTCCCCATCTGTACCCTCTCTTTTAACCTCTCGTTTTCTGCATTGTTCAAAATCAGTTTTACATGATGTAGTAACTTAGGCAGCAGAATGTTTGTGTTCGGCCATATTCGTATTCTCAGTATTACACTGGAACTAGCTTGCAATGGAGGCTCATGCGGGGGAATATCATTAAAAATATTTGCATATGAAAGGTTGCCCCGCATTAACCTCGGCTGCAAGCTAGTTCCAGTTCAATACCGAGAATATGAAAATGGTCTTTTGAAAAATGTAAGCCACACACACCGCAAAACCGCAGAACTGACCAACCAGTTGCAGCATTAATTCTCTTTTTCTGTTTTGCAATGCAAGGGATGTGCATTGTCTCAGTGGTGTTGGTTATAGTAGTATTCACAACCCTGCAGCATTCCTTACCTTTTTTGATGCCAAGAATGACAACCCTCTTGCAACCTGGAAACCTATCATTACTAAATCAACTAAAGTGAACTCTTTGTCTGGGTCATTCATTGTCTTGGCCCAATTTGCTTCATAAATATCCCTTCTTCCACGGAGGAAAGACAGTAAGCTGCCATGTGGAGCAAACTCCATAATCACCATTAGACGTTTTCCTCGTGTGCAGGCTCCAAGAAGATTGACAATGTTCCTATGCTGTCCAAGATGAATGAGTATCTTGAGCTCTGAAGCCAGATCTTTGTATTCTGCTCGAGTAGCACCCTCTGAAACAACACAAAACAATTATTGTGAATCACCATTACTGAATTAAATACTATACCATAAATTTTTACCTTTCAGACTGAGTGTCAAGAATTTTAATTCAGTCATGTCTTTTAATTCAGTCTACATCTATAAAGTTTCTATATGTTCGAGAGTGTACCATCGGTTACATCTAAATATGAACATGTCATGAGAAAACACGACCTAGTTTGGTATCAAACATGCCATGATTGGCCATCGAACAGTTGAACAGCCAATTCCACAGACTTTGTTTGTTTCTAAGTTTGAGTGAAACCATACTTTATAAAACATTCCTGTAAGCTGCGGCAGTGAAGGGTGCAAACCTTCACACAATGAACATTCATATGCAATTTTTGATGCCTATGTAGAAGTGTTTTCATGCCACATGTTACTGTTAAGATGCAACCAATGCTACTGATGGTGAAACAAGTCTGTGCCTGGATTTGCTGTTTATTCCCTGGAGTACTGACATTGCCTCAACCCTTACCTTTCTATACCTAATTGTGGTTCATGTACCTACTAAGGTAATGTTTTCATGCCATATGTTACTGCTTAGATGCATCCAATGGTAATAATGGCGAAACAAGAGTCTAAATATAAGGACTTCCTGTTTGGACCAACCCTTGCCTCTCTCAATAACTCATTGTGTTTGACGGATATGTCTCTTGTAACAATGCAGACCAGGGATGCTCCAGTTACTTTCTTTATCTTTACAAATACATACTTTTTTGTGCTAATTAATTTTGTTAACAACTTAAACTTGCTGCTCTTTGCTCCCACCCCCACTCAGTTCCTTGATCTTGTAATTTTTCTAAGGGGATAATGGGATATGGCCAAAAGCACTATTTTAATATTTAATGTTTTTTTTACTAAGCTTATTTTTGACAGGAGTATTGAAAAGGTTTACAAACCTTTCAAGGTTTTCACTGCCACAGGAACCTTTAAAGTCTTCCATCCTGCACCACTGTCTTCCTTCTTCAGGTCCTTTGCTCTTGATGAGCGACGAATCTTTGAGCGTCGCTTGAAAGATTCTGCAGTCTTGTCTCGTGGATTGAGAGCTAAGATACCAATGGCTTCTGCCCGAATAACCTGCCCAAAGGCTCCGGCACCCAGGATATCTCCAAGGATAAGTCTCTCTTCAGGAAATTCCCAATCTGGGTCATATGGCAGATCATTACACTGTTCCAGAAGACTGCGATCCGGATCAATCTGAAAAGATATAACTCAAAATGCTAAGTTGTCCTGGGAAGTGAACACATATGCTGACTGAGCAGGCTTTGCATCTCCATTAACCAGATAGCAAACACCTAGTAAAATGGAGCTAAGATGGTAAATATGGCCATGTCCAGTAACAAGATTTTTGAAAATGACGGCACGCTCACCATGTGATAATATCACTGAAAGCAGTTTTGCATGGAAGACGTGTTACAGAACATGACATAATAAATCCAGTACAATACTAATCAAAGAAATAATGCCACAGATATACCTCGGTCCATAAATCCTTCCAATGAACCTGGAAAGGCACTTGACCTAGTACAGTGTAGATGTACTGTAGATGGAGATGTTACATACTGTACCTACAGCTGCGTGCCTTAATTAGCGTGATATAGATCATTCTATATTTCTAGCTTTAGCTTGGTTAAACATCATTAACAGACCATATTAAATTAGTATGTATTTATTAGTACATACAGCTGTAATTGCTTTTTCCGGATTTATCTTTAGTAGTTTTTGTGCCATATAGTTTTTTTTTTATAATTAGAGTAATACTTTTATAATTAGTTTGCTAAAGGGAGTAAATAACAGTGTATTATTGTTAATTAACCTGGAACCTACTAAACAGATGTCTATCACTGGACAGTCATCAGTATAAGATACCTTGTAATCTGATTGCTGCAGGAAATAGATCTTCTTATATTCATCTATTTGTTTCTTCTGTCGGCGATACAGACAACAACAAGCCACCAGCACAATAAGAACAAACACACCCACGCCAACAGCAATGCCCACCAGAGCACTAGTGCTAAGACCGCCACCATCTTCAGAAGCTAAAATCAATCCAACTGAACAAGAGTAGAAAAACAATCACTTTATAGCCAAAGAAAACACATTTCATTTGTAATTATTATCACGTTTTTTTTGCAGTCAATTATTATTATTATTATTATTATTATTATTATTATTATTATTATTATTATTAAATTCTTATTATTATCCACAGCTGATTTTAAAACACTTGTCTAAACTAGGAAACTTATAAGTCTGTTAGAAAGGTATTTTCTGCTCATATGGGGCTTTTCACATTAATATTGTTTATCAGTAAAATATCATTGATTTCTAACATAATGGAAAACAATTTTTTTTACAGAAAAACACACATGATGCTGGCCTTTATTTTATAGGAAACAGAAAACTCAATTGAAAGGATCACCATTATCGTAGTCTAATCGTGGAGTGGAGGCTCAAAAAGAATGAACATACAACTGTAAGCATTTGACACTGATGACACTCAAAGATCTTCAATAATGTGCATGCTATTGTGTCTGCAAACATACCTTCAATGACATCTACAGAAACCTCTGTGCTCTTCAACTTATTACTAGCAATGCAACTATAGACTCCAAAATCATCTTCTTTCATTGATTTAATTATCAACTGCTTGGAGTTTGTTGTACTTGATGCGACTATCTCCCCTGAACTGTTCTTTACCCATGTGATGTTAGGAGATGGGTTCCCTTTAGCCTTACAGGTTATGTTCAGCGTGTCCTCTATTTCCAGAGACGTTTTGTAATCTTTCTCAGGTTCGATTATGACTGGCACCACTTTTGAGATGGAAAAATACCAATAACTCATCAGTGATGGGATGTAAAAGTGAACACTTGCAAATGTTACAAATTGTATATTGTATCGTTGAAATTTTTCAAAAGGACCCCTAACAGATATCATAATCTCGTAATAAGGGCGTGGCCTCTGTTCATATTAAACCTAAGGGGTACAAAAAGAAACATTACATGTGACAAAGCATTTTCAATATTTTATTGGTGATTAAGTTGGTCTCATTGAAAAAGTTCTCAAGTTTCCACCTTTTATTTAGGACATTTCGAAACTGAACACCTTTTAAAAGGTGCCCAAAGCCTATTGTTAACCCTTAAAAGGCATGACGAATATCCCCGTCATTTGTACCTTGGAAGTCCCCCCTCAGGGAATCAAGTAGCCATCAGGCTATTGCTCTAAGTAAAATTATAAGGAGCCCAAAGTGTGCTAACTATGAAGTTTAGGGTGCCCCGCAATAAATTACAATGGAAGTTTATCTTGCCACCCATAGACAATTCCTCTACCAATACTTTACATGGTATTGCATTTGAATTACCATGCATATACTTACCCTCCACATTCACAAAGGCGTGCTTTTCCATGCTTCCAGCTTTGTTACTAGCACGACACTGGTATTTTCCTTGGTGTTGTTCAAATTCTGGATTACAAATCACAAGATAACTTGGATTATTATGGGAAAGGTAGTAATAACCCTCCTTCCGATTCTTGCAGTTATCACTATTTCCACCGAGGTCGTTGTTTTCCTTGTTGACTTGTTCGCGGTCTCCTTTACCATCCTTGTAGAAGTACCAAGTAATAGAAGGTTTTGGGTTACCAGTTGCTTGACAAAACAATCGGACTATTCCACCTTGTTCTTCTTGACGCACTTTTTGATCAGGTATATCGCTGATACTTGGTACAACCAATGCTGTGAAAACAAATGTACATGAAATAACAATCAAAGACTCCTATTAGGCAACTCGCGAATACAAAAAACACTCTAAATAAAGGATTCTGCACACCTTCAGATCCTCCCCTCTCCTAAGCATTTGGCTAAATTTGAATACTTCGGACTTTGTGCAAGGTGTTTTCAAGGAAAAGACAAATTCCTATAAGTAAAATTGTAGTTGACCAAAATGACCAAAAAGACAATTATTATTGTTCTCTTATATCAACTCAACAGTATGAACACTGAATGTCTGATGGGAAAAACTACCCTTAGAACTATTTACTCAATCACTTTTGAATGCGCTATTGATACAAAATCCCGCAAATTCCAATATAAAGTTTTAAATGGAATTTTACCCTTCAACGACTTTCTTTTTAAGATTAGGAAGAGTGAGTCTCCTCTCTGTACCTTTTGTCATACAACAGAGAAAAACATGCCTCATTTGTTTTTTCGACCACTTAAAGATTCGCTTCTTTATAATCACTTTATCTTACCTTTGAAACAGTATATTTATAGCTGTAAACTTAAGAATGTTATACCTTATTATAGGAAATTAACAACGCACTTTATTAACGCGATTTTACAAAATTCGCGTTAATTTAATGTATCTTAATTAATGTCGATGTAAATTTAATGCACGCTATTTTAGTTATTTTAAAGCACCTTTATTTCATTACAAAACCTTATTAGTTCATCACTCCTCTATCGGCTCTTCAGAGTCACATTTCACGGAGGCTTTGAAAGATCTTTTGAATTGATAGGGTCTAGTTAGGTTTCAAAACCAAATTTTCGGCTTTAAAAAAAAACTTAGAAACATCCGTGCACTTGTCTCGGAAAGTTTTATTGACGGAAGCCAAATGCAGTTTGGCGTTCAGAAATGTAAAGTACGAGTTTGCAGAATTATGAAAATCGCAGTAAATAAAGCAAGATGCTCATCGAAAAATTTGCGTTAATTTAATGCATGTAAACCTAACTTTCGAAAAATTCGCGTTAATTTAGTGTAACGTAAATTTCCTTCGCGTTGTCAACGTGCATTGTTAATTTCCTATAATAAGGTACCAACAAGAGTTGTATTTTTCACAAAAGTAAAAGCAGTTTTTTAAATGGAGTGTCGGATAGGAAAATAGAGAAAAAACTCTCTTTTCATCACAAAAAATGGGATAAGCTCCTAACACAGGAACATCATCTCAAACTTCCACAATGTCATCCAATAAATTATTTTTAAAGTATATACAAGGCTCGAAAATAATTGTGCCTGTATTGGCGCATTTGCAACTAAAGATTTCGCTCTTGTGACTAAAATTTGTCTATTAGTCGCGATTTTGCGACTGTTTTACGGCCTAGCTAATAAAGGAATTATATTCAACAGTCTTGTGTCTTACTTGTAACTGGCAGTTGTAATTTTATCCGAAAAATCCTGCGAAATTCATGTTGAATATTGCGTGACTTAATTGGTGATTTAAAGCTCCATTAATGTGGTTTCCAAGAAGTGTATCACGGGTGTACTTTTTCAGACTTTCTCAGAAATTTCTCATTTCTCATTTCCGGTTCCGATAGTAGTAGTTAGTTATTTTTTTTTGCAACTGAAATTTTCAAACTTGTGACTAAATTTCAGGAAATAATTGCCAATTGCGATTGAGAATGTTTTTAATTTCGAGCCCTGAATTATAGCACCTTGCGCAGCCCCCTTTATCTATCTATCTGTATTTGCATGTTTTGTCATTCTTTCGAAATTTGTAAAATAGTAAAGTAAGTACTTATTAGTATTTTCAAGTTGTAATAACTATAATAGATGGTGTGGATTGAAAGAATGTGTGTGTGCGTGTGTGTATGCGTGTGGTGCGTGTCTGTGTGGATGTGTGTAGTTTGCTGAGTAGATACTGTTGTTACCATTGTCTGTACACTATTTGCATAATGTTAATATAAAAAACCCGCTTACGTTTGATAGTAATGTTGATGCTACTTAATATTTCAGGATAATGTAATTTAGAAGTGCATCCATAGTTCCCAGTATCATTCAGTGTCAAGATCTTGACTGTCAGTGTATACAGGCTTTCTTGCGGGGTTTTCTTTTCAACTGTGACATTGACACGCGATTCATCTCCAGCTAATAGTTTTTGACCATCTTTGGTGAAGAGAACCCGAAGAAATCCTCCACTCCGTTCAATGCAGTAGACATGCAAGGTAGACTCTTCGTTGTACCCAGTTCTAGTCTTGTCTGTGTCAATCTCAATTGGGGCTTTTCCTTTTGCTGATGATGAAAATACACATAAAGTCATTGTTTGATTATTTTGATTATAACCAACATCTGCACAGCATGACCCATTCATTCGTATAAGCAGCACATTGTACAACCTCCTTGAAATTATGCAATTATTTTGCACAACCTACTTGAATTATGCGATAATTTACTTTGTACAACCACCATGTAATAATGCAATTATGTAATTACTTTGTACAATCACCATGTAATAATGCAATTATTTTGCACAACCTACTTGCAATTATGCAATTACTTTGTACGACCACCATGTAATTATGCAATGTTTTTTACATGAGAAAAGCTCAAGCACTCATTTTCCAAATGACCTTCAGTTGTCTGTTAGTTCTACTGTAACTAATTGTTTCAAAAGTTTCTTTAATTATAAACAAAAGTCATGTGAAAAAAAAAGCCAAATAGCTACATGTAGACTGCTAGCAGTCACTCTCTCAACTTGGGAAAGAAAAGAAAAGAAAAGGAAACAGTAGAAAAGAGTCCCTTTCACTCCCGCTTGTACAAATGTACCACCTGTGATAGTGCATGTCTAGCAGTACAGAAGCCAAAGGAAGAAAATTATACTAGTACTTGTATGTAATTTTTGTCAATAAAGTCAACATAACATAACATTTTTTTCTTGAACAATGCCCCCCCCCCCCTTGATTAATCACACCACTCAAATAAACCTTCCTTTGTAGAGTTCCTAAAAATTAAAAATAATTAGTTTCCCTTAAATAATCAACTCCTTCACTTCTACTTCCAACCCATAACAATAAAACCAAAAGATGAACCAAGGTGGAGTCAAATGAAACACAATTCACTGATAACTCAGATGAAAAGAATTATTTTTGAACATTTCTTAGGGTGGACCGATAGTCCAAAAATATGATGTCTAGCTTGCAACATTCAATTTTTTGAAAATGGCAAAATTGGATTCTTTAAACACTTGAGAATCCTATTTTGAAAGAATTTCACTAAATTTGCAGCACTAAACAAGTGAACTATAAGATAACTGAACAGTGGTATATAATTTTCCCATAGTAACGGCCCTAGCAACTATTGTTTACATTAGTTAAATGCTCATAAAATGTGCTCAATTAATGCTCCCACGCCTATAATTGATCTAGAATCGATTGTTTTAACTTTAAGTCCATTTTTCTCAAATGTTGGAATTTGACTAAACACGTTGCAGCTGAACACTTTTCTCTGAAAGAGTATTTTACCTAAAGCAATAAATTTTGCAACAATCATTTGTGAATAGTTGTTCTATGCAATGAACCAACATCAGAATAATTTTCCAAATTCTAACAATATTATCCAATAATATGTTAATAGGGTGTGGTAAGAAATGTCTTTGTCAGTTTGCATCCTTGTAAAACGAAAGAAGACTGATGTAGATTGTCATGGTTTTGGTTCATTGCACAAATCTATGTGTGCTAAACAGACTCAAATGTTGCATAAATGGAGAGTTTTTGCTGCTGGCATTTTGGTAATAAAACATGGAGTTTAGGGCGTGGCATGGTTGCCATGGAGACCATAAACCCCATAACACATGTCAAACAATTTCTCTTGATGAGTGTAATAACTTGGCATTAAAAGAACATTTCTTGAACTTAATGCAAAATTTTCCATATCTGGCTTATTGAGCCACCTTAACAAAAATACTCAAATAACAATGTGGAAGGGACGGTGGTGTAGTGGTTAGTGCGTCGGACTTCAGATCCGAAAGTCTGGTGGGTCAAAATCTGGTCTCAGCCATCGTGTTGTTTCCTTAGACAAGAAACATTACTCCCAATTGGCTCTAATCTCTCCACCTTGGTGTATAAATGAATACTGGCGACAAAATGCTGGGGATCACCCTGTGAAAGACTAGTATCACATCCAGGGGGAAATATCAATACTAGAAAATGCTTCATGCTACAGACACCGGGTTAAGCTCCTGTTCAGTGGGCCACCTGTGGCACACACTACCTTTTTACTCAAACAACTTTACTCCAGACAACAATGATTACAGTATTCCTAGACCTCTTTTGCTAAGAGAATGATTGCATCCATGGCAAGAAACTAACAAAATCAGTGAAAAACTGACACATTCTTACCAAGTCGGACAAATCTCAAGAGCTGGGAATCATTTCCCAACTTATTGAATGCCTGGCACCGGTAGAAGGTATCTTCTTGGTGGCTCTCAACTTTAACAATGCTTTCATTTGTTGGCGTTGCAGTGGGCGTGATCATCAGCTCCGGAGGAATAGGAGTCCACAGGCTTTCACCAGGAAAACAATTACTGTCAGAAACTTTGCAGTCCAGGTTTTGGAAAGCATACTGCCATTTGAATGTTGGCAGCGGGTTACCCTTGTCCAGTTTGCAGGAGACAGTTCCTTCTTTGCCTTCTTCTAACACTGGTTGATCTATCTGTTTCAATATTTTAGGTGCAACTGGATGGAACAAGAATTTGAAAAAGTTAGTTAATAGGCAATGAGCTACATGTACACAAATATCACAGGTGCAACTTTAATACAGGTACACTGTACAAAAAAAGTCATGGTCTTGGATCACTCATCATTCTATGGTATCTTACAAAATAAAATTCATATGCATGTAGAGTGAAGCTTAATAAGCCCTTCACTGTCAAGAGTACTAATACTATGGACATTTTCAACGTCTAGATGTCTTCTAGAAAATCCTTCATACATGTGTTATTTTCAATGAAACTACAAAACTGTTAAGTTGTAGCTAAAGAGATCCAAACATGGGGTGCATGGATGAGGAAGTTTTTCATAAAGCTAAAAGACGTTTGGTGTTAAGGCACCTGGCCATCAAAGTACCTTTTCTGGACTGGTTATGAAACCTTAAAGCTTTCAATGATGGTACCAACAGACAATTTATGTTGAAAAAAAAAAATAACCATGCACATCTTCTCTTTTTCAATGGAAACATTTCTTTTGGTCAGTTGCTTGAACAAAATTCAAAATCTATTGTGGTTGTGCACGGTTAAGATCGAAAAACCGCTGCTTAACAAAAACATTGAGCAAACACATTTCTGAGGTTCTATAACCATCAAGGCCTTCCAAGGGGGGTTCTGGTGTCGCTTTGTCGCTTGTTTTCGAGCCAGCCTGTCGCCTGTTTCTTTAGGGAAAATGTCGCTGTTGTATTTTGTCGCCTTCTCTAGCTAAAAAATTCATAACTTGTCGCTCTTTTTCTGTCAGTTCCTGTCGGCTGTCGGTGTTTTGGAAAAAGATTGTCGCCACATTTTGAGGTCATGTCGCCTGTCGGTGAAACCCCTTGGAAGGCCTCACCATTGTGCTTTTAAAATCAGGTCTTTCCCTCGTGTGGTCCCATTTCCTTACTAGGGCTAACGCTCAGTACAGGGAAATCTATGGGTTTACCTTAGCACTATAATTTACACACAGAGTTAATTCTCTGATTCCTTGTTTATACTCATAACATTAACATTCGAGGCTATTGAACGTGACCATAACCCAACCTAAAATCTTGTTTAAAATAAGTTGCTCTCCCCAAATGTCACGTAAAAACTCGCCACCCTACAACTAAACAATCCCATATAGCGCTCTCACTCCACTAAATAATGACCGATATCTAAATTTGTCGCATCGAATCTATCAAACACTACAGTGATGCAAAACCGAGGCATGCGCTATCAGTACAACCATGAGATAACTTTCAACAGAAAAAAGTGGCCACCAAACTGGGCAAAAAAAATTCTTGCAAAAAAATTTATTTCCTAAACATACCTTGTACATCCAAGTTAATAATTATTTCAGCATCCGGTGAAACGCCATTTGATGCAACACACTTAAACTCTCCAATGTCTCTTGGATACAATGCACTTCGTATTTTGAGGGCTTGAACTGTGTAAATAGTGTGCAACCCAGAAGGATCATCGCCTTCTTCGTAAACCTCATAAACAATGTTCTCACAACTTTTTGGATCTTTGACACAGTTTGTGGTATTCAGCATCTTGCCATTTCTGTACCAAGTTACTTTTGGTTTAGGAGAGCCCGTTCCTATGCATTTGATAACCTTTGTCGATTCCTCTTTTATTACTGTTTCTCCTTTGTAAGGTTCAATTGTAGGTGCTGTAGGGGCTATAAACAAAACAAGGTAATAGTAACATCAAAATAACCAGTTGCATTTAATTGGACTTCATAAAAGTTGTGCAAATGTACAAACTTGTACACAGAAACAATGCACTCATTAGTCAGATACTACATGGAAACGACATTAATTTATGCCTTCTTAAAGGCTGGCATGCGGACTCGTATGCCAGTGGGAGTACAAATCCTTTCCGGGAGAAAACCTTTTGGGCAGGCTCAAAATTAATATAACTTGCATGCTAATATTTCGCTAATGTAGCACTTATATTTTATCACTTGCTCGGTTTGAGGAATATGATTTTCACTTTCAGGTCTTACTGTAAGTCTGCCAAGTGTGATCATTTGGGTTATTATAGTTCTGAAAATAACAGAAGATACTGCTGTTGACAATGACTGATATTTTGTCAACCTGAACAGGTCATCTTCAGTGTCTTGTGAATTTTAAACCGTCAGTTGATGGTATTAATGTTTGGCTGTTGCTGTAATTGGTCACTTATGCCACTATGTTATTGCTGTTGTGACTTCAGTCATTGATTGGTGTGTTTCAATCTATCTTGTAATGTTTGTCAAATTAATTTGTTAGTGAGTTCAGTCTATTGTTTGTAATTGTACATATTATATATAGTTTTATTTTAAATTCTTAAATATTTTTAGGTAGTATTTAGTGTCCCCAGTTAGTGGTTGTACAACTGCTATAATTTTTAGATATGACACATGACTAAAGGTTGTTGTTGTTGTTGTTGTTGTTCTGTTGATGTTGTTGATAAGTCGTTTGTAGGCTGCAGATAGAGGTTGGCATCGGTTCAGTGGTGTTCTTTCTAAATTGGTAAACCAACTTTCTAGAGTGAGTCATTTGTAGTACGTAATAACAGACACTGAGACATACAAGATGACATGCTGCAACTACCAGGCCCCTTGCATCAGTGACACCAGAAGAAATTTGAACATATTATGACAGAGCGAACACAAACGGGCAACTAAAAATGGTGCCGATATCAAGAATCACATTGCTCAGCACCATTTACAAACTGATCACAGCATTATGTTACTTATGGTATGGAATTAGGTTAACCCTGTCCTTATCAGTTAGTAGCTGTTGTAAAGTAGTGATTGGTTTGTGAGGGACACAGATTCTGAGACTACTGCATGCATCTGTAACTATACAACATCTGTATCACTCACATTTACCAATCACTACTGTTTGACAAATAACCAATGGTTCTAGAAATATTGTTGAGTAAACATGTGGTGTAGAAAGAATAAGCTCACTCTATGCGACAAAACCCAAACAAACCTACCGTTAACTCGTATGTTCGTCAGCTTGAAATCTGATTTATCAGGTTGTACCATTACTGTGCATTTGTAGAGACCAGAGTCTCCTAACTGAGCATTTGTAATCTTGAGGATAGCTTTCACTCTGTTTGTGGATGAATCTTTACTGTTGGTCACCCAGCTGTTAGGTACAGCAACATAAGATGTGCCATCGCTTGCTCGCTTTTCCCACTTTAGGGTAGCAATTTGAGTACCCTCGCATTCGCATGTGACTTTTCCATCCTGTCCTTGCAATACATAGATGGCTTTTTGTGGTATCAACACAAAATACTTTGGCAACACAGCTGCAAAGCAAGTTTAACAAAATTAATTTAAGAGCCACAGGCCTTTTAACAGAAATTGAAAACCAGGCATTCCAAAGACATGTCTTTCATAAAATTTGTGAAAGCTCAGGTGAATTTTCCATGGAATCTTCAAAAAGTGGGTATCCTACATCTCAGTGTACATGGCACCCTTCTGGTTAAAACAATGAAGATAGAAACAGCTGCACCATCTCAGAAAAATGAGGCAATAACTATAAGTAAACAATCGCAGCAGCCGAAGTTTTGAAGTCCTGTGCTTGATTTCTACTTGTGCTAAACCCAGAAAACAAAGTGAAAAGGTGTGATGCCCAGTTTACATGTACATCTGTTCATGTAGCCCTAAAAACGTAATTGTTAATCAGTTTGTGGGTACTGTTTATCTTACTAAGTACAAAGTTTTGGATCAACACTTTACAGCTGGCATGTGGACAGAGGAGAAAAAGAAACTCTGCAAATCAAGTTTATATTAGCTATAGCCCACAAAAAATGCACAAACCACAAGCTGTTCAAACATTCTTAAAGCTGCCACAGAATTGACAAAATTGTTTGCAAAATGCTTGCATTCATGTAAGGCAATTGTATAAAGGTGATTGCATACTTTGCATTTAGGCTTCTATGTCACATGCTTGCATCGCATGGTTTTTAAGGTTACAGTGTACCTTCGGGGGTGTCTCCAGTATAACAGCTCTAGTGTCTTAAGATTACACTTAACATACCTAAACCCAGATATCAAATTAAAGCTTATAGAGCTGGCTATTTAAATATGGAAACCATTTGGTGATAAAGTGAATTGTCAAATTTTTTTGACGTCTAAATTTGAACGTCCGAATCAGCTTTAAAACGCTATATAACTCAAAGCAATTATTGTATTTTGCTAATTTGATTTGTTCTCGGATTTCCGGACATGAAGCGCTAAAAAAACGTGTCAGCGATTTCCCATATTCAATTGTAGTGAAAAGTTACAGAATATTTTCAAAAAAGGGAGAAAAAAAATTGGAATGATCGCACGGAAATGGCTCTTGACGAAAAAGTTTTAGGAAATAAGAAATTTGCCGACGTCATGTTTTTCTTGATTATATGTTAGCCTAGCTTCTGTCCAAATTTGAGGAAAGTCGAACAAATTTCCTTTGAGTTGTAGCTATTTTAAGTGTCCCCAACAAGCGAAAAATTAACTTTGAGAAAACAGCGCTTAAAAAACATATCGCTTCATAAACAAACTCCGCCCACAAAAGTTATACTGTCATTTCTCCGTCAATTTTCACTATTTTTCGATAATTTTTTTTTTTTGAATGAAAGTTCATTCTGTAAACTTTATTTTGACGCCAAAAAAAAAATTTCAATAAATTTGCAATCTGAAGGTACACTGTAACCTTAAGTCTGTCTCGAAAATATGGTTTATCCACACTATCTTCGGCTTGATTGCTAACTACAGGACAATTTTTTTTCTGAACGTTTATTTTGATGTTTTCTTTTACCTTAACATATATGTTTAATGACATGTCACGTGATCCAAATTTTAAAATAATGCAAATCAGCAATTTGGCAGTGAATTTTCTTTATATTTAAAACTAGAGTTATACGTGATATGTCACATGATTTATTGGAAAGCTTGTTACAGTTGGACCTCTATTAAGTGGCCACTCTCGAGACTTTGAAAACTGGCCGCTTAATAGAGGTTGGCCGTTTACAAAGTACAATATAAATTGGATAGAAATGGCAGTCAACGTAATTTTATTGCCTCTGTATAGCAAAACGCTTGTTGAAAAGTGAACATAATATTTTATGTGAAGATAAATGCAAAAATCATTGACCCCAACGCTGTAGCAATTGTCCGGAAAAGGGAAGGTAGGAGGTCTAGGAGGAATGCAGCTCGTAAAAAGCCAAGCACACCAATCCACAAGAATGAAATAGATGAAGAAACAGCTCTTGGACATGTTCCCAAGCTTATGGCCCTATGGCTTACAAAATTTCTCAAGAGAGCAACAAACAAAGGAAGAGCTGTTGTGAAAGGCAATCGTGTGAACAGAGGGGCCGGCTACGGTTTAGAAATTCCATGTGAGCACTGCTTCACAGAAGACGAGTTCTCTATTCAATGGCTAAAATCAAAACTTGAAGAGCAAGGATTTCTATAGACTTGCAATACAGTTTTCTCCTGCACAGTCTTTGGGTGTAGCAAAACAGTGGGTGCTCTATCTATCTATTGTCATGTTTATATAGCGCCGGATGTGAAAGACTTGCATGTGTATTGCGGCTTGTGACTTGTCATTGTAGTGGAGATTAAATTGCAGTTCTTGTTGTTGTCAGTTATCACCTTCATATTATCTGTCACCATTTCGCTTGAAAAGATAATTTGCTGGCCGCTTAATGGATGTAAAAAAACAATAAATACTAAACTTGCAACAGCAAAAAGGTGGCCACGGCCGCTTAATAGAGGTGGCTGTTGAATAGAGGTATCAAATACAGCACTTTACTGACCAATTATTCGGGACTTTGGAAAGCGGTTGCTTAATGGCGGGTGGCCGCTTAATAGAGGCCCAACTGTATAGTTAAAACTGCTGTATATATGCCAAATTTCAATTCTGTTTCAAATAAAATCCAAATTTTGATTAAAGTGCACATGAAGTGAAATTTTACAGCCATTTTTTAATGTGGTTAAATAAATAATTTAAGTTAATAATTTAAGTTGCCTGTTTGTAGCCGCTTGTTGGGGTGGTTCCCGCTTGCATGGTTACCATGGATACATCCCTGCTCTGCCTGAATTGTGTCAGCCCCCCTGCCAACCTTTAAGGCACCATTTTCCAAGCTCATCTATTGGTGATGAGTTTAACCCATGAATATGCGAAGTGTAATGAAAGGGTTATCGCAGACGGTAGTAATAATATGCAAATGAACACTCACTTGCTCACTCCTGCCATCATCCGTAAACTTTTTGTCACATGCATTGTAATGATTGTTTCAAATTAGTTTTGTCACGAATGTGTTGCATAACAAGAACAACGTGCATCCAGCGATGACAAAAAGTAATCATAAAAATGAATATGAACAACAATAAGGTTAAAGATATTTCACATTTGGAGTCCTCTGATGAATAAACCATGTCTTTCATGTCTTAGCACTACAGTACAAATACACCTTGTTTGAAAAAGTAGCCGATATGGACATGGTTATGCGCTACAGATCAACTTTTGTTTATCATCAGTGTATCTTTCCTCAAGAGACAATAAAATCCTTGCATTTTTCTACTGAACAGAATATGTAGACCTTAAATATGTTACATCACACATATCACTAGCCTGTTCCAGGCGTTCAGACTGAGTGGGGAATGCACAAGCAGTTGGGGTCGGGGAAGGCGTGAACAAAAGCGAGCGAGAAAAAAAAAGTGGGGAGATTGGGGAGAGGAAGCGAGGGAACGCCTGTAAACAAACTTAACAAAAGGTTGTTCCGGTATACCGGATTCTGGTATACCCTCTGATTGGCCAATTTTGACACTTTCTGTTGACACTCGAGCGCTGATAAGAAAGGCGATATGGCAGAGGAAAGACAGCTGTCATCGAGTCACGCTGAGATCGAAATCTTTGTAAACAACGTACTCAAAGATTTCCCAAATATCGTATCTCTTCGCAAAGAACAGAAAGATTGCTTGAATAACCTTGTTCCTTTGTCGCCAGCATTTTTTTCGCCATTGCGTCGTTAATAAGGGCCAATCCAAGCGAATTTTGGTCCTCATCAGAGCTTGCAAGAGCGAGAGAACGTCGTGATTTTGCAATGCTGTCAGCCGTCGGCACTCGCTTCGCTGAGGGAAAATGTCCTATAGGCGACCTTGTGTAGGTTTGCTGACATCAGATATCTGTTCACTTTTGTCGAGTTCGTGGCCAAACGAGCGAGTAATGTCGGCCAACACCAAACTCTCCGCTCCAGAATATCCAACAATATCCTTGTTTTTACCTACACTAAAAAGGGACACACGTGGAACTTTGGTTCATGAAAACTTCTCTTTTTGGCAAAACCTACAACATGTTGAAGGATGGACTGGCAATTCATTTGCAGAAAAACGTGACAGCGATCAGGCATCAAAACGCAGACCAAGATCTATTTTCCCAGGAAATTTAATCCCGAGAAATCTAAATTGGTTGTAATTGACATATGACTGACAACTGAGTTGATGGTCTTAAAGTGGGTGGAAGGACCTTTTGTTGAGTTTGTTTACAGGCGTTCCCTCGTCTCCCTGCATTTTTTTGGCTAGCTTTTCTTCGCACCTTCCCCAACTATTCACGCTTTTCCCACTATCTGAACGCTTGGAACAGGCTAACATATCACAAGGCTCCAAGCTCATTTTTTCAATAAGTCGCCTTTTGGCGACCTACATTTTTAAAATGGTCGCCTTTGGAAAATTTCGGTTGCCAAAAATTGTTGTTTCATTAATGCAAGATACTTCATGCTACTTTACATAGAGACACTACTGCTGAACGTTTTCAAAATGGCCGCTCAATGAATTCGAAGCTGCATCATATAATTGCGGATAACAGTATTTTAAAACATATCAAGCCATGGCAGTTTATAATAATACTGACATTGCCTAAGGTGAAAAAAAATCTTATCGCAAGTGTTAATAGACCATTTTACAGTTGCCTTCTTAGTGTCCTGGCCTTTGAGTGGAAGCAAGGTTGAAGTTGATCTTGTTATGATACAGACCTTGGAGCTTTTCAGATGTAAATTTACCTAGTTAGCATGAGAACAGCATTATTAACATATGAAAGGCAGAAAGGTTTGTATCAAAGAAAGGTCACCTCCAGCCTCACTTCCACTCAAAGGCAAGGTCACTAAGCACACAACTGTAAAATGGACTATTGATGCGATAAAGCTTGCACAAACTTGAGTGTCTCACTGATCACATGTTTAAATTCAAAATTTTTATTTAACTACATTTCGACACGTTTTGGTAAGGAAGGGTCGCCCAAATATGAGCCAGCGATGTGTAGGGCATTTCTCATTCATGGGTTGGCACACAGGAGCCTTTGATTTTTTGGTAATCTGAAAATAGGTGTTTTAAGAACTATTTTGATGGGAAAATAAGTGACTTGAAGTGGTGGGAACTTATTTTAACAAGCGATGCAATTTGGGTATATTAGACAAGCACCTAGGTTCTAGTGACATCATTGGTGTGTTTTTAACTGAGCGCATCACTTGTTTTACAGTGGAGTTTTTGGCAACTTGTGCAAGGATTATTTTGATTGAATATGGCTGAAAGCAACATGTTTTTTAGCCGGGTTCATCCCCTTCTCCACCACGTTTTATTGTGATCGAACACAGGAATGATGTCACAAATACCTGTTTGGCCGCACTCAAAAGGACACAAATTTCAGGCCCCGGTGGGAGATTTTAAACCGCTAAAAGTAGTGGATCATCTTTGGGGAAATGAGTAAAATGACTGAAAACGAATTGAAGGTGAGATAAACAATATATAACCCTAAAACAAAATGGTAGTTAAATTTCACTCCATCATTGTGCACTATAAGTTTCATTCCATTTGATAAAATTATCACAAGTATATCATTTTTTCTGGTTACCTGCCCTTGACCCAGGCCTTAAACTAATTGAGTGGATCAGATCATGTTTTTGTTTTGTTTTGTAATACTTTTGTTGTTATACATAATACAATGTCATCATTATTATGGGAAGAATTTTTTGTTGAATATAATTATTATTTATAATATTATTATACTTGACTGTCCATTACCCTCGCACAAGATCATGAAATAGAACCAACAAAAAAAGTTTAGTTTAATTTTGATCCAATCCATAATTAAATCTGGTATTCCATCCAATGAACCCATCTGATAGAGATTTTGTTGGTGCCTTTAAATAATATACATTAACAACAGAGATGCCAACCTCTGGAGATTAAAAATAGGGAGTTTTTTGTGGGAGTGAAATCCCCCCTCCTCCCTCCCTCCCCGAGTTGTGAATTGAGCGACATAGTCACGAGCATCAAGGGGGGTCCGGATATTTTTTTTTGGCTTTTCCCTCTAAGGTACCATTTTCTGCATTCCTAGCATGAGACCCAAAAAGAGTTTATTGTGAAGTTAAGATATGATGAAAGACTGCATTTTTGGGGGATTTTGGGAAAATTTGGGTTAAAATCTTAGCCTATTGTAGAGAAAAGATCCGTACAGGAGACCAGGAGATTCGTTCCGCATCCGGGAGACTCCCAGATAATCCGGGAGAGTTGGCAGAAGTGTAACAAGTATAACACAAGTGAAACTGCTCTAAAAATAAAAAATGTTATTAACACACCTGCATTTATAAATACGAATGTTGCACTTGATTGAATAGTTTGACCTGACTGGTCTGTAGCCTTGCAAGCATATTGTCCACCATCCAAAAGAACAAGGTTCAATAACGTAAACACCTGTCCTCTTAAATCAAGTTTATTTCGTGTAACAGGTTTTTCCCTCAAAACCTGGCCAAAAGAGTTAGCATACAAAAGAGACACTGTAGCATTTGGGTCATCAGTTGTACAATTGAAGTCAAGATTCATGCCAATGTTAGATGCCAAGACTGTCCCAGGATTCTTAAGGAATTTTAAAGCGCCCACACCTGCAGTGGAACAAACAAACACACTAGCTTTAGTTCCTATAAATGTAAAAAAAAACCACAATCTTTAAAGTTCTTTAAAACAAATCTAATGTTCAATCGCGTCAAGTTGGTGCCACAGTAAACAATTTTCAACTACATGAAAAAGGTCTAAGAAAAAGGTCTAAGGAAATGCAGTTTAAGGTACTTTCTAATCAAAAAAAAAATCCAAAACTTAAAAACTTTCCCAGGAATTATAAACAAAAGGACACCATGATATTATTATAAAGCTTGATGACAAAAGGAAAAGTTTATCATAAAGAACAATAGGCAATAGGGACCTTAAGCATCGACGACGAAATAGGACGACGATGCCGACCGGAAGTGAAATTTTCCCGCGTGAACCTTCTGGACATGCGTTAGATAGTCAAAACGTTTTCCAGCCTTCGTCGACGACGAAATTCATGGAGGTTTGCCGTCGTCGCTAAAACGTAAGTATAAAACTATAATTTTTGCGTGTAAATCACTCTTTTTCCTACTTGTCATTCAGTACAAGTAGAGGATTAGCAGAATCCAAATGTTAAGCACTTTGTCGATTTTTTCGCCTGCTAACTTGAATTTACTTTTCAGGTTCGGTTTGTCTGAAAACCTGAGTGATGGCGGAACAACCAGTCGGAAAGACAAGTAAACTTTCCTTTGCTATCTTCCGAACCTGTTTGATTAGATGCTGTTCGTTCCCTGACGCATTATGTTTACTCGTTCACTCTAGGTTGTACTATAGGATAAATGTTCATTTTTTCGTGCTAAAATTTAATAATTTCCCATGTTGTTTTTAGCCGCTAGTAAAGACAACTTTCCAGTGGACTCAGCTGGAACATGATGTGGCTATGAGGAGCCCTGAGAAAGGACAAATATGGGAGAACATTGCAGCAGCCGAAATTTAGCGTAACTGCAAGTTAAAAGCTGCTCGAGATCGTTATTCACTTTTAACTTCAAAACAAAAACAAAAGCTGCGCGACAAACGAGAGAACTGCCTCCAAAATCGAATAATACTGGTCGTAAAGAACAATAAATTCGCCATCATCATAACTTATAAGATGCAAGTATGGAGGTCTTTGAATGCCATAAGAAGACTGTAACAAGACAAAGTTCTTCGCAAAGAAAAAGTCGTCGTCTATCTGGGAAGCTGCACTGCTTAAACTTCGTTTTCCTCGCCGAAAACGAAACCCTTGGCCCAGTCTGTCTCGGTTGCGAAACGTCGTCGTCGTCCGTTTCGTTGTCGATGCTTAAGGTCCCTAATTTCGCAGTGCAGACACAACAATGGAGTCTTATCTGCAATGTATTCAATCGCAGTGCCAAAACATTCTTATATCTTCTCAGAAAATATTCAGCTTGGACAGAATGGAGAACGAAGCTAATTTTAAACTGAACTAGGGGAAAAAAGTGGCGCAAGTACTTTTATACAGGACGTAACACATCGATAATTCCGATACTCGATCAAAATCGATCAAAATCGATAAACATCGATAATAATTAATCGATTAATATCGGAAATCGATCAAAATCGATGGCCAGGTTCTTTGTGATTATCGATTTTGATCGATTTCGTTAATTAAGGTTCGATTAGTATCGATTTTGATCGATTATATCGGGGACTGAGGAAAAGCAACTTTCAATCAATCCTAACGTGTTACGCTGAAAGAATTGCAGTCGCTTCGCCTCCCAGTTGTTTCGCCAACGGTCAGTCAGATCAGTTCGCTAACATTGATTGTAGAACAAAGAATATAACACCATCACTCCGCGAAGAATACACGTTTGCGAACTAACCTAAGACGTTCGGTAGCAAGCGGTTAGCGACACAACTTGTGGGCAAATCAAGCGGTTAGCTGCTAAAAGCCTTCAATGAAGTTTGTTTAACAATCTTTAATTGGTTTTAAACTCTTTGACACTGTGAGATACTGTAAGAAAGTTGGTAAGTATGTATGCTAACTGCTTTAAAACTTGACGTCAATTACTTATAACTTCATGCTGGAAACGGTGACGCTGGTGGCGCTGATGCTCAACAACAGCAATAAAATGTGACAAACGACTTAGTTGTGACTCATCTTTACTTTTAAGTATTAACTTCCCAACTTTTTTGTCCATTCACGCCTGCAGCATAATCTGGCATAATACATCTGAGACTGTGCAACAAAGCAGACAAAACACAAGCATAAAAATAATAATAACAAGTTTTGAAGCAGCCCAATAGAATCAAGGTACCTGTATGAAGAAAAAAAATGAAATTTAAATGACCCTCTCCCCAGTATCCTCTCCTTTTCACATGGCGCCTCGCTCGCGCCCGATATGTACAGTATTTTTCATTCGGATGCAAACTGTTTTGGCTGCTCCACGCCATGGTAACTTCGGCCATGAAACTGATAAAGGTGCACTAGCCTGGTGGACGAGCGACTACATTTTCGTAATGTAATGAATGGATTCGTTTTTAATGAAAATTATATTTTTGCCGAGAATCATAGCTTGCGCCTGCTTACGAAATGTGTTTCCTAAGCTAGAGTTTTACGCTTGAGGTCACCAATGTAAGGTAAGAAGCCACGGTTAACAAGCTAAGCCTGTAATAAGTCAGTTTCCCCCATTCGTGACTGGAATACAGTATTCCTGATGCCTTGATATCACTGACACTCTCGACACTATTGTTTCGATCAAATTGGCTTCATGAGTATATTATTAGCGGGTACAGTTTTGTCGCGGTATCCTGATAGTTTCTCAAAATCGATAGAAATCGATACCCGATGCTTAAACTACTGTGATTATCGATTTTGATCGATTAATTTGCTTAATCGATTGATTATTATCGATTAAAATCGAGTAATATCGATTTATCGATTAAGTTTCCGATGATCGATTTCGATCGATGCGTTACGTCCCGTTTTATAAAGTAGAACTCAAATATCAACTGAAAATACACATCATTTTCCACTTGAGGGATTTTCATTGTCTTGACTTTTTCGGCATCAAAATGAACTGAACTGAAAGAGTCGTGAGATAAAAATAAAAAATAAAAATATTAGGCCGGGCGAATTTTGGATGGCGCTTTCGGCAACATCGATGCGCCTGCGAGTGGCATCTGATATGACAGTAAAATGCCAGTGACATTGCGTTTTACAACGGACATGTTGTGATGGATTCGACAATTACACAACTGACAGGTTGAATTTACTAGAAATATTATAGGCATTTCCAGGTAGTAAGGCTTAAAGGTAGTCGTAAAGACTAGCTTAAGGAGAAACAAGCTCAACGATACTTTCCTGTGAAACAGAATGACTTAATAGTTAATTAATACAATAGTAAGCTTAATAGGTAAGATCAAGAATCTTATAAGATATTCAATGCGTATGGGCAACTCATTCAGGTTATTAAACTCCGTCGAAATTATTACAGAACCAACTATAAAAAAACTAGTTAACATTAAAGTAATATAAGCTTAATCATACCTGGAGCTGTTAAGATGAGCGAAGCACAAGAGAACATGCTCCAAACTACTAAAACGCGCCAAACGCCGCTACTACACTCCAGCGACGCCATTTTCAATGACAAAATAAATGGTAAATTTGTAAACGATGCCCGTGAGTCTTTTCTGCTGCTTGTTCTTCTTTCTCTTGGGAAATCAACTTCACAAGATATCTAACAAATAACAAAGTAACCAGATCAACTCAGTAAATTATTTCGTCAAGTAACCGTTAACCTTGCCAGTCAGTCGTGGTTCAAGTGTGGAGCAAAGTAAACGAGATGGAGAGAACATGTATGGTAATTTAAAACCGCAACTTACGTCACGCTGGGAATGGGTGTATTCGAGATATTTCTGTTCTTTTGCATATCTTTTTTTAGCTTACTTAGCGTATCAGTATGATGTGACGAACTGCACGGTGAGCCGCTGTTCGGGAAACGAGGCTCAGAGACCGGACGCCCTGACCGGACGTGAGAAAGCTGCGGAAATCATCATCGAACTTCCAACCTCTCAGCGCATCAGGAAACGTGGAATAGTAAAACGTGGACTTGTAAAACGAAGACTTGCGGGCTAGTAAACCGCCGACATGTAAAACAGTAGGCCGGGGAAATAGCAAGGATTGACAGGTCACACAATCTCCACCAGCAGTGTAAAACGTATGAAAACGACGAAAACCTAGCCTGTGAACAGGCCTCCTTGTGGGGGTATGACGAACTCCCCCCCCGCCCTCCCCGTGCGCCGTTTTTTTTTTTTTTGCCCTATATCCCACCAGAGAGCCTGTTCACAGGCTAATTTTGCTCAAACGCTTATGTCGTGTAAAATGGAGGTCGGTAGGCCTGCACGACTATTATCACATGCCTTTTTAAAAATGTCATTTGCCCTCACTTCATGTTTTTCACGGGAATACTTTTAGTTTGTTTTAGAGGATGTTGGTGTTGAAGTGTTGTGTTGAATAGGGCTCTTACAGGAGGAAATAGCAAGGGTTGACAGGCCGCACAATTTCCACGGTATGAACATGAAACATGTATCAACAAGAAAACAACCCACTAACCGCAAAAGCAAAAAACAAAGGACACGCGAAAAGAGGTTAAATTCTGAAAGAGCAAAAACCCCAGAAGTTATTACAGATAGACCCTAGTTGACCTCCAGTCCGTTGCACGCGGCTTTTAAAAGGCTTATTCAGTCAACATTAACATCCTCCAAAACAAACTATCCGAGGAGAGTTAATGGTCACGTAATACGCGCGTCGTATTTACGAAGCGGCAGACAAAATAATATTTGAAACGTGCAACTGGCAACCGTCTTCTCTCTGATTCAAATCGCTTCCAAAACGACTCAAAAAGACACAGGAAAACAGGTAAATAACAATATTTTTATTAAATGATTATGTTATAGCAGAAACCCATAAGTGGGTTACCCACTTACGGGTTTCTGGTGATAGCTAATAAAGCGTTTGGGTTCCCTGTGGTTATAATATCGGAAAAAAAGTTAAGGGACAGTGCTCAGGTGTATATATTATGGCATGGGTCAACAGTTACTTTCAAAAAAAATAAAGGTAGGGGTGATCTATCTTCGGAGGCTCTAGCCATAAAAGCATAAAACTTTGGAATACTGAAGAGTTTGCAAATGCAGTAATTTTAGCATATAGAAGATATGCAAATTAAGCAAGTGACTTGATACGGCTTCAAAAACCAAAATCAAAGATGGGGACAGTTTATACAACCATAAATAAACTTCACTATTACCAGATACGTCCTAAGAGTAACAACAAAAGATCTGTGCTTGGAAATTGTTAACATTTCATTACGTTTGAAAATAAACGGTACTTTGTACTAGTGCCCAGTCCCCCATAAGTTATTTCTTTTTTCCTGCCTTTCTTTTAAATTATCTTACAGTTGCCAAGCACAGAAATGATGTACCTTGTGGCCTTAAATCGTTAAGCTGATGGCAGACTACAGGAAATTGTAAAAAGTGTTCCCATTTTGTGTATAAGATTTTTCAGCTAAAAATAGCCGACAAGTCACGTGATTTAATTTCAATATTTTCTGCGTACGAAAATGACCACATTTGAAAACTGTTTATTCTGCCAGTTTTTCGTTCTTATGGATAAAGACTCAAAAGATTGACCACCCCCTCACTTTTTGTGTGAAATGGCAGGAGACCCATGCCCTAACTTACTTGAGGGGGAGGGGTGGTATTCCCTTCCCTTATGCCCCTCCACTTAGGGTTAATTTTTCAACTTGTTGAAATGTTGGCGTTAGCTTTGGGGCAGTACGCAGCTCTTACAAAGTCTTCTCTGATTTGCTAAGAAAACAATAGAACAAACAACACAACAATGGCTAACAATAGACCCTAGACCTAAAATCAATAGAGCTGCATGATATACAGGTCCAACGAAATTAGAGGTTGTAAAGAGATGCGTGGTATCTGGTAGCTTTTGTTTCACTGACTGCGATCATTGTTTTGGCATTGTGTAATGCGTATGCGCAGTAGACAGAAAACGGAACGACGCGGAATATTCCAGACATGAATTGAGACGGTAGTGACTTTTTGATTCGCCTTCCACCCATAAATAGACTCGTCCCCTTTCCCTTTCCTGATGGGCAGAAAGGAAACATTTTTCTTTGGCCTCCCTAAGATGCGACACTCGACATTTGCTGGCAACTAGTGTGTCCAATGCCGTCCCAGAGACTGAATCGTGCCGTCCAAAACATGA
Source organism: Cladopsammia gracilis (assembly GCA_022457155.1). Taxonomy (NCBI): domain Eukaryota; kingdom Metazoa; phylum Cnidaria; class Anthozoa; order Scleractinia; family Dendrophylliidae; genus Cladopsammia; species Cladopsammia gracilis. Next base: position 307,284 of record JAJGOT010000158.1, read on the forward strand.
GAAGCATTCTGTTTTAGTTTAAGCAATTTTATTCGATATCAATATTAACTTACTCTTGATGTTACAATTCTAAAATATTAATAAGATACGGAAATAAAAGAATTGGGCCTTTAAGGAAATAAAATTGAAATTTAAAAATAATGTTGCAATTTAATTAAGCAATTTAAGCTGTCTTGTGTGCCGAGATCAAGACAAAGCAAGCATAAAATTGTAATTTCAGATAAGTTAATATTTGCCGTTTAATTCATATGTATTCGATAATACACTTCTTTCAAGTTCAAGGTAAGTGAAAAAAAAAAAACAAAAGTTCATTACATTAAAACAAACTAAAACATCAAGTTCGATTGCGAATGCTACAAACCATTAAAAATAAATTTAATTTAATAAATTTAATTTTAATAATTTTGAGCCAAATAAAACGGACCAATTTTTTTTCCTAGGAGGGCCTCAATATGAAATGAGGGGTTTGCGCATAATCCAGATTTTGGCTCCTGTATTTATTTCGAAGACAATCGGTTCATATTTATTAATCCATGCTTCATTCAACTAGGAGATACAAAAAGAATTATTGCAATGGAGTAAAACACAAAGAAGTTATGACCAAAAGTTTGCTGTTGGAAAATTGCATCCAGGTCACAGATGAGCGCATTTTGCATTTCGAGGTTTCTGCATCGTTGATTTGCGTAAAAATCTATTTACATGGTTTCAACTAAAATATTATAAATATTTTTACTGCTCTTATCAAGGACTGGGTATTGACCAAATATATAAAATTCTTTTGGTATGTACTATATATATATGCGCATAAAATACATGTGTATATATATGGTATGTGCTAGCAATACTGTACACATATACACAACTACACAGTGTTAAGTCACTGGATTTGACCGTGTGGACGGGGCCTTAAATTAACAATAGCCGCTGCACGCCTAATCGTGCAGCGTGACGCTGTGATGACTAAGCTAATTTATTCCTATTTGTCCTTTTTCATTTTTCATTTTTTCTATGACAACGTTATTGCAATTAGGTGTATGTCCATGGTCATATTATGATTTGTTATAGCCGTAAATATGAATTCAATTTAGTCTCGCCGAATGAAGAATGCAATGTTGTGTACCGTCGTCCCAATGCTGTCCTTCCTGCATTGAATACTTGAGCGCCCTAGCTGCCTAGTCGGTCTTTAAAAACTCACAATGTTGTTTCAATCCGATCCTTTTTACCCTTGACTAACACCTTTGCTTCGGGAACCGTATCCATCTCTATGGCAACCGGTTTATTCCCTGGAGAGGGGAGGAATGGGGAATCAGCACGTGCATCATCGGCATATCCATCATCTGCTACGTCCATGTCAATTCCACTCTCCCCTCCTGCACTGTTTGTTCTTTCAAGGAACTCCTCTCTGTTGCTTTTGGCGTCATTGTATAAAGGGGGGATGGGAGGGAGGGGCTCTTTTGGGATGTCATCGTCGCTCATGACGGACAGGCTGGGAGGCAGAGTGGGCAAGGGAGAATCATACCTAAAAATAGACAGATTTAAAATGTTGTTGATTTAAACCTAGAATACGGCCAAGGTTGAAAAACCATTGCATATTCTGCGGTATCCATGGGTTATTCAACCGTTGTTTTTCGCCGTCGTAAATTGAACTAGCCAGTGGTCTGAATTAGAAATGTAAGTGGGCTATAATAGGCCATTTGCACGATGACGTCATCTGACTACTACTACTACTACTACTACTACTACTACTACCAGATTTCATTTCGTTTTTCCTTTCTTATTTAAATTTTGTAATCCCAGTGCGGTTTAAATAACAATAGCCCTAATTTGCACTACAAAACAAAAAACTGAAGAATTCTGGTAGTAGTAGTCAAATGACATCATCGTGCAAATGGCCTATTGAAACATCTTCGTATATTCCTCAGTAATTTTCGGAAGTCTTTGCAAAATGACATAAAACGTTAAAATGACCTTCAGACAATCATCGGAAACTTTCAAAACATCTTTGGTAAGCTTTCCAATAGTACTGTAACAATATCCCAAACTTGTCGGTACGTTAATGTTGTTGTAAACATTCATTGGTACTTAAGTTATAAAAGCATAAATAATGGGATAAATTAGTTAAACAATGGCTTGGAGTGGTGTACCATGAAATATCCCAGGAGTGACTTGATCCCACGAGTGGGATATTTCATGGTACATGGATACCACTAAAAACCATTGTATAACTAGTATATACAGATTGTAACACTAAAAAAGTTTATTTCCCCAAAAGAAAATATATGAAATGCAGCAAGAAGAATGTAGACACCAATATAGTGTTGAGTCTGTTTGAGTCAGTAAGTAGATGTAGCCATTCAGGTACCTCCTGTCCAGAAGGACGTTGGACACCTTATTATATTGAGACTTATATAACGGAATGTCGACACTTAGAATTTTATTTTCAATAAATGTTTCAGTGTAAAAAGGAAAATCTAAAATCCCCATTCAGGATTGAACCTGTGACCTCAGCTAGGCTTAGGCTTACATAGCCTACCGTACCATTGACCACCTAGCTTCTCGGGTTGCTTAGTCCTAAATTTAACTATATAAACTGCTTCCCCTAACCTCAACTGAAAGCTAACCAGTTACTCGGTTATATAAGTCTCAATACGGTGTCCGACGTCTTCTGGACGGTATGATTTGGGCTTGACCGTGAAACACACCACATTTTTTTGGGAGATAAAAGGTTAATCAAAAACTTGATCCGATAAGAAGCTAAAAGCTTAATAAATCACCTCATTCTATCTCGTTTCTTGTCTGCATCTCCAAAATGAGGAGCTTCATCCATGTCACTCGTGGGCGAGGGCACCGGTGACTTCACGTACCTCTTGGATTGTCGGAGGCCCGCATCATCGCATGGCTGCATGTAGTAACCTTGACTGGTAGACTCAGCGTCCTCTTCCATCAATGCTAGATAAGGGTTCTCCTGTGAAAAAAAGAAAGCATCAAGTTGTCGTCAAACCTTTGCACAAAAGCCAGCATTGGACAGAAGTTTTTCGCCTGTTTGGGGCAGACATCAACAATGCATCAATAATGAACACAACAACTTTGAATTCTTACAGTCATTCAGTCAGTCTGTCAGTTAGTCAGTCAATCAATCAATCAATACCGTTGTGGTGTTTTTCTCCAGGATCTTGGCCAGCCGTTCTGTCAGAGTTGTAAAGTGAGGCCTTTCGTCAGCGTCTTGGATCCAGCAATCTCTCATGATAGTGTAGACTTCCAGCGGGCACTTGGCTGGCATGTCCATCCTCTTGCCTTCACTCAGGTAGTCAAGAAGCTGCTCTGTGGGGAGGCCAGGGTAAGGGTTACCCCCAAGGGTAAATGTTTCCCACAGCAGGATTCCAAATGACCAACTGAAAACAAAAATTAGAAATTTATTATAAACATGGCTGTGATGATGTCTTCAGCTAAGGTTGTTGAAACGTCAGTCAATGTCAACAACAACAGTTCTTTCCAGAACTACATTAACCGGGACAATCAAATTCGACAGATTAATGCACAATAGAGTGAAATTCTGCAATTAACATGAGAAGATGTGGAGATGGAGGTTAAATCGAAGCCCATAGGGAATGGTGTATTGGCATTTACTGAAAATAACTCCCGCTGAGGAGTCTCTTTAATTTAATACGGACACCAAATCAGGGATTATAGCGGAAGTTGAATGTGAACGGGCAAAATTTTTCACAAACCAATATTCCTTCCATGTACCAAGAAAAAAAATCATTCACGCCTTGTACAATTTACACCTGAGGTATGACATGAACACCACGTTCCCGTAGCGGGGATGATCGTCGCGACGTACATAAACTCCCATCCCATAAACCCTTTCAGACCTGGTATCAACTTTCATACTTATTCTCACTGATCATCGTGTGGGCGGCACGGTGGTCTAGTGGCTAGCGCGTCGGACTTTCAACCTGAAGGTCGGTGGTTCGAGCCTGGTCTCTGCCGTCGTGTTGTTTCCTTAGACAAGAAACTTTACTCCACACTGTCTCTCTCCACCCAGGTGTATAAATGGACTAGCATCCCATCCAGGGGGGAGGTTGCTTCATGCTACAGAAACCGGGTTAAGCTCCGGCCGTGTGGGCCATTCGTGGCTCGAGTGCGACTTTACCTTTATCTCCATAAATGATTTACTTCTGACATGTATACACATGTATAAATGGCGGCCAATCAACTATCTTCTTTTATAGGCATGTTAATTATCCTTTTTTGCTTCGCCATCATGTGGAAAATACAAAACAATTTTTCTAGTCAAAATGAAGCCAAGAGGGCTAATAGCCCAATTTCGATATATCAAAATTCAACTTGAAACAAAGACATCACTACGAGGCTTAGGGGAATGATAGTAGGGATTTATATGGTTTATTCTCCTAAGCCTCGTTGTGATGTCTTTTGTTTCAAGTTGAAGTTTAATATATTGAAATTGGGCTATTGACATGCATTTAAAAGAATGATAAATTGCCCACCATCTTGCTGGTTGCAGGTCTCTGGTACGGTGTAGCTGGGAGAAGTTGTTTAAACGTCCAAACAATTTATCATCGGTGGTTCTTCCCTTTATTTTTGTGACCAGTATGTTTATTCGTGAATATCAAGAAAAAATGGACACTTCCAGCACAATAAAAATAGGTAGTCAACGACTACGTGTCTACTGGTGGTAAACTTGGAATGTCGAGGAATTGAAAATGAAGCCCAGATTACAGGGTGGTGGAGAGGGTGTACCGATCACAACTCGCGGTCGTTTTTTCCTAATTTCACTGTTTACGGAGTTCTGAAAATGCACTTCACGAATCATGTTTTTAAAACTCGTGATGTTACCTTAGATGTTTCTATACGATCTAGACAACGTTTCGATGTTGTTAGACTGCTACGAATAAAAAGAACTAACTTTATTTCTGATTACGGTTACAGATAGAATTTTATGCAATACAGATGGTCATAAAATAATGATTAACAAGATGCTGTGGAAGCGTATACTTGGGCGTCGTTGTATTAGGAATATTGGAAAATAAATGTCTTGGAAATCTACATGCACGTTAGTTCACAGTTTGGAGTATTGGGATAATGTGAGCATTCTAACAAAGAAGCGCATTAACCTTTGAAAACAAGAAGACACAGCACATATTAAAATAGCGTGTATACCGTGTCAAAAGGCTAGAGTACTGAAAAAGACAAATCGATGCCTACTTTTTACTTAACGTTGCAAAAAAAAAAAGGCCGCATATCAGAGCTCCCGATGGTTGTTACTGGTTTTAGCTAAGTCTTGTTAGAAGTGAATGCGGATGTAGCCGCAGTGGCCTTTCAAAGCCACGAATCCTTCAGTTTACTTTGCCTGGTCCGGACTCGAGGTCAAAACAACTTTTCGAATTGAAAGTTTTGCTGGAAGTATTCCCGTCATTATTGTAATAAATTTTGAATGAAACTTATAAATTTAATCAAAGTTAACGACAGAAGTGATAATTTAGGAGGAGAGAAACAAATTAAGCCCTTTGAAATATATCAATTTTTTTCAGTTGAGGTAAAAATGTTGCAATTTGCATAATGTAAAAAGAATTTGAAAAACATCTCGCAATCAGACACACGAAAATGTATCCAATTTTTATTCCTCTGTATGCGAAACACAGAAAATTAAATTAAATGAAAAAGTGATCGCTTTAAGGTTATTTCCCCCGAGAAACATTCATTAGCGCAAGCAAAACTCGTAAGGCCCAGTTCAAACGTCGAACTTCACATGTGCCGAACCTAATGCAAATGAGCAAAATCTATTGTTCTTGCTAATTTGCATTAGGTTCGGCACATGTGAAGTTCGACGTTTGAACTGGGCCTAAGAAACGTATCGCAAGACACGTGCACTTTTTACATCTTCTAACGGGGTGAATTTTTGCACCCGAAGTTTCAGTTGGCTGTTCAGGGTTCCTCCGACTTCACGAAATAAAAATTCATGAAAGGCAAACAACCGAAAGATGAGAAATTGATTGGGATTCCTACTACGCTTATATTTCTTCCTTCGCTGTCCACTGTTCACATCTTATTAAACAAGCGCTATGTATTCGTCTAAATCTTCATGTTCGTTTAAACATATCTTGGCGGGTTTCCGTCCTGGAGGTATCGTAGAATTAATCGCTAGAGTGTCAAACACTTTCGCAGTGTCTTCTTGAGTAATTTCCTTACGCATATTGAACATGAAACTGTTAGATGCAACGGAGAAAACACAACTCGGACTTTGTCACGTTTGCCTCGCATCGACAAACAACAGGTTTAAACTCCATCGCGGTCAAACGAGAAAGTTTTAAGCAAAGTACTTCAAAGTTAAGGTTGTCATTTTCACTGTGTAAAATTTAAAATATTAACAATACACTGTCAATTCACTAAACGTTTTGAAAGTTTACCAAAAAAGTTCTCAGCGTTTGAAAGCTATATGAAAGCTATAAACGGCAAAATTGTCTGCGCCATTTGTTAACACAACTTTGCTCAGGCACGAAGCGTTTTGGTCAATTTTCGACGAAAAGAAGCTCATTATTGAGAAAGATGAAAAGATAGTTACATTAACTAATTATTTTAAACATCCTAGCCTAGCCCATGTTTCCACTTTATATCAAATGAAATCCCACTAAATAAAACGAAAAACGCCTCGGACGTTTCAACAAACCCATTCCCTTCCTCAGAGTTGCACAAGTAACAATGAACTGATAAGTTAGAATATGGGTGTTTTTGTTTTTCAAAGGGGGTCAGGGGGTCTGGGGGTCTGGGTCGTTACCATCAAATCCGGCACAAGCAAAACACAGGTTGAAGTTGATGTACAAAGCAACCAAAGGACGCGACGTATCTTCAACATTTTAGTCGATAGTCAGTCGAAAACTGACGAAGAATCACGTAAACTGCCGATGACTGACCGACGATGATCGATTTCCACGACGACCTCGCCGACTATTATCGATCACCACTGCAACTATCCGAAGATCTCTCCGGAGATTCGAACATTGTCCGAAAAACTCTCCGAATATTCCATTGTTACATTACGGACTTACACAGTTCTGGGATAGTATCTACGGTTGCTACGCAACCGGTAGACATAATAATAATAATAATAATAATAATAATAATAATAATAATAATAATAATAATAATAATAATAATAATAGAAAGTGGGGTGGCCTAGTGGTTAGGCCGCAGAAGTTGTAATCCGTACGTCCCAGGTCCAAGTCCTCCTATCTGACCACTTGATGGATTTGCCATATGGTAGTCCCATGTTCAAATCCTATGTTATGCCATGTTTAAAGCAATATGGCCAACCCCCTACCAGTTCGTTAACCGACTGCCTTGCTTAAATGGAAGGTAGGTGCCTGGGGTATCCAGGGGCTTCCACTGTGGCCAGCCAGCCCCTAGATAAAATACTGCCCCTATGGCTGGCAAATCTCCACGACCCAGCCACGAACTCCCATTCCAGGCACCCGTCACACTGATTGAAGGGTGGGGTGGGGTGGGGTGGGGGAACGTTGAAGACAACCGCTTCAAAACTGCTAACAAAAACCGCTACAAAACCGCTCGAAAAACTTGGAAGATCCTAGCTGAAACGAAGCTGCAACGTTCCACGCAAGCCTGCACTAGAAAAATTGACCGCTGACCGGAAGCGTCTGCTAAGCTTGTGGTGATTAACTTTGTTAAATTGACATTTAACTAAATGTAATAAATATTCCATATTTGGCATGTTTTCTTTCCCTTATAAGGTAAAATGACGTCATAGTGGAATAATACAGTGTTCTCAAATACAGGGTTTATGCCATCATGCAAGGAAACTGGGTACTTACTTACCTACCTACCTACCTACCTACCTACCTACCTACCTACTTACTTATTTACTGGGTGTATGCCATCGTGCAAGGAAACTGGGTACTTACTTACAGGGTGTATGCCATCATGCAAGGAAACTGGGGTATGGACGGCCGTACAAAGACCCTGACTTCAATCCTGAATCGACTTTGGTAGCCATCTTGTATTTTTGCGGAAAACTACTAGCGCATTGCATTATGGGATATTTTTTGTTGACAGCATTTGGAGGGTTTGTTGACAATGCATTTCGATTGTTGATCATCATTTTGACTGTCTTGAGCGTGATAGCAATTTGTAGCTTAATCCTGAAAGGACATACCCTTTAGTTTGACTACTAATGTGGGCTTGATGCTAACGAATGTTTCTGAATTAATCTTAAAATCTACCAAAAGGTGCTTGCTTGTGAATTTCTTTTTGTTGAGCTTGGATGGATATCAGTCTTGATATTAAAAAAACTTTATTGTATGGGAATTGATTTTATTGAGTTTGAATATTTTTCCTTGGCCTTGAAAGAAACTTTGTTGGCCCTAGAAGAGAAACTCTGTTGGCCTTGAAAGAAACTTTGTTGGCCTTGAAAGAAACTTTGTTGGCCTTGAAAGAAACTTTGTTGGCCTTGAAAGAAACTTTGTTGGCCTTGAAAGAAACTTTGTTGGCCTTGAAAGAAACTTTGTTGGCCTTAAAAGAAACTTTGTTGGCCTTAAAAGAGAAACTCTGTTGGCCTTGAAAGAAACTTTGTTGGCCTTGAAAGAAAATTTGTTGGCCATAAAAGAAACTTTGTTGGCCATAAAAGAAACTTTGTTGGCCTTGAAAGAAACTTTGTTGGCCTTGAAGCTGAATTTGCTTCTTGAATTTTGCACCAATCGGCTGTCCATAACTGGGTACTTACTTACAGGGTGTATGCCATCAAGCAAGGAAACTGGGTACTTACTTACTTACATACAGGGTGTATGCCATCAAGCAAGGAAACTGGGTACTTACTTACTTACAGGGTGTATGCCATCAAGCAAGGAAACTGGGTACTTACTTACATACAGGGTGTATGCCATCAAGCAAGGAAACTGGGTACTTACTTACTTACTTACAGGGTGTATGCCATCAAGCAAGGAAACTGGGTACTTACTTACTTACATACAGGGTGTATGCCATCAAGCAAGGAAACTGGGTACTTACTTACTTACATACAGGGTGTATGCCATCATGCAAGGAAACTGGGTACTTACTTACTTACATACAGGGTGTATGCCATCATGCAAGGAAACTGGGTACTTACTTACTTACATACAGGGTGTATGCCATCATGCAAGGAAACTGGGTACTTACTTACTTACAGGGTGTATGCCATCAAGCAAGGAAACTGGGTACTTACTTACTTACAGGGTGTGTGCCATCAAGCAAGGAAACTGGGTACTTACTTACTTACAGGGTGTATGCCATCATGCAAGGAAACTGGGTACTTACTTACTTACAGGGTGTATGCCATCAAGCAAGGAAACTGGGTACTTACTTACTTACATACAGGGTGTGTGCCATCAAGCAAGGAAACTGGGTACTTACTTACTTACATACAGGGTGTATGCCATCATGCAAGGAAACTGGGTACTTACACATTAGTTTTCAGGGTATGCCATCATACCATAAAGTTATTTTTTAGTTAAACTTTCATGGTGTATTTGCATCACTATGGTGCTAACAAGGAAACTGGGTACTTACACATCAGTTTTCTCTGTATAAATTCTATCAAACAATGACTCTGGAGCCATCCACTTCACAGGAAGCAATCCTTGTGTCTTCTTCACATACAGATCATCTTTGTAAATGTCTCTTGCCAAACCAAAGTCAGCTATCTTCATAACATAATCATAACCAACTAAAATGTTTCTTGCAGCCACATCTCGATGAACACACTGGCGAGAAACATATAAGCTTATGAAAGGTAAAGAAATAATTTCATTTACCAAAAAATATCGAAATGACATATTTCTATAATCATGATAAATGGATAATAATACTTCTGGGCATCTTTTAAAGTGCACATGAAGTGAAATTTCACAACCATTTTTTTCGGTAATCTGAAAATAGGTGTTTAAGAATTATTTTCATGGGACAATGAGTCACTTGAAGTGGGGGAAACTCCACCTCAGTCAAACATCCAAGGTGATTTTCGTTTCATTTAGTGGGATTTTATTTAATATTAAATGTGCAGTTCCAGAAAATATCCATACTCCCCCCACGGAAGATTTTTTGTTTAGCATTAGGAATTTCCAATGACCTTCCATGGGGTGGGTATGGAGTTTTACTGGAACTACACAATGGAAATATGGGCAAGGATGTATTAAAAAATTAGTTGACGTTACTTTCTTTTAATTTTTCTCAAAATGATGTATTGAGCTTTTTCCGTTGAAAACTGACCAAAACGCTTTGCACCTGATCAAAATTATGTTGGCAAATGGCGCGGACAATTCTGCAGTTCACCGTTTTAAAATGCTTAGAACTTTTTTGGTAAACTTTCAAAACATTTGGTAAATTGACAGTGTATTGGCAATATATTAATTTCAAACAGTGAAAATGACAACCTTAACTTTTAAGTACTTTGCTTAACTTTACATTCAGATGAAACCTCTTCAGCAGTACTTTTGCATGATACCATTTGTTCTAACTTTTGAGTCTGTGGATGAAATCCTATGGTGTGACCATTCAAATGAAACCTCTTCAGCACTGCTTTTGCATGGTACCATTTGTTTTTCAATATTTTACAAAATGAAATTTGGGATTTTTCTTGAATTTCGATTTTTGGCACTCTTGAAAGTTAAAGGGTTAAAGACATGCAAAAATCTGAAGGTTACTGATGCATCGCAAAAACAAAACCACAGCAAGCTTTTTGTTTCATAGGAATAATTTTGTTAGCATTCCTTACCTTTTTTGATGCCAAGAATGACAACCCTCTAGCAACCTGGAAACCTATCATTACTAAATCAACTAAAGTGAACTCTTTGTCTGGGTCATTCATTGTCTTGGCCCAATTTGCTTCATAAATATCCCTTCTTCCACGGAGGAAAGACAGTAAGCTGCCATGTGGAGCAAACTCCATAATCACCATTAGACGTTTTCCTCGTGTGCAGGCTCCAAGAAGATTGACAATGTTCTTATGTTGTCCAAGATGAATGAGTATCTTGAGCTCTGAAGCCAGATCTTTGTATTCTGCTTGAGTAGCACCCTCTGAAACAACACAAAACAATTATTGTGAATCACTATTAATGATAATGATTAATGATAAAGTGTCAAGGTTTAATTCAGGCTTAATTATTAGACTAGCAGCATTATATAACGGAGTAACTGGTTAGCTTTCAGTTGATGTTATGGGTAGCAGTTTATATAGTTAAATTTAGGCCTGAACAACCCGAGAAGCTAGGTGGTACAGTGGTACAGTGGTACAGTGGTATGGTAGGCTATCTAAGCCTAAGCCTAGCTGAGATCACAGGTTCAATCCTGAGTGGGGGATTTTAGATTTTCTTTTTTACACTTAAAAATTTATCGAAAATGAAATTCTTAGTGTCGACATTACGTTATATAAGTCTTAATAAGGTGTCCGACGTCCCTCTAAACGGTATTCTTTAGGCACAACCAACTCTCAGGGTTTGGTCCTGGTCATTTTTTGAGTAATGGCGGCAAGCCGAATTCGAAATGTAACGTTAAACCTACGGACCATGCCATTCCCTTCTTCCAGCAAACAAGGACTCTACCATGAACCTGTTGATGCATGACGTTTATCACCAAACTGTTCCAAGTAATCTGAAGAGTATGTTCAGACTAACAACCGATGTACATAACTATAGAACCAGATCTGCATCAAACCAAAATTATTATGTTGAGTACTCCCGAACGGAAAAAATGAAAAAATCATTTGCGAGAACTGGTGCTATGATATGGAACGGACTACCTAAATCTCTTAAATCGATGAGGAAATCTCAATTCAAATCGAAAAATCAAACAAATTCTTCTGGAGATTCTTCAGAAAACAGATGACTATATTGATGTTCCCCAAATACTTTGTGATATTAAACATTGAAATTGTTATAATTTGCATATTTCATTTATTTCCCGTGTCTGCCACCAATATCATGATTTTATTTAAAGCTTTAAAATAATCTGTAACTCTACAGATCACCTTCTGTATTGTTATATTGTCTAACCTTTATTATTTTCAATTACATTACTTTTCCCTGCCTCGAATAGCGTTTTTGCTAATTTGCAGGGCAACTGTATTTAAGTTTATATGTCTAATAAATTTTTGTTTGCTGTTGTTGTTTGTTGTAGTTAAAAATGGCACTTTTCGTACGAGTTTTGACTTGAAACTTCGCATGGTAAGTAATGAGTACTCAATTATTTTGAAAATATGAAGAGAACAGAAAATGTATATTTTTTATCATAGTGGCACTTTAAGGATTTCCTGTTTTGCAACCAAGATCAAGAGTACTGTCATGGCCCCCACCCTTCCCTCTCAGTAATTCATTGTGGTTATTGGATAAGACTCCTGTAACAAGGCAGATCAGGGGTGACCCAAGAGTACTGACATGGTCCCCACCCTTCCCTCTCAGTAATTCATTGTGGTTATTGGATAAGTCTCCTGTAACAAGGCAGACCAGGGGTGACCCAAGAGTACTGACATGGCCCCCACCCTTCCCTCTCAGTAATTCATTGTGGTTATTGGATAAGTCTCCTGTAACAAGGCAGACCAGGGGTGACCCAAGAGTACTGACATGGTCCCCACCCTTTCCTCTCAGTAATTCATTGTTGGTTAATGGATAAGTCTCCTGTAACAAGGCAGACCAGGGGTGACCCAGTTACTTCCTTACTTCCTTAGTAACCCTTACTAAACTCCCCCACCCTTCCCTGTCAGTAATTCATTGTGGTTAATGGATAAGTCTCCTGTAACAAGGCAGATCAGGGGTGACCCAGTTACTTCCTTACTTCCTTAGTAACCCTTACTAAACTCCCCCACCCTTCCCTCTCAGTAATTCATTGTGGTTAATGGATAAGTCTCCTGTAACAAGGCAGACCAGGGGTGCCCCAGTTACTTCCTTACTTCCTTAGTAACCCTTACTAAACTCCCCCACCCTTCCCTGTCAGTAATTCATTGTGGTTAATGGATAAGTCTCCTGTAACAAGGCAGACCAGGGGTGCCGCAGTTACTTCCTTACTTCCTTAGTAACCCTTACTAAACTCCCCCACCCTTCCCTCTCAGTAATTCATTGTGGTTAATGGATAAGTCTCCTGTAACAAGGCAGACCAGGGGTGCCCCAGTTACTTCCTTACTTCCCAGTTAGTAAATCTTACTAAACTCCTCAGTTAAGATGATCGCGTCATTGGGCGGTGACGTTAAGCCGTTGGCTGTCTCTTACATTTGTCAGTTGCCCTTCCTGTAGGGGACGTTAAAGTTCCCATAGCACTCTTCGCAAAGAGTAGGGGACATAGCTCCCAGTGTCTGTGGTCTGGCTTTGTTTTAGTTATGGGGACACCTGTCACATTCCACATTAATTGTAAACTGCATTAGCAATCTGGCAAATTCCCCTGAACAGTGTTGTAATGTGCATTTGATCATATTACAATGTTAAAATGTGTGATATAAGCAATATATTAGAATAAAGCTTGTTGGATATCCAACGAAGATGCCACTTGTGAAAAGGATCCAAGGATACTGGACGCTTAAATAAGGATAAATTGTGTAAACAAAAGCGAGAAGCGAACTCTTCACACGTCCTGAAGTTTAATGGCAAACGTTTTGCCCTTCGGGCTTCTTCAGTGCTTCGTTACAGGATTCCAAGTATTTTTGATCCTGTAACGAAGCACTGAAGAAGCCCGAAGGGTGAAATGTAGGACGTGAAGAGTTCGCTGCTCGCTTTTGTTTACACAATTTATTTTATATTTTAATGAGATTTTCTAAAATGGCCTTAAAAGGCATTTCTGAGGGGTCAAAAAGTCATTTCTAGTTCTTTGCCATTTTTCAGAGGGGATGTAGCCAAAATAACTGTTTATTTGTCTGTTTGCTTTTTGCTAAACTTATTTTTTGACAGAAATATTGAAAAGGTTTACAAACCCTTCAAGGTTTTTACTGCCACAGGAACTTTTAAAGTCTTCCATCCTGCACCAGTGTCTTCATTCTTCAGGTCCTTTGCTCTTGATGAGCGACGAATCTTTGAACGTCGCCTGAAAGATTCTGCACTCTTGTCTCGTGGATTGAGAGCTAAGATACCAATGGCTTCTGCCCGAATAACCTGCCCAAAGGCTCCTGCGCCCAGGATGTCTTCAAGAATAAGTCTTTCTTCAGGAAATTCCCAATCGGGGTCATACGGCAGATCATTGCACTGTTCCAGAAGACTGCGATCTGGATCAATCTGAAAAAAAATCCAAATTTTCAGCACATTATGACAAAACATTATGCACATACATACAGTATACTGACAATTAAAAAAAATGATTTTTTTTTTGGCCAAGAAAACTGAATTGCTCAGACATAAACCTAAAATATGACCTACACCGTAATGTTACAGATGGGCACTGCAGACAATCTGACAAACCCAGACAAATGCTGACTGATCAAGTGATGACATCTTCATTAACCAAGTGGCCAATACCTACATGTAGTAAAAATATTATGGAGCTTGGATGGTAAATATGGCCATGTCCAGTAGCCCCAGGGATACACTGTAGTGACAACAGTTCTAAAAGTGACGGCACGCTTTCCGCATAATAACACTAAAAACCTTAACCTGACCCCACACATGTTTACATCATTCATCATTTAATCTAGGTAAGCTACAGTGTAACCCTAACTCCAGCACAAAGCTAACCCTACAGTGTAGTTACATGTAACTTCACAAAATAAATGTAACACAAAGCTTACCATCACAGCACTGGCTACATGTACATGTATTTTTGTGCGGGGGGGGGGGGGGGGGGGAAGGGGGGGGGGAGGGGGGGTGATGGTGTGCTTGGGTTAGGGTTAGCTTACCAAGATTGAATACTGGGTACAAATTTAACCTATATTGAATACTGAATCAACCTGAGAACCTGATTTTACCTGGGATTTATCTTCAGTGGTTTTTATATACAATGTAAGTGGTACTAGACTACGAGTAGTCCCTCCTTTTTCCTCAAGGATAGTAGAGCGAGTGAAACGCGAGTGCGCGTGAAAATAACCCTACGCGAGAAAGGCGAGACGCACGGCGGGGAGAGAGAAAAAGGAGGGACTGTCCCTCCTTTTTCTCTCTCCCGTTACGCACGCTTGCGTTTCACTCGCTCTACTATCCTTGAGGAAAAAGGAGGGACTATTCGTAGTCTAAAGTGCTACATACTGTACATGTAGTTTTTCAAATCGTGTAATTCCACAATGATGGTTGATAAATAATATTTTGTAAAATAATAAAGCAAATTTTTCAACTCATAAACTGAACAGATGTCTGTAACTGAAGTGGACAGACATTAAACAAAAAATAACAATGATCACATGTATAAAAAGATATAAGATACCTTGTAGTCGGATTGCTGCAGGAAATAAAGCTGCTTATATTCATTTATTTGCTTCTTCTGTCGGCGATACAGACAACATAAAGCAACCAGCACAATAAGAACAAACACACCCACGCCAACAGCAATGCCCACCAGAGCACCAGTGCTTAGACCACCAACTTGAGTTGGTGAAGTCGATCCAACTGGACAAGAGAGTGATAAAAACAACAGTGATTTTTTACAGTCAAATCTCAATACAAAACTGATCACAGTTGAGACTTATCTAATACAATGCATAGGATTAAGAAAGATCTATCTTCTGCTTAACAGTGCTTTTAATGCAGCCTAATACATGTATTACATGTGTATCAATCAATTTGTCTACAATGTACATGTATAAAAAAGACTTCTACATCTAATTCATAGAAGTTTAATCCAGAATTTACTAAAACATGCATGTTGATAGGAAACTCTACCGAACGAAACACATAAAAAAATGACACCGATGAAACTATAAGCAATTAATATCGTCATTCTAAAAATGCTTGCAGCTTTTTAATAAAGTGTTCCTTTTATTACTGTTAACATGAAATTTTCGCGACATTTATTTCGCGATTTTGAGGGCGCATATTTCATGACACTTAAATTTCGCGATTTTACAAACATTTTGTATTTTGAATCACTTTGAATCACAATTTTGCGTTTTTGAGTAAGACAATTTAGTTCCTTGGCAATGGTATTTAACATGCCCTTGAATTAAAGGCCCATCTGCACTTACCGTGAGTCATTGCGGGCGTTCTAGAATTTCCGAGGCCTCAAAATTTGGTTTTGTGTCAGAAAAGTTTGATTCCTAAAAAAATCTGTTTACATCGGGTAATCTGTATCGTCTATTAACTTCTGGATCATTTCTTTCAAATATTTAGTTCATATTCAAGGCAGTGCATCTTGTTTTTGTCTGTTTTCTTTTATTTTCCATCGTTACTGATACGTTTTCTAAGCAACGCCGCCGAAGGCTCGAAGCCGGCTGTCAAGAGACGAGATCCTTCAGACTTTAGGACTTTAAGACAGCCATAAAAGAAATTAACTTTTAACTTTTAATTCTTAACTTTTAGTTTTATTTTTGATTATTTGTATTTTAATAATAATTTTATTCCGATTTATGTATTTTTCTCGAAGATATTAGCTCAATAGAGCTACTCTAAAAATTCGAGGTTAAATAAAGTTATGTATGTATTCAGAAGGTTTGGCTCAGAAATTTGATCGTCCGTGGAAAGGAAATAGGTATATTAGATTGCCTACTAGTTAAGGTTTGTCTTCAAATCTTTTCACTGTAATTTTTTAGTACATTCGTTTTCCAGATACTGTGAGTTGACATTTGAATCTTTCCATCGATAACCGTGACCGTTCGACCGGAACCTGGAGATGTAAACAACAGAAAAAGCTCAAACTTCTCGGTTCGCCGGCAGAGTTGTTTTTGCCAGCAACTATGTGAACTATTCCATGGAAGTTGAAGGAGATTTTCCCCGTCCCTAGCTGTCAAATTTTTTTCAATTCAAACTTCTGAGGCTGATAAAACGTCCTCCACCAGTGGATCTCACTAATTATGCCCGATGCAAATCAGGTACGCCGACTGGAGAACAGCCCACAAAATACTAACACTTCTCGGCTCGCTGGAGGTTTTGTTTTAAGCGGCATGGACCTTAAACTTTCGGTAAAAATAGCAGGAGGTTTACCGCGTCCCACAACATGAAAATGTTTTCGATGCAAACTTTTGAAGCGGAGGAAACTGCCTCGGTGACTTGAGTTGCCTGGAGCTACACTATTAAATTAAGGCGGGTTGGTCAGCCCCAGACAAAATGCAAGACATGTAAAACGGGTTTTTGATATCTAACAGGACCACTTCTTGGGACTAATAAATTTTAAAATTAATGTCGAACGAAATTTAAAACTCAGTGTTCTTACCTTCTTTGACATCTACTGAAACCTCTGTGCTCTTCAACTTATTACTAGCAATGCAACTATAGACTCCAAAATCTCCTTTTTTCATGGGTTTAATAATCAACTGCTTGGAGTCTGTTGTACTCGATGCAACTATCTCCCCTGAACTGTTCTTCACCCATGTGATGTTAGGAGATGGGTTCCCTTTAGCCTTACAGGTCATGTTCAATGTGCCCCCTATTTCCAGTGGAGATGGCTTGTAACCTTTTTCAGGTTCGATTATGACTGGCACCACTGTTTGAGATGAAAAAAATACCAATAACATATCAGTGATGGGATTCAAAAGTGAACACTTACAAACATTTGTATGATAAATTTAATAGCCTACATGTACCTCTACTTGAAGGGAGAATTCCATTTTTCATATGACAAATAAATTTTTGTACATGTACAGTAGTTCCTTCTAATTTTAATAGTTTGTGCACAATTTTTAATTACTGGTGCGATAATTATTATTTAATACTTTTTCTTTGTGCCAGTCCATAGTCTTTAGTCCACAGTCCCTGCTTGATAACAATTATGTGTGGTAATGCTAATTTGAAATGCAGAATGAATTTTGATCAGGATGCCAGCCAAATGTTACTGTTAAAATGTACAGTGTACATTATAGTCAACAAGCCTGCAAATAATCTTTGTCTTTAAACAGGTCATTTGTCAGGCTAAGGACAAATTTTGATCTGACAAAAAGCCAGTCTGGTGGGGCAAACATGTTTTTCATCGTTAGAAATTAAAAATAAGAGACATTTCTGTATTTCAATATAAACCCTTTGCCAAAATGTTGATTGGAAATTAGCAACTAGCACTACTATTACAGTTTCCCTTCACTCACTAGATCACATGTGTATTTTGTATATTTCAACGCCCCTCACAAGTGTTACGGGTTATGAACAATGGACTACTGTATCTGAATGCATCTACAGTACATGTACTTACTCTCCACATTCACAAAGGCGTGCTTTTCCATGCTTCCAGCTTTGTTACTAGCACGACACTGGTATTTTCCTTGGTGTTGTTCAAATTCTGGATTACAAATCACAAGTCTACTTGGATTATTATAGAAAAGGTAGTAATAACCCTTTTTCCGATTCTTGCAGTTATCACTATTTCCGCTGAGGTCATTGTTTTCCTTGTTGACTTGTTCGCGGACTCCTTTACCATCCTTGTAGAAGTACCACGTAATAGAAGGTTTTGGGTTACCAGTTACTTGACACCACAACTCTACTATTCCACCTTGTTCTACTTGAAGCACTTTTTGATCAGGTATATCGCTGATATTAGGTGCAACCAAAGCTGTGAAGACAAATGTATATGGAATTACAAAAAAGATGATTAAAACATTAATACACTACTCAGCAAACTCACCATTCTTCGTGACTTTCCTGCCTATGTACTATAATAGGCCAATAAAAAGATAAAAAGAGCAGAATATATAATGTATTGGATATCACTAGAACATGGAATGAGTGACTTTGTGGGAACGCCATACTCAACTTTTGTGACTAACATACTTAATTAATCCTCTCTGTGTAACTTAACATAATATATAGTACCGCTCAAATGTAAGTTACCGTGTCTTGTTTCTCTTGAGAATCACTGAACTGTTCAGTATGGAATAAATTATTGCAAAAAGCTGGCATACATTATTGTACGTATCAAAGATCTCCGCTCTGCAATTTGTTGCTAAATCGATTGGATTGAAAGTGGCAACAAAAATTTGATTGACTTTAGATATTTATCAACCATTTGCATGGATTAATTCTTGTAATTTGCCTCTGAATGTAATTTTTTTTCAAACCAGAAATTAAGAAGGAAAGGAAATAGTTTATGGAAACAGTGAAAGTTATTTCATATTAATTTTGCAGTGTAAGAATTTGTTAAAGGGAATCTTGGCTGAAAAACAGTTTAAGCTTCAAAGTATACTTAATGGTTCTCTTTAACTGGTCATGTAGCCTGAGAAAACAGACGTCATTTCGCGGCGCCACCACTGGGGCCTCCGCGAAACTGACGTCTGAGCAATGAGCGCCAAAATGCCGTACTTGTCACGCATTACCGCTTCTCAAACAACCCCAGCGGCACGCGTGGATCACGCGCGAACACAGGCTTGAAAAACAACATCTCCGTCTAGAATAATTACTTTGAATGATTTTTGATTTTTGATTTGATTTTTTGAATTCAAAGTAATTATTCTAAATTCAGTGGCGTTTCAAAAAAGCCTGATAAAATAACTTGAAAGTCAAAATATCAAAAATTATGGAGAGATTTTGAATTTTGCGATGCAAATGAAATTTGAGCTGCAAAATATAAATCTGGTTTTGTTTACAAAAGATCGCTTTCCAGACCAATTCTTGAATGACAAACACAAGAAAAAGGACAACAAATTCAAACAGTTTAATTTATTCAAATATCTAATAATCAGATTACTTTCAAAAGCAAAACGCATTACATTATATTAACGCATCTAGGAAATTGTCCACGCAAGCGAATTTCTTGTACTGATCACTAAGGTATGCGGCCGAGCTTTCTAAATATTTCATAAAACTATTGATAACAAAGAAACGATCAATGACATCAATGAAATATTTCTTACAAAGTAAATCCACGTTTTAAAATGTAATTTCCTTTGCCGTAGTTTTCCAAGAATGCATGAAAATTCTTAGTAAAGTCTGCCGCTTCGAGTGTGATGCGAACGAAAACACAAACGGAAAGCCAAGAAGATATTCGAATCGACGAGCTGCGTTCCCGTTTTGAGATAAGTGTACTCCTGTTTTGACATGGCGTACTTACGGTGCAGGTTCGATCAAAACCCAGTTGACTTTCGACGTTTTTAATAAGCTTACAGTACTGCCTAGAAGTTGAGTAGGCGAAGACACGTCTTGCACAGATACCCGACTTCGGGCCCGCCTGACAAATTCACTTCAAACGGCAATTCACTGATTAAATGAAGACATTCTTCTCCGCTCTTTGATCTCCCATGTAGTATGTATCGTGATGAAGTGTCGTTGATGAGATTTACACATAACACACAACAGAAATCTGTGGTGGATATATTCTTCCCGTCATCCTGAAAACAACATACGCGCGTGATCCACACGTGCTGCGAGGGAAATTTGTTTCAACCAATCAGAAGCACTACCGAGATCTGGGTAGCGAGTATGTCGCGCGTACGCATGTTTGGCGCTCATTACTCAGACGTCAGTTTCGCGGAGGCCCCAGTGGTGGCGCCGCGAAATGACGTCTGTTTTCTCAGGCTACTGGTCATGGGGTGTTAAGTCAATATCTCTGTAACTGGCTTGAATCAGAAGTATTCGGTTTTCAGTTTAAATAAAATATTGCCCGATCACTGCCATGTTTTCTTTATGGTAATTTGTGACGTCACTGCGTTGTCGAAAATCTAAATTTGGAATCTACAGAAGATTGCAGGAGAACCATACACTATGAAGATGGAATATGTGTAGAAAGCAGGTATTTATCTCCAAATTCATGCAATGTTGAATTAAAAAGGCATATTTAAAATGCAGGACAATGCACTGATGTCATAATCCCTCATCAAGCTTTGCAAAAAAAAACATGGTGGCACACAGAAAATTTAAGACTTCGAAGCTCTAAAACAGTTTTACACAAACACCAACTTACAATTTTGAACAAAAATATTTTTTAGCTGAGATTCCCTTTAAAGTGCGACAAGAATTTTCTGTTTCTGCATCCAAGCACATCTTGGCGCTTTCTGCCGCATTTCATAAATGTTTTGTCATTGACAAAATAGTCTTGTCTGACCATAATTCCACAACTGAGCTTATTTGTCATTGCTTAAAATAAATGCGCATTCATAACAGCATACATGTGAAAGTGAAAACTTAAAAGGGAAAGTGTTACCACAGTACTTACAGTGCACTTGGGAGAAACAAGACTCATCTCATTAGAAACAAGATGCGTCGCAAGAAACGAGATGGTGGTAACTTACATTTGAGCGGTACTGTAACTAAGATTTAGTGAGCAAAACATACAAGTTAAAAACCCTCTTGAAAGGGGAATCATGAAGTTATCCCTACAGTGTACAATACAATCTTAAATTTAATTTAGAAATTGACAAGGGCTCTATGCTGTACATGTATACTGTACAATGTACATGCAGGAGATCTTCTCTGTACACAGGAAAAGGCATACCAAGGAATATACTTTTGTACGGCAGTCAAATATCAGGAAGGGTTAAAATTATTGGGACATCCCCCAACTCTCTCACCCTCTATTTAGCCAAAAAATAATAATCACACTTGATAAAAGTCAAGCAAGATCACTTACATTTGATAGTAATGTTGATGCTACTTAATATTTTAGGATAATGTAATTCAGAAGTGCATCCGTAGTTTCCAGTATCATTCAGTGTCAAGTTCTTGACTGTCAGTGTATACAGGCTTTCTTGTATGGTTTTATTTTTATCTGTGACAATGACACGCGAGTCATTATTGGATAACAGATTTTTGCCGTCTTTTGTGAAGAGAACCCGCAAAAATCCACTTGTCCGTTCAATGCAGTAGACATGCAAGGTAGACTCTTCATTATACTCAGTTCCAGTCTTGTCTGTGTCAATCTCAATTGGCTCCACATCTTTTGCTGTTGATGAAAATACAAAAATATTAAGTAATATGAAAATATACTTGAGCGTCGTCTTTGTTTGATTTGATTTGATGTTAACCAAACAAAAAACATTGTATCTGCACTGAGCATAACCCATTAAAGATTCATGTGAGTGGCACATGATCAAACCTCTAGAAAAAATCTAGAAAAATCAAAACTATTACGATAATTTATGACATATGGCAAACAAAATATCTAAAAATTAGAAACTTTTGTCAAGCCGATTTTGAGTAAATCAGGAGAACATTTCGAACTTGTGATTTTGCATGTGTATGAGCACATTTACAAGTTCCTCAATTAAGCTTATAAAAGTTTAATTTCTCAATCTCAAATTTACGGCAAAATGCGTGTTTAGTGTATGAGATGAAACTATGAAAGTTTGAAAGCGTTTCTCGTTTTAGTTTTGAAGATTCAATTTTTATAGGAAACGTAGTTTTTTGACTGAATCCTTGATATTGTAGTTTTAGCACTTTTCTACATATTTCAAAAACCGCGAGATAGATTTTTTTAAAACTTTTATAGTCATTTCTTTATAATATGAACAACATTGTTTCGAAGTTTCATCTTGATTGAAACATTGCAACATGGTCAAATAAAATAATAAAGTTCACCCAAACCGCGATTGAGACTTTGTGCTTTGATTGCACGGTTGAAGGTGCACAAAGACGCTTTAATTAATTAATTCAGGTGAACCGCAACGCATTTCTGCGTGACCGAAGTAACGTTAGGGGCTGTGTTCCACGTTATTTTTATCATTCCCACGAATTTCAGTGGGACGTTTATTTGAAAGCAGGTTTTTTATTCACATTTGACATGCACTGGACACTCTCGACATTTTGAATTGTAGGGAAAAGAAAGAAGTCATCGCGATTTGCATAATTATCAACACACAGAAATGCGTTACACTTCACCTGAATTAATTAAAGCGTCTTTGAGACGTGCGCCTTCAACCGTGCAATCAAAGCACAAAGTCTCAATCGCGTTTTAGGTGAACTTTATTATTTTGTTTGACCATGTTGCAATGTTTCAATCACGATGAAACTTTGAGACAATGTTGTTCATATTATAATGAAACGACCATAAAAGTTAAAAAGAAATCTCTCGCAGTTTTTGAAATAATATGTAGAAAAGTGCGAAAACTACAATATCAAGGATTCAGTCAAAACTGAACGAAAGTGGCCTCATTTGCTGACGACACTAAGCTGTACCGGAGGGTTGACTCCACCCAAGACGCTATCCTCCTCCAAACCGACCTAGACAAACTGGAGGCTTGGTCTATTTCCTCAGGCTTGGTTTTCAACCAAAAGAAATGCAAGCAGCAGCACATCACAAGAAAGTTCAATCCAGTCGAGTTCCAGTACAAGATAAATGACAACCCTTGTAGAACAGGACATATGTAAAACCTATGTTGCTGCTACTTTTTTACTATGTTGGACTATGTTTTAGCTATGCATAGTTCAAGACTACCTATGTATTTACTATGTTACATGCTTTATTACATAGTCCAGGGTATGTGAAACATATTTTGAAACTATGCAAAAACTATTTGAAAATCATATAGTCTTTACATATGTATGTCAAAACTATGTTAAATCGTAACATAGCTATAACATAGCTATTTATTTTCTATGTAATGGACAGTTCTTTCTTAACCTCTGACAAACATTCTATGTATATACTATGTGACAAAGTGACATAGCTTTTAAATAGCATATTGATGTCCAGTTTCATGAGTAAAAGGTAACATAGCTTTTACATAATGCTATTTATTTCCTATGTAATGGAAATGTGCAAGAAATGCTTCCTATGTATTTACTATGTGACAATCCAACATAGCTTTTAAATAGCACATTGAAGTTAAATATCACAAGTAAATGGTTACATAGCTTTTACATAATGCTATTTATTTCCTATGTAATGGATTTGTGCAATAAATTCATCCTATGTATTTACTATGTGACAATCCAACATAGCTTTTATATAGCACATTGAAGTTAAATCTCACAAGTAAAACTTAGGTTACCAAAAGGTTAGCTTTTACATAATTTTATTTATTTTCTTGGTGGTTTATAGACAGTAATCATGCTTCTGCAGACAATATAAAGCCACTTTTATTCTATGAATTATATCCTTAAAATAATGACTTAGTGATTATTTCTTCATGCTCATCACCCATGTAAAAAGTCAGGCAGTGGGACAGTAAAAATCCATTTAATCCAAACCTTTACAAGAAGAATATCTCTTCAATTTACCCTTGGACTTGTTTAAGCAATTCCTAGTTCTTATTTTTAACGGGATGTGAAAGATTTGAAAGAGAATGGCTTCAACATCTGCCATATTGCTTTTGAACCACAATTTTGAATCGTGAGTTGGCCGAGTGAACCTGGGGAGAGTGAGCCAGCAGTCAGCAGTTTTAGCCTATAGAGCAGGCACATTAGCACTTAGTGAGTTCGTTTTTCGGTGGAAATTCAAATGGTGGAAGGAAAGTAATGCCTACAAGATGTGGATAATCTTTTCTCTAAAGCTAGGTAAGTGAAAGAATGAATCTTTTCTGAAGTTCTATTGCTTCAAACATAAACACAGTCAGCTTACATAATGCAAGCTTTGGCTTAAACTGCTTAGATCTCGACTGTTTGCGGCTGCTGTTTGAATGGGTTTGAAATGAACATGAATGCACTTCAAAGCTTTAGTCTTTTAGAACTGTTATTCCACACAGTCCTTCCCAATTTTTTTATATTTTAACACAAATAACAGTTTCACCAAGATAGACCAAAACAACATGTAACCGAACATAATTATAACAATATGATTGATCTCTACAAACCTCCTAGACCCTCCTAATAATGTATGTTCCTATATCCTGTATACAAATGTAAGCTTATGCTTAATAATTGTTTAGCTATATTGAAATTTGTCTTCTGTTTTCATAATACATGTATGATCTTGATTTAGAAGCTTTATATACATGTGCTAGATTAATGGGGAGTGAATTAACATTCAGACAAAGAACTACAACTTGAACCAAAATGTTTTGTTTTGTTGTAGCTAAACCACATGGATGAAGACAATAACAGCTTTCAAACAGCTTGCATGGGCACTCTGAAGTTATCAAACCTCCGTTCAAATGTCCAGTTCAGCTAAGTGCAGGATCGAACAAAGAATTTAATACAAGCTATATGAGTATTTTTGCAAGTATATATTGTATACATGTAATTGGACTACTTCTGACAGTTTTTCTTCATGACAATATTTTTAGGCAGTTTTCCTGTTGAAATGTGACCAAAATTTTATATATAATGTATAATAGAAAATACTAATAAATGTATAGTGAAAGTAGCTCCATGTGCAGCATTTTCTATGTCGATGTTGGGATATGTTGTGGGATCCCACATGGGATGTCAAGATCCCTAGTTGGGGAGGATTGGTGGGATGGTGAAAACAGTTATTCATTGCAATCACACAGAGGTTTGAGCTAGATTTACCAATTTTCCTCTGTTTTGGACCATTCCTATGAAGTATTGCCCTTTATAATTTGTATTGTATTGCCCTGGATGGATCAGTCAGCATGTAAATTCTATGTAAAATATGTTCCTTGAGATATGCTATCGCTATTTCAAAGCTATATATGTATTATCATATGTTTTCTCTATTCCAATGCTATATAAAATCTATGTAAACCCTATTTAAAGACTATCTTTGTCATATGTTTTTTTCTATTCCAATGCTATGTAAAATCTATGTAAACCCTATTTAAAGGCTATTTATATCATATATTTTCTCTATTTCAAAGCTATTTAATCACTGTGTGGTGACATTTCAGCTTTGTGAAGCTTTATGTAAAAGCTATGTAAAATATATTTCAAACATATGCAAATACTATTTAAAAGCTATATCATTTCTTTGACATGATATGCTTTCCACTGCATAGCTTTTAGATAGACTATGTAAAAGGTTCCATTTGACTAGCGAAAACATAGCATTTCATGTCAAAAAACATAGAACGTGCATATAAACAGCATAGGATTTGAATAAGGCTTTTGTATGACACTCAACATAGATTTTAAATACTTATAACATACCATTTGCATAGTGTCATGACATAGCATTTACATAGGTTATACATAGTGTCTGATTCTACAAGGGAAGCCGCGAGAGGTCACCATTCACGAGAAAGACCTCGGAGTCTACGTTAGTTACGACTTAACGTGGAAAAAGCACACGCTCGAACAGTGCGCTAAGGCAAATAAGTTACTGGGGTTCATACGTAGATGTGCGATGGATGTTCAAAGCTCAAGTACTCGTAGAACTCTCTACTTAGCCATCGTACGTCCTGCTTTTGGCTATGCCACTCAAGTGTGGTCTCCGCAAACAATAGACCTCGTAAGACGCACCGAACGCGTCCAGCGACGCGCCTCAAAGTTTATTTTAGATTTACCCTTCCTATGTGAGGAAAGCTATAGAGACAGGCTCTTGTCAATTGATATTCTACCTATCTGTTATTGGCATGAGTTTTTGGACTTGGTCTTTCTCTTTAAGGCCACTAATGGTATTGTTTGTGTATCACATGACGTACTCCCTGAACGCATTGTTCCTATAAGGGTCACTAGAGCAAGCGCTAGCAATGCAAAATCTTTTAGACCAAAGAAATGCCGCACTTCTACTTATCAGCACTCTTTTTTTGTAAGAACTTCTAGAATCTGGAACGCTCTCCCTCTGCAGTTAAGATATGAACATGTAACTCTAAACCAATTTAAATCTTTGCTCTCCTCATATTACAAAGACGCACTTATCTCGCGATTCGATATTGAGGACCCTAGAACCTGGAAATCTGTCTGTTTAAAATGTAATATGCCACGCAACTTTTCTGAGCCTATTTCGTGTTGTTATTAGTTACTATATTTTATCATTTTATTCGAGTGTTTAGAATTTTGTTAATCTTGGGCCCACAGTAATTGGCGGCAGCTGTTGTGGTCACCCTGCCATAACTCAGTAGTTGTTTTATTTTTTTTTGTTTTTTATCATTTTGTTTGTTTTTTTTTTTTTATGGCGAAGTCTAATAAAATAAAATTAAAAAAATAAAATAAAAAACTACGTTTTCTATAGAAAATCGAATCTTCAAAACTAAAACGAGAAACGCTTTCAAACTTTCACAGTTTCATCTCATACACTAAACACGCATTTTGGCGTAAATTTGAGATTGAGAAATTAAACTTTTATAAGCTTAATTGAGGAACTTGTACATGTGCTCATACACATGCAAAATCACAAGTTCGAAATGTTTTTCTGATTTACTCAAAATCGGCTTGACAAAAGTTTCTAATTTTTAGATATTTTGTTTGCCATATGTCATAAATTATCGTAATAGTTTTGATTTTTCCAGACGCCATCGCAATCGCTCGGAATTTAGACTCAAGTGATTTCAATCTTTCTCGTTTATCTCCACAATTTTAAATCCGATTTACAAAATTGTTACACTCTTGTAAACTTCAAACTTTGCACAATATTTTGTGTAAGTTTCATACTAATTCAATAAAGGAAAGTTAGTTAAAAGGCCGCTCAAAAATGGTCGGTGCGGCTACACAGAAACTGGAGGGAAACACCTTAATAAATAACAAAAAAGAAGTCAATCCTCTTGGTAATTTATTTACCGGTAGATAAATGAGGCAACAATGGTTAACAGCTGAGCAAAGGTTTGTAACTTGCTATCAATTCAGTCATTTCCTTTGAATACCATTAGTAAAACAAAAGTCGAAACAATAGAACGCCTACATGATGTAAAGAAAAACAACGGATAATTTATATTTAATGTATAATTCATTTTATACAGAAATCAACTTGAAAACAAAATCCAAAAACGCATGTGTGTTTACATGCTTTCAGATGAAAATCATCAAAAGACAGCAAAATAAGAATAAATGTACTTCTTGCTTAGTTCATTTCCTTGCCATATCTGCTGAAATCGTCCTTTGAAGCGCCCCACATTTCCTACACAAATTATTCACCAAAACACAGTGTGTAACTGTTCGAAATAGGAACTTTAGCTTCAAAATCCAATTTTGATTCATTTGACATACCGTAAATACCGGTGTATAAGCCGCACTTTTTTGCCCAAAATTTTTGCTCAACATCTAGGGTGCGGCTTATCTACGGGAACATCTGCAAAAGGTTACCATACTAGCTTTCCGGTGATAAAAGTTGACCAGACTTTGAGCCTCAAAATTTAAGATTTTATTTATTAGAGGTGTATAATGTAGAACAAGATTCTTCAACTTTAGATAATGTAGAAAAGTGAGTCTTGTCTGTCTAACAGAGCTGCCAAAGCGCCTCCGAGAACAAAGATCAAATTGAACAATCCGCATCGAACATGTAACGCACGAACGTGAGCGGTGTTTATAGTAAACTGTAAAATTTAACATCAAATATTGCAAAATACCTGTGTTAAAACAGTGCTCACTATCTTTGTCAGACATTTTGCAGCTTTTCGCAATGAAGGAGCACCGAAGACAAACGAAAGAAGCCAAAGAAAAGACTATAAACAAGCAGCCATCTTGGTTAACCTTAGTAACCAGGCTAAATAAAACATGTGGCAGTGCTCAAGAAATTTGGCCTGAACTAACGGCGGGCAAATGAACGTACAGTACCTGCGCTGAAACTGTTTTTTTTTTTTTCTCAATACACAATGATTCGATGGATAGAATCAAAGTCTAGCTCATGTTTTGTGGAGCTAATTCCTGACTTATGTTTTTATTTCAAAAAACTTTTTTCCAAAATTTGAGCTTCAAAACTCGGGGTGCGGCTTATCTACAATTGTTTTCACATCAGAATTAACGTTTAGATAATTTCCTTGTGTAAATCTGCCAAAATAATCCTTTAAATTCTTCCACGTTTCCCAATCACATATAAAAGCACAGAAATTTCAAGAAATCTGGCTCTCTGTTATATCACAGGCAGTTTAGCTGGTATTAGTTCTTCATGTATGGTCCAAGGAATTGGAAGGAATGAATGAAAATTTGCAATGGTGGATACTCCAAATGCTGATTTCAGAGCATAAAATAATTTTTAGGCTTACTACAGTTTATGTGGGTCACCAGATGCTTCCTACCGTCCTGTTAACCATTTTTGTATTTTTGTTCGATTATATGTTAGTATTAGTTTATTTGTATCAGTTATGTATGGTTACGAACTGTGATTAAAGATTAAAGATTAAAGATTAAAGATAATATCAATAACAGGTGACCATTTGTGGGAACAAGCAACAATTACAAAGTCATTGAAACAACTGTACAAGGCAATGGGTGTTTGTAATTTCACCATCCTCTTGTTACATACACAACCTTTATTTCCTCTCGTATGAGTGGTTGTCAGAAGACTAGGATCTAATTCTACGAGGATGTTTTATTCAAAAAACCACCTGAACAAAGAAGGCAATGTGCAGTTCCAGAAAAAATTCATACCCACTCCATGGAAGGTCATTGGAAATTCCTTGGGGGAGAGGGGTCATAAGAGTCAACATTTTAGAAGCAAAGTATGAAGCTAAACTGGAATTTCCTGGGGGGACGGGGGGTGCTAAACAAAAAACCTTCCATGGGGGGAGTATGGATATTTTCTGGGACTGCACAATATTGTTAATACAATGTACATGACATGATTAATGTCGGCACTCAAATAAAGGAACCCTGGTACTCCAGAGTTCTAACCATGGCAATTTTGCTACACCACTTTTACATGTACTGATGGGAAAATTGGGTTCAAGAAAATGAGAAAATCAGAAAAACAGACACATGCTTACCAAGTCGGGCAAATCTCAAGACCTGGGAATCATTTCCCAACTTATTGAATGCCTGGCACCGGTAAAATGCACTTTCTTGGTGGCTCTCAACTTTAACAATGCTCTCATTTGTTGGCGTTGCAGTGGGTGTGATCATCAGCTCCGGAGGAATAGAAGTCCACAGGCTTTCACCAGGAAAACAATTACTGTCAGAAATTTCGCAGCCCAAGTTTTGGAAAGCATACTGCCATTTGAATGTTGGCAGCGGGTTGCCTTTAACCAGTTTACAGGAGACAGAGAATTCTTTGCCATCTTTTGCCACTGGTTGATTTTTCTGTTCCAATATTTTTGGTGAAACTGCATGTAAACAAAATAATCTGCAGAAGTTATAGTTACCAGTAATAAGCAATCTTTAGCTACACAAACATCACATGTGCATCTTTAATAATTATATTAATCTGTTTTCACCCGATCATGACATTGCCAGAATTCTACAATCTAAACAGCTTATTCTTCATGGCCCTTCCTTTTAGCAGCAATAGGACCAACTTTCATGCCTAAATTACATCGCTTTGGAGATTTTATTAACACTTTTAAGTTTTTAGGGATGCAGCTTTGCGTCTTTATGTACGAAACAAAGACAAGACAGGTATTTTCAATCAGTAAATAGACTCTGACTTTTTTAAAGCAAGGATGCAAATTTGGCCGCCAATTTGGCTATCTTTTTCTTGTTTAAAAACTAGTTTGAAAGTTTGCTTTGTGGTCATGCCCAAAACCCCAAATCGTATTTGTCCCAGAATAGAAGGCAAGTTCACTTTTAACGTTGCAAGCAGAGTTTTAGGCAGTTTTGCTGCATCTCCTCTAGATGGCAGCCAAAAACTGACTTTTAGGCTGCATTTTTTTGGGAAAATCTGAATCCGGATTCTTGAATCCAAAAACAGATTTTGCGGTTTTTTTTTATACTAAAATCCAAAAACGGATCATGAATCCATTGAATCCAAACTTCGGTGAGATTTTTTAGATCAAATCTCAATCCGGATTTTTAGATTCGTGATCTGAGCGTTTTTTGGGAAAGGATTCAAAAAAAGTACATCTGACAAGCGGTCTTTCATGCAAATTTACTCGTTCCGTTGGCTGTTTTGTTTCTTTCACGATTTCATTATCATGGGCAATTCAGGTAATATTTTATTGCTTATATTTTGAAAACTATTTGTTGAGCAGGCTGATAAACACAGGCGAGTCAAAATAGCTTCATTTGCATTCCAACGGGGTTTTTTTACGTTAAATGAACAGTTTCAGGATTTTTCGTGTTTTTTGGTCATGAAAAATCCATATGATTCGAGATCACAAATCCAACTTCGGATTCTCCCCCAAAAAACGCAGACTTATAGTACATGTAGTAGCTTCAAACAGCACTTTTTGGCAAAAACTCCAGGGGTAAGTGGGTTAAAAATCATTGGGCTTCATCTGGTTTCATCCGATATTCTCTGCAACATCTGATCTCTGGTGTTTCTCTCAAAGCCAGAAAAACAAACTGCTCACACAGATGAAAACAAACTGCTCACACAAATGAAAACTATCTAATGTATACAATGTAAATGCACGTTCTTGGTATGACAACTAAAGTATCTTACAAAATAAGACTAATGTGCATGTATCAAGAGTAAACACATTAACTGATTTATTACGAAAATATGTCTTTACACATACATTGTATTCAACATCTGACCTCATCAACAATAAAAAAAAAATTACTCTTCAAGAATGTTCATAACATACAGCTGCACATGTATTTACATGTATTAATACTGACAGAAATAACAGGAAGCTTGCAAAAGTCACTGCCCTGGTGAAGTAGTTATTTAACATAACCATTAACCATCTCTAAAATCAACATGCAGTTAAAAAAGAGTTGCCGTCTCCAAAATCGCACCAAAAACTCTTGACCCTCCTCCCAAACATAATTTATTACTAGCCCTCCCAAGAAATTAAATAATGACCATACCATTTTGTATTTGAATAAAGTATGATTATTATAACCCATCAAAAACTACAAATGTCAGCAATGCAGACTGATACATGTATACATGTACACTATTTACAACTAGTAACTGTACATGCATCTACCGTGAATGAGTTTTTAATGCCTGGCTGACACATAAGGTAAAAGAAGTGGTCACAAAACTTAACTGAGCTTTAACCTTAAAGGGGCTATGTCACCTATTTTTAGTATCACTTTGAAAAGCCAAAAAACATATAATAGTTTGTTTCACTGGAAACCTACAAATAATGGTCCAGTTTTGTTAGCAAATACTCCACCAGTGCACAGAAACTTAGTATTCGCTATCTTTGGCTGCGGATGGCTAGGTTGGAAATGGATTATAACTTGAAAAAATTGACCAATTTTTTCAATTCAAGTTCCTACCAAGTGTCGTGGAAAAATCGCAGAAAACGTATTATGGTTTGTTCTTCCTTGAATATTAAAATCACTTGATATTTTATTCCTGGTGTTCTAAGAACAACTTTATGTTTGAGCAAAGGTACCTTGCCAACTATTTGCTGGTGTATTTTGATCAAAACACAGCAGAATCTGCATGATAATGCCACTTTAAGCAATTTTAAATATTTCTTTCCTTACAGCCCTTCAGGACAGTACTAAACCACGAAACACCGAAACGAAACACAAAACAGCGAAACAGCTAGTTTTTTCCTTCCGGTTTTTCTGAAACAGTGTTTTTTCAAGTGATTGAAATTCTTTTAAGTATATAAATTATTCGTATTTAATCACAGGTAGCCCAAGCTATATAATGTCACAGTAACCGTTACGAGCAAAATTAAGGATTTGTATGAGGAAAAACGGTCCATTCTAGGAGTTAAAAAATACGAACAAGATTTCAATAAAAATTGCCTACCCTACTTCGCTTGTGTGTTTCCTTGTCTCCTGTGTGGTTTTTGGGGCGATTTAGAGCGTTTCCAGTGAGTTTTAGTTCCATTGCTTTCTCTCTTTATATCCTTTCCCAAGGTAGGGTACTTCAGCCTGCTACACTAAAGGAAAACCGCCGTAAATTCGCTCCAAACCCTCCAATCGCCTCGAAATTCCACGTAGACCATGGACGATAGTTCTGTTGTCCATTCCAACTCTTTATCCGAGACCCCGATACATGGAAAGAGCATTAAACGTCGCCAATCGCTGCACACTTTTCCGTTGAGATCGTTCGACAGAGGCTTGAAGCCGAACGTTTGAAAATAGCTTAGCGACCTGGCTTTTGGGTCGAATTTCTTACTGACCGGGTGGGCGACTGTACCGAGAGTGATATTGTCTTTAGTAACATTTTACATTCGCCCACCCGGTCAGTAAGAAATTTGACCCAAAAGCCGGGTCGCTAAGCTATTTTTCAAACGTTCGGCTTAGAGAAGTCTGAATCAAGCCTCTGTCAAACGATCTCAACGGAAAAGTGTGCAGCGATTGGCGACGTTTAATGCTCTTTCCATGTATCCGGGTCTCGGATAAAGAGTTGGAATGGACAACAGAACTATCGTCCGTGGTCTACGTGGAATTTCGAGGCGATCAGAGGGTTTGGAGTGAATTTACAGCGGTTCTCCTTCAGTGGATCCGCTCGGCCTCTCTGTTGAAGTACCCAACCTTGGGAAAGGATATATAAAGCGTTTTCACATGAAGTCATAAAAATTAAAAAATCTAAAGTATACATCCTGCAAAGCTGTTTCTAACATGGTATGTGGATACCAGTGTTATAATCTTTCACAAAAAGTTTCAGGTTTTAGCGATGTTTCGTTTTCGATTTATAAAGGTTGTAAATGTGTCACGCAATTCGTCACGCTATTTCAGATAAGCCATGAAAATAAACAAAATGGAACTAGTTGAAAGTTATTAATGAATTATAGATGCTTATAAGCCCATTTTATGCCTCTGATAGTGAATACAATATTTTGTGATACGATTTTTGGTGTTATTAAGACTTTGAAGTCTTTAAATTTTTGGCCGCCATGTTGGTGTTCCTAAGTGGAACACCAAGATGGCCGCTCCATACATTTCTTACTAAAATTGTCTATACTCATTCGCCTATAACTCTTGAATGAAATGCTCTTGCGCTTCAAAATTTGGCCCAGATGTGTAGTTTTAAACTCTACAATTCTATAGACATTTTAGAATCGAAAACTGCTTCTGAATTTTGATATGACGTCAGTGAAAACGCTCTATAGAGAGAAAAGCAATGGAACTAAAACTCACTGGAAACGCTCTAAATCACCCCAAAAACCACACAGGAGACAAAGAAACACACAAGCGAAGTAGAGTAGGCAATTTTTATTGAAATCTTGTTCGTATTTTTTAACTTGTAGAATGGACCGTTTTTCCTCATACAAATCCTTATAATTTCGCTCGTAACGGGTTACTGTGACACACACAGCTTGGGCTACCTGTGATTAAATACGAATATTATAAATTTATACACTTCAAAGAATTTCAATCACTTGAAAAAACAGTTTCAGAAAAACCGGAAGGAAAAAATAGCTGTTTCGCTGTTTCGTTTCGGTGTTTCGGTGTTTCGCTGTTTCGTGGTTTAGTACTGTCCCCATTAACACACAACCCATCGCTCTTCATCCCAGAAGGTGAAATTTGAATCTGGTGGATGCCAATGAAAGGAAAGCCGTTAACATAAGTCATTATTTCTTAAATTCTGACTGGATTTCGAACAATTTTACAAAAAGAAATAGCAAACATTTTAAAACAACCAAATTCAAAGTCAATTACAGTTTTAAAAAGAAGATTTAATTCAACATAAATTATGATTGTGATCCACCGACTTTTCATTATGCATCACTGAGTTATAAATTATCACATGCAGTGAAATTTAAAAGTTTCATATTTTAAAAATATATGGTTTCTGCAAATAGCTGCTTTTCTTTTTGTTTATACTAGCTTAGAATCCAAAATAATTTTAACGGCTTTTATATGATTTACGTCCACTCAAAGTCAGTTTTATCCGCCTGCTTTGAAAGTGGTGGGCTGTAACATACCTTGCACATCCAAGTTAATAATTAATTCTGCATCCGGTGAAACGCCATTTGATGCAACACACTTAAACTCTCCTTGGTCTCTTGGATACAATGCACTTCGTATTTTAAGGGCTTGTTCTGTGTAAATAGTGTGCAACCCAGAAGGATCATCACCTTTTTCATAAACCTCATAAGCAACATTCTCACAGCTGTTTGGATCTTTGACACAGTTTGTGGTATTCAGCATTTTGCCATTTCTGTACCAAGTTACTTTTGGTTTAGGAGAGCCCTTTCCTACACATTCAATAATCTTTGTTGAATCCTCTTTTATTACTGTTTCTCCATTGTAAGGTTCAAATGTAGGTGCTGTAGGGGCTATAAAGAAAACAATGTACAGTACAAAGTAACATTAAAATAAGCAGTTGCATTTAATTTGACTTCATAAAAGTTGTGCACTTATCAGTCAGATACTATAATAGTTGAAAACAACATTACTTTTATTAATTTGCACCTTCTTAAAAGCTGCATGACATGCCAACTCACATGCCAGTGAAAGTACATATTAACTTATGTACATTAATTTATGCCTTCTTTAAGGCCCACTTACATGCCAGTGGAAGTACATAATTTATGTACTACATCAATTTATGCCTTCTTGAAGGCTGGCATGCCCACTCATCACATGCCAGTGGAAGTAAATAATTTATGTATAAGTCCTTTCTAGGAGAAAACCATTTGGTTTGGTACAAATTTAATAAAACTTGCATGGCAATATTTTGCTAATGAATCACTTTTATTGTATCACTTGCTTGGTTTAAGGAATGATTATATTTTTTACTTTCAGGTCTTATGTCTACCCAGTGTGATCATTTGGGTTATTATATACATGAACATGTAGTTAAGAAAAGAACACAAGTCATTGTCAACGACAATGA
This sequence comes from Cladopsammia gracilis, assembly GCA_022457155.1. Lineage (NCBI taxonomy): Eukaryota > Metazoa > Cnidaria > Anthozoa > Scleractinia > Dendrophylliidae > Cladopsammia > Cladopsammia gracilis. Next base: position 343,011 of record JAJGOT010000158.1, read on the forward strand.
CTGATGTTTCATCAACCGGAACAGATCATCTTAAGAGTCTTGTGAATTGTAGGGCTCAGGACATAACCGACCTACAGTGTGTCATTTTTAGGTTGTTTATTTTCTCACTCAGATTTGCCTCACTTTATCGTACAACAGATACTAGAAATACATGTCTCGTAGAACCTCGCGAAGCTCTGCGAGGGTGCACCGCAAAATTTTAGCGACGGAGGAAGGAGAGATGGCCCAGAAATTTGAGACATTCTTGTTCCCATTCTTTTCCATTTAACTTGTACTCAGTCTCCTGCCTTCCTAAAATAAAATAAATGGGAACTGGTACTGGGTTTTGAGCTGTGGGTCACTGTAACTGCTATGGGATTGGGCACCAAAAGACCCTCAGGCACTCCGACCCCCCCCCCCCCCCCCCCCAACCTGTCTTCATTAATTTTTGTCAGATGGAGAATTGGTGTGAAGGTGGATATATAGTACTGTTGTGGACCTGGGTCCAGTACAGTTATGTAGTCACTGTTGTGTTCTGTTTATTTTGATTGGATGAGAGTTGGTTACCAGGAATACAGCTGACTCCTGCTGTCTCAAATTCTAATTTTGAAGCTTGTGGATGCTATCTTCCAAATTAACCTGTTCCCCTTTAGACACTGCTGTAGTTTTTGTTTAATATATATACTGGGTATTAAATAATTGCTAACCTAATTCACTATTTTCCCTGAATGGTTGAGATCGCAGGAGTTAACTGCTGCTGAACAGTGATGCTGTACAAAAAATAACAACAACTGGTACAGTTGCAGCAAAAAAAATTAATCTCACCAAAAACAGTAATGAGACTACAGTAACAGAACAGTAGAGCACAGAGCATACCAACAACCATAGTAGTAATTACATGTAGCATTGTCATGGACTGGTTTTCAATCAAGTCTCATAAAACCAAAACCAAAGCGATTACATTGGCCAATCACAACACACACAGTCAATCCAATGAAGCAATCAGAACTTGGAGCAATTACAGGTAGCCAGTGCCAAGAATAGGAAAATGTGTGCGAGCAAGTCATGATTGCTATGGTTTTATTTTCAATTGGTTGAGAAAGTGGTGCAAGATTCTCCCAACAACACTACTATATTTAGGATACAGGTCATGAGAATTAAGAAATTGATCACAAAACATGAATATTCAAGATGCAGCAACAAATTCTCTGCAAATACCATAAGCAATGTATGAAATACATACAATCATGTGCATGTTTACCTAAATAGCTGCTACACGTTAGCTGGTAATTGCTAACAGAAAAATGCTTCTTTCCTAATATCAATAAAACGTTTTTATCCAATTGAAAACAAAAATCTTCCTTACTAAACCATTTGAATAATATTTCTTATTGAACTATTTTACAAGGAATGCCATAAACTCAAGATATGCAATGTAAATTTCACTCACTGGTCATTCACAAATGATGCTAACAGTCACGTAAATTGAATATTTGTGAAATAATTTCCACTTGTGTGATCTGTAGTTTTGATCGTACTTGAAAGAGAAATTACATCTTGACACCATGCATACAGTGTAAAAGCTGAAAGGATACCCAGATAAAGATGTTATGGTAGGGGGCCAAGTTCACCATAATTCTATCGCTGCATGTTCTGTGATAATATTTTCAGAGGGTTAAATTTTGTACAACTACAAGTCTTAAGTCTTGTATCAATAAACATCAATCTAAAGTATCCTCAATATCAGTCAAGCCTAAAAAAAGTCTACTGGTAAAACACCAGATCCATAATTTTCTTGGGAGTATAATTTAGGATTTTCCCTGTCTCACTTACATCTTAGGCATTCAAACATACCTTGTTTTGTATAGTATAGGCCAAGTTTAATTTCCTTACATGTAACACATTTTCGGTATTGTAAACTGTTAATAGTACCATGAAATTTGGCCGTATCACTCTAAACTCATTGTTGCTGGTGCAAAGGCTGATCGGCTGTTCTCCATCTGTTTGAATGTTATTTGTAACGAGTATTTTCTTGCCGCCTCTTGTTGCATCTAACAGAATCATTTTGTCCGACAACTTTGGCATCGTCTCTCCTCAGTGATCGGTTTCATTCAGAATTCTAATGGTGGCATTTTGTCAAAGCATTTTTAGTCGCTGATTTCATTCCAGTTCATTCTCATTACTCAATCGGTGTGCCTGGGCTGTTTGAAGTCTTCGTAATCGATGCACCATGTTCTCTCTGCCCTGTGGTTTCTTGTTCTCACTGGTCTTCTTCGTTGCTTGTGCTGAATTTCAAGTCGCCATTCTTGCTCCATCCAGCAGAGTTTCAGTAGTAAATCTTCTTGGGTGAGCATTTCCAGCCACTTGTTGAATCCAGCATTGTTGTGTTTGCTGTTCTCTCTCATTTGCATGAGAAATTGGTCGTGAATCACCGACAAAAAACGTTTTTTTCACAGACGATGAATAAACACCTCTTCATGAATAAACATGAAAGTGCGAAATTGCCAGTGGTCAAGATTCCTTTCATAGGCATCGACGTCACACTGGATGACGTCAATTGGAGCTTTGTCGCGGTTTTGTTGCTAGGCAACTGCAGGACACCATCGCGAACCATAACCTTAACTGAAACTAACTGTAACCCTAACACAAAGCTAATCATCGCAGATAAATTAAATTTACCTGAAAAAAATTACCTGCAACACGTACGTTATTTCACGAAAACGATGGAAAATGACAACAGGAAAAAATTCTGAACAATGTTTTGCAATTAATTTGTAGTTCACATGCCAAAAATGGACAAATCTGAGCGAGAAAAATACAAAAAGACCTAAAAAGCAACATACAGTTGCGGCCACCTCTCTACAACGGCCACTTTTTCTTGTCCCGACTTTTCATTTACTCTTTCAAATCCTCTAATTGATAACCTCCCCTTACGGCCACCTCTCTACAATGGCCAGAAAGGTCTGCCCGAACAATGGTCATTGAAGAGAGGTTGGACTGTACAGTAGGTCAGTTATGTCCCAAGCTCATCTTCAATTGTAAACCGTCAGTTGATGGTATTAATGTCTGGCTGTTGCTATAATTAGTCAGTTTTGCCATTAAACTATTGGCTGTTGTGGTTTAAGTCATTCATTGGCATGGTGTGTTTTTTCCCTGCGTTAAAAGAAATTGGGGGAAACAAAGAACTGCTTATCATGCTGTAAATGACTTTAATTCTCTTAGTCAGGTAATAAGACAATCTTCTAATGTAAATGTATTTAAGCGGAATGTTTTTAACTTCTTAATCTAAGAGTTTTAAATTTACATAGTTTTTGATGTGTTTTTTGTTTTGTTTTTTAGTGTGAGTATTTTAGTTTTTATTCTTAGTCTTAATCGAGGTCCTTTTTGAAAATCACTGATGTGAAAGAGTTTTCCTCAATAAAGATTATTATTATTATTATCCATCTAATGTTTGTCAAATTTGTCAATTGAAAGGGTTTGATCTTTTGTTTCAGTGTCTGTTCTGTTGATGTCAGCTATAAGTTGTTTGTAAGCCACAGCTAGCTGTTGGCATCAGTTCAGTGGTATTCATTCTAAGATAGTAAACCAGAAATAATTTCTAGAGTGAGTCACTTGTAGTACATGTAAGTCCATACTGTTACATCCCAAACAAACCTACCATTAACTTGTATTTTTATCAGCTTGAAATCTGATTGATCAGGTTGAACCGATACTGTGCATTTGTAGAGACCAGAGTCTCCTAACTGAGCATTTGTAATTTTGAGGATAGCCTTTGCTGTGCGTGTGTTTGTGGACGAGACACCTCTACTGTTGGTCACCCAGCTGTCAGGTACAGCTGCATATGATTTATCAGCCGTTCTCTTTTCCCACTTTAGGGTAGCAATTTGAGTACCCTCACATTCGCATGTGACTTTTTCATCCTGTCCTTGCAACACATGGATGGCTTTGTCTGGTATCAATGCAAAATAGGATGGCAACACAGCTGCAAAGCAAGTTTAACAACATTAATTTACTAAAAGCCACAGGCTTTACAGTGGATTTCAGCTTACTTTGGTCGTGCCGGTTGCCAAGTTCATTGGGAAATTTGAAACTATGTTGCTAATTTGCTTCATTCCATTTGCTAAAGTTATCAAGAAATCATTATTCCTGGTTACCTGCCCTTGACCCAGGCCTTAAAAAAATTGAGTGGATCAGATCATGTTGTTTTGTACTAAGTACAAATCCGTCATCCCATCCAATGATCCCATTCAATGCCGCTTTTGTCAATGCTGTTAAATAATATACATTAACAAGTATAACACAAGTGAAACAGCTCTAAAAAGTAAAATGTTATTACAAGTACATGCAACACACCTGAATTTACAATTAGTAATGTTGCACGTGATTGAATAGTTTGACCTGACTGGTCTGTAGCCTTGCACACATATTGTCCACGATCAATAAGAACAAGGTTTAGTAACGTAAACACTTGTCCCCTTAAAGCAAGTTTATTTGGCGTAACAGGTTTTTCAGTTAAAACCCCACCAAAATGAGCAGAAAACCTAAGAGACACTTTAGCATTTGAGTCATCAGTCGTACAATTGAAGTCCTGATTCTGTCCAACATGAGATTGCACGAATTGAGGAAGATCCTTGAGGAATGTTAAAGCTTTTACACCTGCAGTGGAACAAACAAACACACTAGGTTTAGTTCCTAATGTAAAATAAACACAATCTTAAAAGTTCTTTCAACACTACGGAATGTTCAACCATTTAAATTGGCGTGACAGCACACAATATAATTGAAGGCTTCTAACAAAAAAGGAAAGCAGTGTAATAATAATAACAATGATAATATTTATTTCTTATATTGCACTATTTCTATAAAAATAATCAAAAGTGCATTATAATTAATATTAATGTGCCACTTTTGGCTATTGAAATGCATTTTATGGCACCGACGGGTTGCCTACGCACTTTCACTTCTTCAAGTTTCTGAAGGACACAAATCAAAGACACCAATGGTGCAAACTGATCAAACGTCAACATGGGAAATAAAGCTTTGTTGTGACTAATTGCATTGTGGTTTGCTCCGAGCATTTTCGAAAAGAAGACATACAGAAAACTTTAACAGGTCGCTGGGAATTAGTATCAGGTTTGTCTTCATGATTTTATTTATTTTTCTCTATAATTTTTGCTGCCATAAATTTAATTAATAATAGTGGAAACACAGTGGCCTTCAGTAATATATTTGTTTGCAAACTACAAGTTTAAAGTGCACCTAACCCTCAATTTTTTTTCGCTTAATCAACTCTATGTACGTTGAAAAGTCGAATAGTGAAATATTTCTTGTTTTTAACATAGCGATCGTGAGTTATAGAGATTTGAATTTACAAAATGCTAATTTGATGACGTCATTTTAGGATTTTGCCATTATTTCTACGTCAATTTACAATACGCAGTATACGGCTTAAGGAAAATCAATTTGAGAAATACTAAAATATAAACTGTGGACACTCAATTGATTCGTTAAAAATATTCCTTGGAGGTAAAAACAAGTAGTTGTATATAATAAATGAATCCTAAAATGACATCATCAAATTAGCATTTTGTAAATTCAAGTCTCTATAACTCACTAACACGACATTAAAAACAAGAAATATTTAACTATTCAACTTTTCAACGTACATAGAGTCGATTAAGCAAAAAACAATTTTGGGGTTAGGTGCACTTTAAATCGAACAACTAACAAACATAATACCCAGGTAAACAATGTATATCAATGACATCAAAATCAGGGTGATCAGCAGAAATTTATGGTTGCAAAAATATAGAGAAAAATAAAATTAATATTATTTTTGTGTAAGTGTTTGGAATGTGTTGTTGTTGTTGTTTGTAGGTTTTGTAGTAGATGGTCATGGAGAGAGCTTAAGTTGTTTTAAATAGAAATAAGATCAGACAAGGATACATGTAAGGTTTACAATAAATTGTTTACATGTATGTTAATGTTGTTTTTCAGTTGAAGTAAATTCTTATGCTCTTCATGTACATTGTAATGCTTATGTTGGCAGTGAAAAGGAGGCTTTAAGGTTACAGAGTACATTCAGAGTGACCATTTTATTGAATTTTTTTTTTTTTTTTGGGGGGGGGGGGGCGTCAAAATAAAGTTTACAGAATGAACTTTCATCCAAAAAAAAACTATTGAAAAATAGTGAAAATTGAGGGAGAAATGACGATATAACGTTTACATACATACATGTATGTATGTAAACGTTATATCGTCATTTCTCCGTCAATTTTCACTATTTTTCAATAATTTTTTTTTTTTTGACGGAGAAATGACGATATAACGTTTGTGGGTGGATTTTGTGGATGAAGCGATATATTTTTCTAAGTGAAAATATATATAGCCAGCTCTATAAGCTTTAATTTGATATTTGGGTTTAGGTATATTAAGTGTAATCTTAAGACACTAGAGCTGTTATACTGGAGACATCCCCCGAAGGTATACGGTAACCTTAAACAATGTTTCCTATGAAATCACATGATACAGGTGTAGGTGTACTTAGGAGTCATCATAGTATTTGATTTGTGGTTTCATTGGTGCAGTGTTTGGTAATAAAATACATGTTTTTATCAGATTATGTAGAAAGTCCTGTGGAGGTCAACTTATTTACTTTTAGAGGTTAAATTTCATGCAAAATATCAAAACAGCAACAATATATAATACTGGGTCATTTTTCCCAAGAGTGCATCACTGAATCTTTTTGACATTCCATGACACGACTTCAACTGTCTAAATCAAGCCATTTGAGATACTGGTTCCTTCTAAATTTGAATATATGCCACATTTCCACCGTTGTTTAACTGGCAGGGTAAAAAATGCTGGACTTCATCGAAGAGTTTTCAAGATCAATGTCAGATGGCGTTGTTGTGATCATTGAGATTATGTTCTGTATCCTGTCAATGTCAGTCACAAGAATAATTAACATTAATTTTTGTTATGTAACAATTAATATTAATTTTTGACATGCATGCAAATGAAATATATGCTAACATAATAACAAAAATGGGGGGTTATTGGTTTTCTTTCAAAGTAAAAAAAATTCTAAAAATTCTCAATTCTATTGTTCATTATTCAATAACTTTGGATTAAATTTGTTTGAACAGAAATCAAGTAGAAAATGATATACAATACTCCTACTAAAATGCACTAGTGACTATGAATCACGTGCTGAGCATGAAGCTATTATGCAATGTCGATGAGTGACGAATTTCAAAACCTAGGATCTGATCTACGATATGGGGAATTAATAATTTTGAAATGTCCTCCAAAATAAACACTTTCCTGATCATTTTGATAAGCATAGTGGGGCAGATGCAATAGAGCATGTTGTTTACTATTGAATGTTTTGGAAATGAAGGCTGTACCACAATGAAGCCAGTGATTCTTCTAAGTCTCATATATACTAAATGTGAACACTAGTATTGTAAGGAGGGTTGTACATGTAGGAGACGCTGTCGTGACACTTCAGTAATGCTGTTTTACCGGAAGTGAGAGTAGCCGGAAATCACTAAACAGGAAGTTTAAATAGCAAAGTTATGAGCCGGAAGTGCACAACTTAAAATATGCGTGCATAAATTTGCATGCAAAATCGTGACACAAAAAATAAAAACAAGAAAAATGGAGCTGGAACCTTATCTCATGCCGCTTCGCGCATGAGTAATTATCTCACCGCATCAGATACTAAAGTTATTCTCAATTTCTACCTTTCTGTTTGCTTTATCCTCAGAGTCACACTGTACATTAGATGTAAATTTTTAATCCATTCAGTGTCATTGTTGTATTTTTCTCATGTTCTTACAGTGTGGACACTCAAACTGGGCCACTTGGAAGAAAATTTGCCAATCAGAACGTGTTTTGAGAACAAAGGATGCTAAAGTTTTTGGTAAACAGATCAATACCGTTGAAGCATTTAGACAATACATCTGAAAATAAATTTGAAACTACTTGAACTTGCGGACCTCTCAGGAAACTGTCTGATTTTTTTATTAGTTAGTTTCGATCCTAAATTGTGGGCCGTTTGAAAGGGATTTGGTGTTGTAAAAACCAGCGGTTTTCATGATTTTCTCAGAAAAATTCCCACGTAAAAACAAATCACCGAGGATGACATCAAATCTGTAGTATAGGGAAGTTACAACTACATAATTTCAAGTTTAAATGTATAGTGCCAGAAATCTGTAGAACTTTGGCCGTAGAGTGTTTGGAGGATCCAAACTAGCAGCCGTAACACAACTGTTTCAACTGAATATAAACATGAATAAATATGAATTATATTTCCAACCTTCTGTTACATGTAAAATAATTCGGTCATTACTACTTTCTAAGTTTTTCCAGTTTGGCTGTATTTCAAAGACTTCAGGCCGACCATAATTTAAACACAATAAAATTATTTGTTTCACCGCATAAATATAAACAACGGTAACAATGTAAATTTTTGATGGTGAAGGAGAACTACACGTAAATATTAATATTTGAACAACAGAAGTGCTCAATTATAAATGGAAGCACCCAATCGTTAGAATCATTCAAGAGAATTTTGTTTCCCAGTGCCTCTTTGTTCGTGGAGGCACTATTCTCGTTCTTGGGATGGATGAGTTATTGAGATCATAAACTGCCAAAACGTTTCGCACGAAGTGCCGACTAGTTTTTACTTCAGTAGCGATCAGTTGCGGACTCAGCCCAATGTGGTGTAAATCTAACACACGTTCTTACAAAAGTTGGGAGTGTCGGTGACCACTGTCGTAAATACCACCGTTTCGGTATTATATTGAAACAGTATGCAAGCTAAAAAAACTGTGAGAAACACCAAACGTCTATGCAAATATTTTGGATAAAAAATCAGACAGTTTCTTGGGAGGTCCACAAGTTCAAGTAGTTTCAAATTTATTTTCAGATGTATCGTCTAAATGCTGCAACAGTTTGGTCTGTTTACCAAAAACTTTAGCATCCTTTGTTCTCAAAACACATTCTGATTGGTGAATTTTCTTCCAAGTGGCCTGGTTCGAGTGTCCACACTGTAAGTACATTTTTTGACTCACTTAACCAAATTTGTAACTTTTATTTTGTGCTTAGTTTTCACTGATTGAATCATATAAAGAATTAAATATTATGGAAAATGATTCCACTGCGTAGTTCTTTTTTGGTTGAGCATGAAGTGACTCACACCTGGCTGGGAACGCGAAGAACCCGAGATTACTTTTTGTTAGTGGCTTTTTAATGTAAATACATGTGTAAGATTAAGTTAAAAAATATTTCAATGCAAATTTTGAATTGAAATATTCTGAAATATGACATGCACCGAGGGTTGTCTCTCAACAGGGCTTCTGATAGGGTGCGATAAAAAAATGGAAATTATGCGATAGGAAAGGACTATTACGCGAAAAATAATGCAAATTATGAGATTTTTTCTGGAGCATTTTTATCTATGTTTTATTATCTTTCAGAGGAAGAAAACCACTTTTATGCCGTTCAAACGACAATTAGAACATAAAGGAACATTAATTTAGCATTTTGCAATTCAAAACAGTCCAGTCTAGATGCTTGTCCACCACGCACTTCCGTAGATCGTCTATCACAACGTTGCAGGATGAACCAGGGCTCAAAATTAAAGAAAAAATTATCAATCGCAATTTGAGAGTCATTTTTAACATAACATAACATATTTTATTAGCATTCCCATAAAGTTAGTCGCAAAAAAGGAGAAAAACTAACTACTACTATGGGAACCGGAAATGAGAAACGAGAAATTTATGAGAAAGTCTGAAAAAGTGTGTCCGTGATACACTTCTTGGAAACCACGTCAATGGAGCATGAAATCGGCGATTAAGTCACGTAACATTCAACATGAATTTCACAGGATTTTTCGGATAAAATTACAACTTCCAGTTACAAGTAAGACACAAGACTGTTGAATATAATTCGTTTATTAGCTAGGCCGTAAAACAGTCACAAAATCTCGACTAATAAACAAATTTTAGTCGCAAAAGCAAAATGCGCCCGATACAGGTGCCCTGTGAACAGAACAGAAGACCATCCACGTGAAATGAAAGGTACCTTCTGGGTATTTTCTTGCCCTCTCTTTTGCAGCTATATTAACTGGAAAGTGCGAGCTTTTCTTTTCTGTAGAAGACACAACCGGCATTTTGACAACAAACTTATCCATGAATACGTAGTTTCGCATTTGACAAAAGCAGCTACGTGATTTTTCCGTCTTGAAGCTGGACTTTTCCCGGTTTGTTTTCTGTCGATATCATATGTCATCTGTCATGAATATAATTTTAATCAGCAATTCTGATTTGTCAACTCACAGGAAAGGATTGTTTTTGCCATTCCAATGGCCAATGGCTTTAGAATTAGATTTAGTACCAGGCCCCGACCGCGCAAACATGCAAATAACGCCTTGGAGATCGATCTTTAACAACATCGAAGGTTGAAAGGTTTCTTAAGTTTTTGAAAGGTAAAATCACCTTGAAATAACGTATCTTTTTTTTTTTTAGCTAAAGCAATAATTTATCGTCTGTTTTGTTCAAATTGTGCGATTTTTCATGAATTATGCGATTTTTTCGGAATTATGCGATCGGATGCGATTTGAGGCCGATTATGCGAAATCGCACCATCGCGTAATATCAGATGCCCTGTCTCAAAGCAGATGTAAATGTAAATGCGCATTTCATAAGCAAGCAAAATACATATTTATAATCCCACCAAGTCCTCTTCTCCTTTTTATTAAACTATCCCTACACTTATCCAATTCACCCATGAGCCTCTATTCAATTCAAAAATTGTTTATGATTCCCTCGAGTTACTATTAAGAAATAACAGGCATCAAAAAGTGACCGATAAACACAGCTCATTTTATAAATCAGGCAGGCTTGGTACCAGGACCGGGAATAAAGCTCTCGTAACGCCTCACAGGATTGGCTGAGAAAACAATAGAAGAATGGACCCTAGACCTGAAACAATAGAGCTTCGTGAAACCCAAGGCCAATAAAATTAGAGGTTCTATTAGAGCTCCGTGGCACGTGTGATACCAAGCCAGCCCAATTAATAATACAATAGAAGTGCAGACACGACAATGGAGTTTTATCTGCAATGTGTTCAGTAGGAATACCAAAACATAAAGAAAAAAACATTGTTTTATCTTCTCAGAAAATTCAGCTCGGACACGGGACAGTGTCACAGAGAACAAAACCAATAGGACAAAAGAAGGAGTTGAGTGTAGTAGACCTCAAATTTATTTGAATACAATACGTACACATCACTTCCATTTGAAGGATTTTGGTTTTCAACTTCACATGACAAACTGAACTGAACTGACAAAGTCGCAAAATAAAATTGAAAACAGCAAGCTGTACGTGTGCGATTTCATCGATACGCCTGGATTCAGCTGTGAGTCTCCTAAAGCTGGTGACAAGCAAAATTCAAATTGAGTTTTACCATGGACATCTTGTCATTAAGCTTATTTTGATTGAATTCAGGCTAATTTTTCTAGCAATATTATAGGCATTTCCTTGGCTAAAAGGAGAAACAAAGCTTACAACAAATTGTAGTACGGTATTAAAGCTCATTTTAATATTGCATCTGGGCAACTCATTCAGACTGGGCAACTGGAGGAGCGAGCAATAAAACTCTTTATTATATGGCGAACTGGTCCACAATGAAAAGGAGCATTCTGATTGGTTTCTTGAGCGGTCTGAATTTTGCAATACGGACCGCTAAGATGGACCGCTTACGAACTCAATTCGCCGAATTCCTTTAATGAAACAATGAACAAATGAAAACTGTTTTCCATTAAGAAGAAACATTTTTCCTCATGTTTGGCGGACAATTTTAGTTAAACTTTTCACAAAGTCGCTTGAAAAATGCAAGAATATGCTTAGCTTTGGCGTGCGCGCGTTTAATAGCCGAGAATGGTTGCATTTATTTATCGGCAAATTTTTAAAAACGCCATCATAATAAAAACTTTATTGAACTAGCTTGTTCGGTCCGTATTGGTCCATAAACTTGCAAAAAAAGAATTCGACCAATATTTTCCCAATACGGACCTCACGCTAGTTCAATAACATCTGAGCTTATGTATCTTCAGTTCTCGTTAAGCTTAGCTTAAGCTTATATTATTATAGACTAAAATTAATTCGGTTAACGCATTCTTTGTACCCAATTCAAACCTTCTGGGAATAACATCCTTTGTTCACAGTATCTCCATATAATTTCCACGTCAGTGCTTCATTGTTATGGCACTATGACGGGCAAAGAGTTCTAATCCCAAAAGGTTTGGTACAAGAATGCGCTATTCGAATTTGCTATTACATTGCTATTAACCCATCGAAATTATAACAGGTTTAACTATAAAATTCAAAAGAGCTCTTGTTTACGTTAAAGTAGCATAATCATACCTGGAGCTGTTAAGATAAACGAAGCACAAGAGAACATGCTCCAAACTACTAAAACGCGCCAAACGCCGCTACACTCCAGCGACGCCATTTTGACAAATGGTAAACGATGCCCGTGGGTCTTTGCTGCTTCTTCTTGTTTCTCCTCGAAATAAACTTCACAAGATATTTAACAAATAGCCAACTCGGTAAATTCTTTCGTCAAGTAAGTTGAGCTTGCCTCAGATTTCACTACAATACAGTCCCTTTTCTTCGACGGAAGTGACAAGCGAAGTAAACGACAACATGTATAGGTGTGCTAACCGCAGCCAATCAGAAACCAGTTTACAACTACGTCTGAATACGTCTCGCCCACCGACACGCTCAGCGCTCAGCATAATATATTTGGGATATTTCCGTAATTTTGTAACATCTTTATTTAGTAAGCTTCTTAAAAATCTATATATTTACGATGAAGTACGGAAAGTTTAAGAAAGGGTACAAAAAATTGACCCCAAGCACCTTAAATTCCAGAGAAAGTGCGTTATTTCGTTTTTCAATTTATAAAACACTTTTTCGTTTTCCATGTAAGGAAATGACCAAACTATGACCTTTTTGGCGGTGACGAATATATATTGTGCGTAAGGTCAGGGTCGTTTATCCGAAAATTTTCATAATGTTTTTTACAAGACCTCACAAATTGAAAAGCTATGTTTCCAGTTATCAAAAAAATCTCTCTTTATCGGCTATATCATTGAAGAGTTTGTTGTTTCAATCCCGGGGGGGGGGGTTACTTCCTAGTAATGGGCTAATGGGGATGTGCCGCTGGATGGGTCGCATTTTCACGACTGGATTGACTATAATGGGGTTGCATTTTTAATAGAGTTACTAGAATGGGGTCGCAAATTGGAGGGATTTTTTGGGGTAAGAAAATTCTGGCAAGTATGTTTTTGGGTAGTGTTAGCTTGTAAATGTTTTCGGTTAACAAATGTACCAGAAGGTTTGTAGCTGAAGAGCAAAGTCTTCTTCATTTAATAAAATTAATGTGTCAATTCATATGAGGATGACCTAGTTAAAAGGCTTCCGAACTCAACCTAGATGGCTAATGAAACAGAAAGTGACTAAGTTGGGATTGCGAAATTTACATTTGCTCAAAAGTGACTAAGATGTGGTTTAAAATTAGCCACAGAATAGACTATAATGGGGTAGGGGCTCTGAGAGGCCAGCGGCACATACCCAACAAAAGTTGACCCAAGTAACCCCCCCTCCGTTTAAATACTGGCGAGTCGACCAAATACGGCTATTTTGTCTATTTTGCCATCAAACGATGAAGCAAACTTCGCGCAAAATTACCCAATAGCGCTTCTGAATACAAAAATTAATAATCATTGTCTTGCAAGTAGACATTTTAGGCTCTGTCCATTTGACTTTTTGATGACTGATTTTACCGCATTTTGTTTTAGTACGCACGCACGTTTTATTGTTAAGAAGCGCTGAACTCGTAAATTTGTCTTGTCAAACTCCAACAATATTATTATTAACAACAATTGCTGAACTGACCAAAACACAAAAAATTATAGAATTACAATCAGGGAGCTGAAAATGTCACAATTCAGGTCATCTGTGCAGTTCATTATTAGAAAATAAAACTGATCCAACCCGGGCATCCAACCATGCAGGAATGACTGAAACGGTCTCGACTATTTATACGTTTATTTTCTTCGTTTTGGCTTTCCTCGTTGAACCCCTATTAATACGTATACAAATATTTAAAAAAAATTCTTTTCAAGTGAAGTTATTTGCTCTTCTTATACCAGCCTGCTTTCAGCTTGCATACCATAGCCGGAAACCGCGCTTACAACTGTCGCTCAAGCTGACGTTTACAAAACGATCCGAACTGTCAACGACTGTCTTACGATCGTCACGTCTACAATTTTTATAGTAACATGGTTGGTTTAGTCTACTCGAAAGGATTCTTGTTGTAAGAACGATCAGTCAAAAGTAAACTATCATACCCGGGCGTCAAGGAAAAAGTGTTATACGCGAGTGTGTATAATATGCGAGCCAGCGAGTCAGCGAGCCATGCGAGTCAACATGCGAGCCATGCGAGTCAACTGCAGTATAAAATAACTTTTTTAAATTTTAATGTAACTATTCTAAAGATTGCCGCACTCCTCGAAGTTATAAAAATACTAAGCAGTTGTCGGTTTCCTTGTGGCTGGATGGTGGATCTTTTTACATAAAGCCCTGTTGCCAACTGATGCGAACACTACAAATTCTCCTTCCGGTCTCTGAACATATAGTACCAGTTTTGAGAATTTTGAGAACCCACAGTTTGGAAACGTTACATTGACGATATATTCTCACTATGGGACATCAGCAAACCAGATATTGTACAATTCATCGAACAAGCCAACTCACATCACCCTACAATCAAATTAAATACGGCTGAAATCTCAGACATTGAAACTGCATTTCTGGATACAGTTATATACAAAGGCGAAAGATTCAAGGAACAATCTAATTCCTTGATATAAAAACACATTTTAAGCCAACGGAAACGTTTCAATATACACATTTTACCTCTTGTCACCCGCCAAGTGTTAAAACGTGAAGGGCAAAGCCCTGAGACTCCTACGAACTAATTCTTCAAATAACCTGGTAGAAAAAAATCCTATCAGAAATAAAATTCACAGAAAGGGAATCGGTGCTTAAACAAGATAAACAAACTCGAAAAGACATTTTGCCTTTTGTAACACAATACCAACCATCAGTGCCAAACATCAAAGTTTTTAATGAGAAAATGGCACCATATACAAAACCAACCACTTTTACGGCAAATTTTTAAAGAACAACCTATGATATCTATTATATTATATCTATTATATTATATTTTTAAAGGAAAATCTTTAAAAGATACACTCGTTAGAGCAAAAATGTAAAAGGTTCTCATATGTTTCACACTGGTAGAGATTGTGCGGCCTGTCACCCTTGCTACTTCCTGCTATGATCGAAAGAAAGCGAAAACTCGTGCGAACTGAGCGAACTGCCAAAGGGTGAAGGAACTAATGTATGAAAGGGACTGGGAACTAATAGTTGCCTCGCATGACTCGCATGACTCGCGTGACTCACATGGCTCGCTGGCTCGCAGTTTGTCAAGACCCGTTATGAGGTACGCGGTATGCGCGAGCAGGGAAGTTGCCGGGAGGGGGGGGGGAGGGAGTGTACTCCACGGAATATTTCTGGGATTATGCCGCCCGGTTCTCCAATCCTGACTCTATTACAGACCATACCCGTTCGCAACGAGAAAAAAGACAAATTTTCACTTGTATCTATTCCCGTTGGCGGCGCAAGAAAAATGTGGTTTCCGAACGCTGAATGGCATAACGGGAAAACATGTGCGAGGCGTGCATGTTCGCATGAACCTTTCATTTCCACGGAAACGGATGTGGAAATCTTTCTTGTGGTCCAATTTGACACCAGTCCAGGTAAACCTATCGTCAGAAACCCATAAGTGCTGCTTCTGAAGCGAGGTTTATAAATTTGTCCCGCGTGGATCGCTCCTACAGTTGCCTAGCAACAATAA
Organism: Cladopsammia gracilis; assembly: GCA_022457155.1. NCBI lineage: Eukaryota > Metazoa > Cnidaria > Anthozoa > Scleractinia > Dendrophylliidae > Cladopsammia > Cladopsammia gracilis. Next base: position 358,989 of record JAJGOT010000158.1, read on the forward strand.
GCAAGCAAAGTAAGCAAAGAGGAGCACAGTAAACAAAGATGGCGGACGGTAAACGGTACGCGAACCGTCGAAAGGATCTTCTACCAATGTTTTTGGCTTGGAAGAAGATAAAGTGAAACAACGAACCAGAAATTCCATCTTTCCCGCCCCCGAGACACGCATTTCTAGTAACGTCGTTTTAAAGGGGCTATGTCGCCTGCTTTTCATGAGAATTCTTTTCAAAGATAATGCTCTAGTTTTTGTTAACACCGCTTAACTGATTAGTGCAGAGGCTACAGGTGGCCAGTAGAGAAGATGACATCAGTATACTTGAAAAAATCGCATTGGGACAATTATTGTGTCTTAAAACGATTGTTTATTAAAAAGTGATTGTAGTTTGAAAGAAAAACCGGTCCTTTTTTATTTCATCGCAGTTTTGACCCACAAACGTAATACATATGATCCGTAAACCTACTAGCAGTCCCTGTCTTTAGAGATAGTCTATCAGTGAGCTAATCAGATCACGCGCGGAAGTGAAGATCACGCGTGGAAGCGAGGAGACCTTCTTTCTCCCTCGCGTGACCATCGCGCGTAACGTGCAGAAAGAGACCGCGCAAGAAGTCTTAAACTTCCCACGTATGACCCTCTTAAAGGGACACTGTCCCGCCGAAATAACAAAATTTCCAACAGGTTCAACAGGTTCCAACTACAATGCCCAACAGGTTTTTTTAAAATTCAATTGGTATTCCATCATTACCAGGGGTAATTGGATAAAAAGATTCTATGATTTCTATCATATCAGAAGCCAGGGGCGTGGCTACCTGTACGCATGTACGCACGTGCGTACTTGAAAAAGTCTAAAAAAAAAACAGAGAAAGATTTGGGACTTGAGGGTGGGGGGAGGAGGCGCGTACCGTACCTCTGAAAATGTCCTGGCTACGCCCCTGGAAGCTCATAACACTCTAAGTGATAAGCTTCTGTTTCTATATATATATATATCTACCTGGATTTTTGAAAACGATATCGCTCCAAGTAAGCGTTTGTGAGCGTTCTTGGCCTTGTTTTTAATATAAAGGTATAAAATATAATAGATTGTTGCTAGTCATTTTTTTCGCTCGCTATTGCTCCCTTTTCCTCTTCTCTCTCTTCTCTGTCATTTTCGGGCTGATCGGGCTCATAAAAACCCTTGTTTGGGCTAGTTGCAGTGAAATTGCGTAAATTTTCGTTGAACACGTTTTGAAAAATTCAGGTATTATATATATATATATATATATATATATATATATATATATATATATATATATATATATATATATATATATTTAACTATTATAGCGCGAAAGCGCGCGTGATATCGCCTAATACTTAGCCGACGAGGCCGTAGGCCGAGTTGGCTAAAATTAGGCGATATCACGCAAGCTTGAGCGCTATAATAGTTTTATAATTCAACACATTGATAACAAAGCACAGTTTGAAGAAAAAATATCGCCGACAAGCCTTTTATTTAAAAAAAGTTTACATATGTTTTACCGCGCGAAACTTGCAACATCACACAGTTCATGAATGAAAGTCGCGCCTTTGTCAATATTGTGCAAGCTTGAACACTATAACTGTTTTGTAATTCAACACATTGATAACAAATCACAGTTTCGAGAAAAAAATCATTGAGATATACAACCTTTCATTAAGTAAAAAGGCTAACAACAATATTTTGCCTCACACCATTTCTTAAACAACAAGCAGTGAATGCCGAAACTTTTGCCAAGTTAAAATTAATTTAAGCATAGAGTACACAATCAGTTGAGAGTTTCTACGAAGAGCTTTCGCCTACTCAAAGAACGGGACAGAGTAGTGACTACAAGAATTAAAACACAGTAAAATGGCATAGAATGTCTTAGTTACAAGTGTTTCGTATCTTGAAAAGGTCAATTCAGAATCAAAGCAAATTGAACAAACACATGGCTACGAACCTAAACATAGCGGCGAAAAGTCGGAAAGAACTGCAGCGTGGACTATGTCTTACAAAAATTCACAGCTAAAGGATACAAGAAACGGTTAAAACATCATACCTGTAGTTCATTTGGCTTTTTATTCCCTTCCATCAGCACCAAATTTTCAAACATCGAAGTACGAGCTGAGTCGATCAACGTTGTTTACAAACTTGCTCGTTTCTTAGCTCCTACAGCCGTAATGTGTTGAATTATAAATATATATATCTACCTGGATTTTTGAAAACGATATCGCTCCAAGTAAGCGTTTGTGAGCGTTCTTGGCCTTGTTTTTAATATAAAGGTATAAAATATAATAGATTGTTGCTAGTCATTTTTCTCGCTCGCTCTTGCTCCCTTTTCCTCTTCTCTCTCTTCTCTGTCATTTTCGGGCTGATCGGGCTCATAAAAACCCTTGTTTGGGCTAGTTGCAGTGAAATTGCGTAAATTTTCGTTGAACACGTTTTGAAAAATTCAGGTATATATATATATATATATATATATATATATATATATATATATATATATATATATATATATATTAGAAGACAGTCTGATCAACTGATTCGACTTGGCATTTTATTACTAACTAGTTTCGTACCGCACAACTTGTACGGCACTCATCTGATAAAATTGCCGAATACAAAGATTACAACGTTACACAGATGAGAAGGAAAGTATAAAATTACAACGGTTTTTTCGGAAGAATGGAACATTTAAAATCTGCGTGACAATAAAAATCGAAAAGTAACGAGTATGCGTGATGATATAAGTTATGAAATCAACAGTTACTATTACGTGACAGGCTTGAAATTTTTTAGCAGGAACTTGTTTGCGTGCCTATATATATATATATATATATATATATATATATATATATATATAGCAAAATAGAAGCAGTAGTTTAGACTGGATAACGTGCAGAATTGTAAGGATGGAAGTGGATTACAAATTACGAAATGTGTTTTTGTGACAGGCGGTCAAGAAATAAAAATTGTCATTCTTTCAGAATTTCGAGTACGACTACGACTTTGGAATTTCGAAATAATTGTACCCCCTAACTATAACTCTTTCCTGTTGCTGATTCAAACGCAAAGTAGGAACGTAACGGATTTCAGTTAAATTTTATTAATGTGACCAATCATGTATATATTATTTATAATTTTAATGTATATAGAAACGTTTTTAATTAGTGTAGCTAGAAACACGACCCCACAAGCAGGATTTTTGCTTTAACTTTTATCGTGCATAAATAAAGGAAGTTGTTGTTGTTGTTGTTGTTGCTGACCTAACACATATTAGGGATAAGATTGGTGTGTTAAGTAATTATATGAGGCACACAAATTTGGTTTGAAAACTCGTACTCGTACTTAATCTCGTACTCGTAGTCCAATCTAAAGGTCGCTAGTGACTGGTGTCTTTGGTTTTAGCATCAAACATAATCAGACACTGTAGCTGTGCATTGAAAAGGGAAAACAATAATTATATCACTTCACATCAACAAAATAGTTTTTGCTAAATCGAACTTACCACCCAAAGTGATCAAATTTGGCCAATTTGGGAAAAAGAAATTGTAATCAGCATGGAAACGCTCAGCACATCCTCGTCCCCAGAGCTCCAGGGTTTTTTTAAAATTGCGTCTCCAACCGAAACGAAGGCTCTGGGGACGAGAATGCTCAGAACACGAAATCAGACATGTAACCGGTGCCAAGCGCAAGAGCATGCGCGAAAGAATTAAAAGAAAGGAGAAGCATATGATCTGATTTAAACAACGAGTAGTCTGTTATTGGGGAAAAGTCGTTATTACTTTATACTCGCCTATATGCGCAATAGAACGCACCCCTCAAACCCTCCCCCCTCCCCCTCCCCCCTCCCCCCCTCCCCCCTTCCTTAATATTCTTGTTCAACTATGCAGCATACACCACCTTCTACAAATGGGAGACAGAAGCCCAGAAGCCCAGAAGCCCAGATGCTACAAAAAGACTACTACTGCACCCAAAAATAAATAAGACAATTGTTTGGGTTCCTGAAAACCCAGAGAACGCAAGGACCTCACTGGTCTTGATAAGGCTCTCAATCATGAAACCCAAGCGTACCAACCAGACTAAACGAACACAAACATAAATGCTCAAAATATAGCAAAACAATGGCTTTTACTTCAGGGTGGCTGAAGCCATCTTAACCGAAGAATAACCAAAACACGTCTACAGGGAAACCGGCAATTGTCCAACACTAAGACAAACGAGTCATACATTCCAGAACATGCACAGATAAAGATCTATGTGGGCTAATCTAACTCCTGACCGACTTCGATCAATGGATCGTTAAATGAGTCGCGGTTATACGAAATAACAAGAGCTTCGGCACGCTTAAATTTGAAACTACCTAGCCAGTAAAGTAATAGTTTTCCCAGCCATTACCAACGTACCTCTCAAATATTTCCCCTTATTTTCATGTTGTTTTGAAAAAAAGAAGTGTGGAACGCATTGTCTATTTAAATATGTGCGTATAGTAGTTCAAAACAATTTAACCTTTCCACTGACAAAGCCCTTTAATTAAATAAAAAAAATTGCGTCGACATCTATCATAAACCTCACTTTTAGATTTTTCCCGGGATATTTTTGCATCCTATTTCACTTAACACACACAAGTATTCAAGTTTGAGATTTAATGAAAAAGGCTTGAAATGCTGTGTCTACAGAATCAAACCCCCCTTTTCAAAGTCAAGACCAGGGGCATTGCAATTCATTTTCTCCATCCGATAACGCACTTCACAAATGGTGTATTAAATTACCAAATTTGAAACGAATCTGTTGAAAGGGAGCTGAATAAATGTTTGAGGCATGTTTTGGTATTTTTTCCCTAGAACAAGTGCGTTTCTTGTCTGTGTTTAGTCAAGACAAACTAAGATATTCTTTCAGTAAAGTTTATTGTATTATTTTAGCAATCACTTACAATAATAACTGCATGTAGGTTATTAAAACGTTCCTTGTGTTTTTGTAGCGTCTTATAATGTGGATGATTATACTTACTTCACAGGGAGTAGAGGAGCCAAATTTGACCTAATACGCGTTCGATCTTTGAGCTTAAAACGCGCGCTGTGTCTTGCGTTATTCGATCTGTTGTTTTTGAGTTTTTCCCCCAGCGGGACCCCAAGCGTAATCGGCGCTTTCAGGAAAGCGTAAGCTTTCCGAGCGAGGCACGAAGTGCCGAGAAGAAACGATTTTGTGGCGCCCACAGTCAGCAATTTGCGGTTACCCAACGGAAAGCTCCGATTACGCTTGGGGTCCCGCTGGGGCGAAAAACAGACTTGGCTCCTCTGCTCCCTGTGCTTACTTGAGCCCACATTCTTATAATTAACCGATTCAACTGTAGTTGAATAAAATTCTCATCGCCTTACAGTGGCGTTTAACTGCAATAAAGTGATAGTACAGTGTATATTTAGAGATATATAAAATTGTATTTTATAACATTAACATTCTTGGATCAAGTTACAACGCAGATCAGGACCTGACGCAAACATTTTATCCATCACTTATTTGTTGACCCACTTTCTTTCTTTTTGCCCGGTCACAAACAGGAACTGGATGGGTTTCTTCGTTTGTATGAAATATTTTCGGCTGAAACTATACAACATATAAACGAGTACAGTCGAACCTCTCCTTGCGGACACCTCTCTAATACGGACACCTCTCTAATACGGACACCTCCCTAATACGGACACCTCTCTATTGCGGACAGTTCTCTTGGTCCCGAAGATACCAAAATTCATACAATCCCTACCTCTATAATACGGACACCTCTATAATACGGACACTTTGATCTGTCCCTTTGGTGTCCGTATTAAGAAGGTTCGACTGTAATGGAGCCGTTTTTCGCCACAAAAACTCATCATCATCTTTGATCCTAATTTAAAAAAGTCCTTATTCTGTAGTGAATAGTTTTCACATCAAGCGCCCACATTATAACCAACAGAGGACTTCGCGCTTGGTGGGGGTCAAATACAGTGTTTGTATGGGGATTCCTGTTATAATATTGTTTCGGTAAAATTGGATTTCTTCAATAGTATGAAATGTAACCTTACGATACTAGGAACAAATTTACGCTCATCAAGTTTGAGGGATGTATCTGTCTTAGAAAACGTGCAGTTAATTATTTTGTTTTCCATAAATTTGTCTGTAAAATCCTGTTGAAGTCTATGGAACAATTTACCGTGACAAATGAATGGTCTGCCCGGCCTCAGAACAAAATAAGCAAGCTGTTAAGGTGGCTTTAAATTGAACTGAGACCAATACAGACCAACACAGAATAACAACAGACCAATACAGGCCAATACAGAATAACCGAAATTCGACTTCGATGTTATTTGCGTGGAACACGTATCGCGGAAATATTTCTCTCATACTTTCTTTCCACAAACTTTAACCAGCTTATCTTATATTTACATGTAGTGTATCCATTAAGTGGTTTCTGTACTATACCGCCTTTTTTAGATTGACTCACTATTTAATCATTCATTCATTCATTTATTTATTCATTCACCCATTCTCAATCCGAACAGAGCAAGGTGACCTATAAAGGTCAACACGAAATCTGACTTATGGCAACTTAGCAAACCTATATTGGCAAAAGCAGTTTGCCACTTTCGAAGAAATTTTGGTAAAATGACATTAATTCGAAAACGCCAGGAAAACTTGAGTCATTTTCAGAAGATTTTTTTTTTCAGTGACACATTAACATTCGTAAGCAGTCTATCTTAATGCTCTATACAAAAAGAGAACTGGTCAAAACTGTTTTACTCAGACAGGACCCTATAATGTACCCCTCCCCTCCTCCACCTAAAAAGATGGCGTCTTTTTGGAATAGAAACTGTGAAAAAAATTCAAACCTTTCTGAGAAACAGAACACAAACTGCGGTGATAAACATATTGAACTTATTCATTTTTGATAAAACTTGACGTTTCGTATGCTACTACATACATTTTCAAAAGTGACCGTTAGTGTTAAAAACTATACTTATATAGTAGTAAAAAGGGACTGGGACCGAGATTAAGTACAAAACTTAACAGTTGATCTATAAAAAGAAACAGCTAATTAATAAAGCATCAGCTTCTCGCTACTGACGTTTGACGTTTGACGTTTGACTGGCTGTTCTTGTAAACTAAACGACGGCTTCATGATAGAAAAACTGAGCATTTTAAGGCCCTCGCTAAGGATGACCGCACATCAGCCATTGCTGACCATGTTAACACCACTGGACACAACATCAAGTGGGATTATTTTGATATCTATGCGTCGGGCAAAACTGATTTCCACCGTAAAATCAAAGAAACATTGTTTATACAAGAACTGAAGCCAGCTTTTAATGTAAACGTCAGTAGAGAGAAGCTGATGCTTTATTAATTAACTGTTTCTTTTTATAGATCAACTGTTAAGTTTTGTACTTAATCTTGGTCCCAGTCCCTTTTTACTACTATATAAGTATAGTTTTTAACACTAACGGTCACTTTTGAAAATGTATGTAGTAGCATACGAAACGTCAAGTTTTATCAAAAATGAATAAGTTCAATATGTTTATCACCGCGGTTTGTGTTCTATTTCTCATCAAGCTACGATGGCCCAAGAACAAAAGTTTTTCAAACCTTTCTGTGCCGTTTTACCAGCAATGCAAGCTTCATGTACACAGAATCTCACTTCAAATTATTAGGCCAATATATACATTTTGTTCATTAGGCTCAACCGATAACCACCCCCCCCCCCCCCACCACCCCACCCCACCCCTACATAAGGTGGGTCCTCATCGAGTATACATGTTATGACCACTTCCCTTAAACTCCGAACACCCAGGAAAGCGATCCCAATGTTCCTTTTCATCGTGGACCAGTTCAGCCATACAACATTTTATTTACGCTCTACCCCGACTAAGAACAAAATATCCTCTGGAGTGTGGCCACTGAATGGTCTGATTTTTTCTATTAGTTGCTCTACAAGAATATATTCCAGCATCCTCGATTTCAAGGTTTAGAATTGTAAATACTTGTCGCTCCTTGGAAAGTTTATTAGCTTCGGGTTTCCGTTCTTTGTGGGATGCAAATGGGTGTGGTTTTCGTAGAAGGGACACTGCAGCGTCGTTATCATTAGTTGAACAGTTTATTTCTACCTTCGTGCCCAGGTATCCTTTAATTACACGTGGTGGTTTCTTGAGGAAAGCCAGTGACTCTGTTCGAAAGATAATGTTCTTACGATTAGTGAGTACGTTAATTAAGTCTGTAAACATGGATCTACAGAATTATAGAAACTAAAAAGGCTAGCTAGTGTTAGTGATCCGAATGATCACCAACTGCAGTTTCATTAGCCTGAAAAAACGAGGAGAATTACCACACTCTCCAGGATGGGATGCTGGTCAGCTTGTACATCACAGTTAATCATAACTCCTACCATTCTTGGGTTGCCAAACGCATTGATACATATCAAACGAAAAAGGTCCAGATATTAAGTGCCCAGTTACGATACATTTAACATGTAGTGGGAGATGTTTCCGAATTCAATGTAATAATCACTTCATTTCAATTATCATGTAGTATTATTGCAATGAGAAATTAAATGCTGATTACGTTCTCAAAATTGTTCACCGGCATCCATTTCTCGCATAAGATGAAAAAAGATATTTGAATAAGTTGGTGTACCTTTAACTGTTACCATGGTCAGCTTAAAATCGGTCCTGCCAAAAGCCGTCAAAACACACTTATATACACCACTGTGTTGCATTTGAGCAAATGTGATCTTGAGGGTAGCTCTGACTCGATTAGTGGACCTGTCTTTGACAATAGTGACCATGTTGTCTGGAACAGACACATCTCCTGAGTTGGTTTGCTTTTTCCATTGTACTTTGGCTGCTGAAATTCCCTCTGAGTCACATTTAACTTTTGCCTCTTGACCTTGCAGAACAATAATCGGTTTTCCCGGTCTCAACTTTAAGTGGTCTGCTAACTGTACTGTGTGGCATAACGAAAAATATAATTATGGTTAGTCTGTCGTTTGTGATCGTCCGGGTGAGTGTAGTTCTGAAAAGCACTGTTGTTGTTGACAATGACTGACGTTTCGACAACCTGAGCGGAAGTCATCTTCAGAGTCATGGAGACTCACGGACGATCACAAACGACAGACTACTGATACTCCAGGGTTCAAACCATTTACAATATAATTATGATTCTTCGAGACATCGTGGACCGATTAGTTATTCAGAATCAACAAACTAAATAATGTAGTTTCACAAGATTTCGACATTATCTTGGTGCCTTTTTCAACTGACAGTTACTGAAAGCTGGGATCATATGGAGTTAAAAGGATTGGAAAACTGACTTCTGCTCTTATTTTGTTTTTGTAAGTTTAGTGTCATAAATCGACGGTCTTGCAATTTTTGTTCAGATTTGGAACAATTTAAAGGAATGTATTATATTCTCAGGGAAGTAAATAATTCGAAGCTTTCTTTGGAGATTTGCAATTTTAGTTCAATTTTACCTTAATCCATAACTGTCAGAGGTAGTTGAGGAATCTTTTATAAAACTGGAACTGAGCTAGGCTTGGCCACAAGTTGAGGTCAGTCGGGGTTTTTCAGTGGTGAGCCTGGAAGAGGCGAGGGGAGCTCAGCCTCTGCGCCGGGACTAAACGACCGGGAATGAGAAGCGTAGGATTTCGAAAAAGTTTAGAACTGAGTGAAATTAGTAAAACCACTTAGTTCTACTAACACTCACACTCACATTGAAACCAAAACAGTTTGATTGCAAAATTATAATTATTCCTAAACTTACCTTGCACATGAAAGTCAATTATTAATTCAGCGTCCGGTAAAATTCCATTCGATGCAACACACTTAAACTCCTCATGGTCTCTTGGATACAATACACTTCGTATTTTAAGAACATGAATTGTGTAAGTACTGTGCGCCACAGAAGAATCGTTGCCTTCTTCATAAACTTCATAAGTAATGTCCTTACAGCTTCTTGGATCTTTGACACTTTTTTTGGTACTCAGTTTCTTATTGTTTCTATACCAAATAACATTTGGTTTAGGAAAGCCCTTTGCTATGCATTTGACAATTTTTGTAGATCCCTCTTTTATTACTTTTTCTCCACCATAGCGAATGATAGTAGGCGGTGTTCGAGCTACAAACAAAACAACATGAGAAGATCAGTTTCATAGTAAAAACATGTTAACAATAACACATGCATTGTACGTGTACATTGTGAAAATCCACTTGTCAGTCAAAACATTTCCCAACCCTTTCAAAAGAGTTGGATATTAGTGCACGCCCGCTCGCCAATATACACAGGTGCATATGATGCACGCCAGCTGGGATTTTAAACCTTGTTAGATTCAACTTATTACGTTTAAACTGCCCTGCCCTAGAAGCCCTTGTGCTATAACCCTTAACAAGGGAAAATAAAGGACATTTTTGAATTTGGTATTATAGTAACACACTAACTTGAGTTACTGACTTGTTATGAAGACCTATGAATGTATCAGTAAGCTCAAAGAAATCATATATTAAAATATCCCTATGCCAGATTTAAAGTTAATACTTTAGCAAGCTACATTTATAGTTATTACTGTACCTTTTCATTCTACGTTATTTTAGCCATTTACATCCCTGACAATTTCTATTCTCTCCAGTAATCAAACTTCTCAGTCAAACTTGTTAATAATTCACCAAGCACGTTCAATTAGTATTATTATCAAAGTCCCAAACAAACCTACCGTTAACTCGTATGTTCGTCAGCTTGAAATCTGATTTATCAGGTTGAACCGATACTGTGCATTTGTAGAGACCAGAGTCTGCTAACTGAGCATTTGAAATCTTGAGGATAGCTTTCACTCTGTTTGTGGATGGATCTTTAATGTTGGTCACCCAGCTGTTAGGGACAGCAACAAATGATTTTGTATCGCTTGTTTGCTTTTCCCACTTAAGAGTAGCAATATGAGAATCTCCGCATTCACATGTAACTTTTCCATCCTGCCCTTGCAACACATAGAATGATTTGTCTGGTATCAATTCAAAATAGTTTGGCAATTGAGCTGCAAAAAAAGTTTAACAACATTAATTAAAGAAAGAAAGTTTCATGACATTGTGATCCATCCGCACTTACAGGTTTTACCTGAAGGCAATAACGTACGTTAGTGTATGGCAAGATCTTTTAAAAATATAGCGCGTGCTGTGATTGGCTAATACTCGATTTTAATGCCCAGCTGGTAATTTGCGGGCAACAGCGCGGCAAATACTAAACTTAATAACAGCCATATATTAAACTTCTTATTAATTCTCACTAGCTCGGGACCATACTGGGAAATTCAAAAGTATGGCCCTCGCGCTCGGTTAAAGATGCTATGTCATGTCGAAACCCCTCCCCAAATTGAATTTTAGTACCTTTATCATGCATGATATACTTATAGAACACTAAGAGGAAGATATCAAGTGAATTGTCGAAGAGAAAATAAACCGTAATCAGAGCTTTAGCGGATTTTCCAAGACAGAAGCGATATACTTGAAAAAATAGCTTTTTTCAAGATGCAATCCATTTTTCATCCTACTCTTAGAGGCGACTAGTAGAATAATTTGAAACAAAACTGGACCCTTATTTTTAGGTTTTTACTGATATAAAGATGTCTTTTGGCTTTTTAAAGTGCCTCTAAAAATGGTGACATAGCCTCTTTAAGAGAAGTAAGTAAAAATCCGGCGATGAACTGCACCCTGAGTTTAAAAGGTTATACATATTGGAAAAAAGAAATTAAAATCAAATCAAATATAAGAAAACTTGATTTGTACTTTGGTTGCTTAAACTGAGTTGTAATCTAATTAAAGTGTGTTGTCATCTTTTTCCAAATTTCATGTAAACATTTAGCCCTGACAATCAACAGAGGATGCACTGAAAACTCTTTTTTTCCCCACAAACTTCTCTCTGAGTCACATGGTTTTGTTGCATCTTCTCAGAAGCCCTGCTTTCTTCCTCGTGTAAAACGTAAAACAGCTAACCATGTGCCAATTTTTGCACTATCAGTATTTTATAAAATGATATACCGGGTACATCAACCGACCTGAAGCTAAAAAATTGCAATTTGAGGAGGTGGCCATTGGATAGTTTGACTCACTGCTCTGTTGCATTTATTTGCAAGCATACATTCCAGTATCCACAAGAATGAGGTGCAATTACGTTTTCATAAAATAATCGGGCACATAGACTCACCTGAAGTTACAAACAACATTCCAGTTTGAGGAGGCCATTGAACAGTTTGACCTGATTGGTCTGTTGCCTTGCAAGCATACATTCCATTATCCTCTAGAATAATGTGCAACAGTGTAAAAACTTGTCCCCTTAAAATAAGTCTATTAGGTGTAATTCGTCTTTCAGACCAAGTCGCTCCAAAATTATTTGAATAAAAAAGGGACACTGTAGCATTTGGGTCACCAGTCGTACAGTTAAAGTTAACATCCATGCCAAAGTAAGATGACAAGAATTTCGGAGGATCGTTGAGAAATCTTAAAGCTTCTATACCTGCAATAGAGCAAACACACAGTGGCATAAAAACAGTTATGTATTAAAGGTTAATGGGTTAGTTGCTAAAGCTACTTTCGGTGGAGGAATGAAACAGAGATCGACGCTGAGGTTTTTGGCGTTAGCTCTTTATCCAAAATTAATCTTTAAAGTTTGCATCAGGAGTTAAGGGGTTTCAGGGCCGTACCCAGCCTGTTTGCATTAAGGGGTTTCAGGGCCGTACCCAGCCAGTTTGCAATAAGGGGTTCCAGGGCCGCACCCAGCCTGTTTGCATTGAGGGGTATCAGGGCCGTACCCAGCCTGTTTGCAAGGGGATTACTTCTCGTTCGAAATCAGATAATCAAGACCGTTCAGTTAAACAGGCATTTAAAACGCATGTGCGCGCATGTCACGTTCAGGAAGGAAAAAGTTCTTGGAGTGAACGTCAACTTCGTAAAATAGCACTAACTTTCCGTTCTCTTTTCACATTGTAATAGTATGCTCTTTTCTCGATTTTTTTTGCAAGGATTCTGTTCTCAACTCTCATTAATCTGCGGAGAAATTTTTTTTAAATACTATTATCTATCGCTTGCTATCTCGCGTAAAATTTGGCGGGAATTGTAAAACTTGTCGCTTCAACTTTGAAAACTTCCACAAGAAGATTAAGAGTGCAAAAAGGTGCGAGGGAATAGTGTGGATTGGATCAAATATCAAACTTAAAAACACGGGTTAATTGTTATAGTAATTAAAACTGCAAAATACCTTTAACTGTTATCGTGATCAGCTTAAAATTGGTTTTGCCAACAGCCGTCAAAACACACTTGTATACACCATTATCTTCCTGTCGAGCATATTTAATGTGTAGGATAACACGAATTCGATTGGAGGACTTGTTTTTAACAATGGTGAACATGCTGTCTGGAACAGACACATCTCCTGAGTTGGTTTGCTTTTTCCATTGCAGCTTAGTTACTGAATCTCCCCTAGCTTCACATTTGACTTTTACCTCTTGACCTTGCATCACAGTGATTGGCTTGCCCGGCCTCAATTTCAAGCTGTCTGCTAACTTCACTATGTAAAAAAAAAAAACGCAAAAGAACTTTGTTACTGTTGAAATGTACCCGGGATCGTGGATTCCTGATGCACTTTGTTGTTATCAAAACAGTTAAGTCTACTTTAAACACCATCTCGGTGCAGAGAAGCAGGTGCCGCGTGACAAAATGTCCTGGTATATCGCTGGGATGTCATGGATTTTTATATCCTAATAACATCCATGAAACTTCTCTCATTTCTAGTTTCTCTTCTCTGTAACTCTCCCAGAATTTGGCGCACCATCTCGGTGCCTTTCTCAGCTGATGAATGGTTATAACTCATGTTTGTCATGTGATCTGACAAAGATAGCTGGTGTCATGTGACAAAATGTTCTGGTATATAGCTTGGAGGTCATGTGGATTTAACAGAAATGGAAACAATTTAATATGATCTCCCATTTTTCTGGCATTCGCTTCAGTTTCGAGACCACAACGTAGAGCAATGTATGATCTCAACGAAAGACACAAAAAACCAATCAGTCGAGGCTCGCTTTTAACTGTTTGTATGTTTAGTTCCATTTCATCTTATAACTCTAGACACTGTCTAGAAATAATTTTACAACAGTCTTTTCTGAAATGTGTAATATCAAGCTTGAATTAGCTCAATAAATGAACAATCTGCTACAAAATAGATCTGTTAATTAAGCTTCACGTGAACCTCTAACCAAGTGCTATTTGATCATTATTTTAAAGGTAAAAATACGGTTTCTACGGTTTTACGGTGCCAACTAAGCCAAGTACCATCTCAGCCGTTCGGAGGAATTTATGCGTAAACCTATTTTTAATTCCAGAACATATTTACTGCGCTAGCAAACACGTTGTGTTGCAAGAATAAGATATAATTCGGTGCAAACAAACCAACCGTTAACTCGTATGTTCGTCAGCTTGAAATCTGATTTATCAGGTTGTACCATTACTGTGCATTTGTAGAGACCAGAGTCTCCTAACTGAGCATTTGTAATCTTGAGGATAGCCTTCACTCTGTTGGTGGATGGATCTTTAATGTTGGTTACCCAGCTGTTAGGTACAGCTACATGCGATCCATCATCCCTTCTCTTTTCCCATTTTAGAGTAGCAATTTGAACACCCTCACTCTCGCATGTGACTTTTCCATCCTGCCCTTGCAACACGTAAATTGGTTCCTCTGGTATCAACTCAAAATAGTTTGGTAAAGCAGCTGCAAAGGAAGTTGAAGAACTTTTATTAAGACTGAAGCACCATGCAATAACTTACAGCAAATGCAGTGTAACGGCAAATAAGCCATTGCTAGACCCTGCAACGTAGCAGATTGAGCCGTTGCAAATTCTGCAATTGCCTATAAATTACTACGCTTCGTGACTGGCTAAAAAAAATCTCGTGCTACCTTCTCATCCGATCAGAAGCAATAACAAAACCCCATATAACTTGTTCGCACTCGTTTTCCCGCGCTTGGTGCCTTTTCCATATATTTTCTTCGAGTGTTGATTGGTTTATTGGATTGTCCGCCTCTGTTGTAATTGGCCAGAGTGATTACTTTGTTTTTTATTTTAAGAGGCTAAAAGTAAATATGTGAACACACCTGCATGTACAAATAAGAATCCATGAGTAGATGGCCATTGAATGGTTTGACCTGACTGGTCGGTAGCCTTGCACGCATATTGTCCACCATCCAAAAGAACAACGTTTAGTAACGTAAACACTTGTCCCCTTAAAGCAAGTTTATTTGGCGTAACACGTTTCTCAGTCCAAGTAACGCCGAAATTAGAGCTATACAAAAGAGATACTGTACTTGGGCCATCAGTCGTACAATTGAAGTCAAGATTCCTGCCAACGTGAGATGACAAGAATTGTGGAGGATCCTTGAATCTTAAAGCTCCCACACCTGAGGTAATCAATAAAGCAAACAAATAATTCAAATAGCTTTCATTCCGATATGGAAAAGATAAACATTTGCATATAAATCAGATCTTCTTTATCTCGTGTAATTAACGTAAATAATCGTAATCTGGAGGACGATAAGTAGCAATGAGGACGATAAGAAAAAAAGGTATCAAATCAAAAACAAATTTAAAACACAAGATGCATGCATACATTCCCCTGATACCAAGAGTGAAGCCGTTTATGAAATAAATATGCCCAGTTTTCTTTTCAGAACCATTAAAATGACACTTTTTAATGTTATATTTTCTGAAAATTGAAAAGAAACAGAAAAACATTGGTTTTCGTGACATCTGAGAATGCCGGTGTCTCGGACCATGATTAGCGTAGTTTTGTCGATTTATTCCTTTATCCTTATTAAATGATCAGTTTTAGAAGCTATATCAAACACCTGAAAGAGTATTTCATCAGGTATCCAAACTCCTCGAAGCGGGTTAAAAGAAACTCGGCTGGGCCTCGTTTTTTCAACCCACTTCTAGGTATTTGGGTCCACACTCCACTCCTATATTTACTAAAATGTTTTATTTCTAAAAGTAAGTACTCTTTGTACGAACAAATCCCCAGAATGATTTATCTCAGTTATATGTAAAATATGTTAAAAGGAGAGCTTTGCTTTCTACTCCTGAGATGAAAAAAAGGGAGATCATTTCGGCGCTCGCATCTAGAGAGATATTTTGGATAATTCTGAGTTAAAATCTTGGCCTACTGTAGAGAAAAGCCCAAAGTCGCTTTTATTCGGGAGATTTCGTGACTCGTACGGGAGACCGGGAGATTCGTTCCGGATCCGGGAGAGTTGGCAGAAACCAGCAAATACGAAACGACGATTGTTTTAAACATAACTGTGTTCTTTGTTAACCATTCAAATGAAAACTATTGGAAAGTGCTTTTAAGTTTCTTCAGCTGTAAAACGTGTCCCATCTTCAAAATGAAGCTGTTGAAAAAGTTATCTTGGAATGCCTTGCTTGCAATAACTGTTTAGCCCCTCGGGGGAGGGGGGGGGGTACTCCCATAAATGAGCTATATAGGTATGTGCCACTGTGAAGGGTATGGTTTTCAGGCAGTTTAGTCTGGGATAGAGTATAGTAATCAGAGAATTTTGGTCTAGAATAGGGTATCATTTTCATCGAAACTGATCAGTTGCGTGAAAAATTTAGTCTAGACAAGGTTTACTGGCACAATGGCATTTAAAAATCGGTACGGCCGGCAGTACGGCGTTGTTACTGACCCCTTGGTAACTAGTAACAAAGAAAGCGTTCAAAAATTTGGTCTAGTATAGGGTAGGGTTTTTCGGGGTTTAGTCTAGAATAGGGTTGCAAAATGCAGCTAAAATGGTCTAGTATGGGTTAAGGGTCTCAGAGTCCCAGCGGCACACCCCACCCAAATATATTTGCAGAGTACCCCCCCCCGGAGGGGGTTAGACCCTGACATATTCAATTTACGTAAATTTTTCCTACAACAGCTCGTCATCAACAAGAATCTACCATTCATTGTTATTAATAGAAATGTTTAGCCCAACGTACCTGGCAGCGCCGTAACAAGAAAACAGGCACAGCACAGACAGCACAGAAGGCTATGAACAACGAGCACGTCGCAAACGCTATTAAATCTTTTTGACTCCATAGAGCAACACTTGCTGTTCCCTCTACTTTTTAGCTAAAACTCTGTAAAAAATCCTGTAATTGCTTTCATCTAGAACTTCACGTTATATCATCAAATGAAGCTTTCTGTTCAGAGCAGAGAACACTCGTGAACTCTAGGTATGCAAACAAGATATATAAAAATACGTCAAAGAGATATATGTCATTTATGGAATTCTATCTGTGTGTTGATAAAAAAATATGTGGACACAAATGATGATAATATTCATCGCATGCTTGCAGTTAATCTGGTATGTTGACATTGAGGAAATTCTTGGAGAAAAACAAAGTTTTTTTTTTTCAGGTTATTTATTTATCGTGTCGCGAGTTGACGGGACTTGGTTTAAAAATTGAAACGCGATCTATTTTGTATTTTTTTTCTTTTTTTTATCCCAAGAAAGTTCATCCAATGAACACAATTACATCTAGTATAGAGCATCTGTATTTCATCACACAAGCGAAAAAAGCTGTAATCCTGCGATAAACAATATGTTCGGCGAAATGTTAGAACAAACAGCGGAACCTCGTTATTTCACCACTTCTGCTAAGCAACCACTTTTCCAAAATATATGTGAAAGTCATTACAACTCCAATAAAACCAAAATTTTGACCATTACGTCAAAAAGTTTATTTCATACAATATTTTGATCATTGCGTCAAAAAGTCTATATAATAAAATATTTTGATCATTGCGTCAAAAATGTCTATATAATACAATATTTTGACTATTGCGTCAAAAAGTCTAATGATATAATACAATATTTTGCGCTGATAGGTGCTTTAGGTTTTAACATCTCTGTGGTCTGACATCTCGTAATCGACAAACTTGGCTTTGTCCGTTTCGGACTTCAGCACTATCTAATTTTCTTTATGTGTGAAGATAAATCTCTTCTTGTTGATAAAGAAACTGACTCTAGAATCTTCCAAAGGAATTTGATAGGATTTGAAATGAAACAGCCCTCCATTTATAAAGTGAGTAAATTATTCTTTTGATATAGATCGGCTACATGTTGGTCGCAATCGATAAAATCTGTTGGTTGGTATATTTCATGCAAATGTAAAATGTTGGTAAATTCAGTAGAAAGAGCTTTAAAAAAATCATTCTTCGTCACTTTGTTTCTTTTTTAAAGGCAGGCCACATATATACCCAGAAAAAGTTGAACAGTATTGTCTCCCATTCCCATTCCACAATATTTGAACTCTACATTCACCATGATTCACCGTTTACGTTATAGTTTCCCCAGCTATTACCAACATATCTCTCAAACATTTCCTGTCATATTCATGTTGTTTTGAAAGTGGATTTTCTTATAAGAAAAGAGTGAAACACAATTTGTCTTTTTACATAGCGATGTCCGTAGTTTGAAACTATTCAACCTCTCTACTGACTTAAAAAAACCTTTAGATGAAAAACACTCTAAGTCACATCAATGAATATCACTTACAACTCACTATCCTAAACCTCACTTTCATGTTAGTTCATGTTTTCCTGAGAGTAAACTTGCCATAGTTAGAGTGAGATTGGTGAAAGAGTTGAAATTATTTTATTAATAAAACACCGTATGCGCATGAAAACGCTGTATGAAAGGGACACTGTCCCGGCTGATATATAGTGTTTTCATGGCTGCCAGGAGCCGCTTCTCTTGCTTGGTTTATTGCCTTGGAATATGAAGAAAAAATTTCCAAAAATGACGAAAGCCAAGAAATATTAACCAAGGAGACAAAATGACTGCTAAACAAGTCACAATTCCACACAATTTTGCAGATTTTGAGCTATTTTGGTTTCTCAGACCACCTGTCTGAAATCGAATTTAATGGACCGTAATCCACTTCCATCCTTGCAATCCTGCATTTTATCTCCAAACCACTACGGCTTCTGTTTTGCTGTACAGAATCTTTTTATCCATTTCAGTTCTATATTGGGTGGCATTTGGCGATATAACATGGAAGTAAGTCACATTTTGTTATTTCTACGAGACAGTGTCCTTTTATAATGATGGGTTTTTCATCTGCAGGAACGATATTATTGGAAGCGGCCAACCTGTTCATCTCTTGGCGAATTAGTCTTGCATCAAGAGTTCTACGTGAATTAACGTCAGATGCTACTTTTACCTGTTCCTTGGAAAAGCAATTTGGAATGCCGGGGCTTATGAGCAAAAGATGACGAGGTATGAGATCTCAACGTCCTCAACTGAGGGCATTGTTAAGGGGCGGTATCACGAGGTTCCACGCGCGGCACTATTCACTATTCTTCCACCGGAATTTTGGACATATCACTGTTAAAAGTGATTTTTTCTTTCTTCCGGCTATCAAAACGGATTTTTTGATTCAACAAATACCTCCACTTCTCGACGGCCTTTTTGAATTTGCGGAATCAAACTTGAAAACGTGGGCCGACGTTTTCAAGTTTCGACCTCGTGATACTGCCCCTTTAAGATCGAGGCTGGGTTGAGAGGAGCTGTGGTTAGAAATATGTGCGAGACTGCCAAATCCGCATCCGCTTGGATCTGGGGCAACCTGACAGGCCTGTAATCAATTAATGTTTCAAAGCCTCGTCTAAATTAAAAAAAAGTACTTTGAATAGTTTAATCATGCATGCGCGCTTCCCATTTGAGACTATAAAGCCATATTATATAGATATACTGTTACTGGTGTGAGACCCGTGTTGGGAAAATTATATTTGTCTCGTTCTTTCTTTACAAGAGGCCAATGTTTTCTACAATCTCATACTTAGTGTGTCTATTTAGTGTTTTTTACAGTGATTTTAGATTGACTCACTAACGCATTCATTTAGTCATTTATTTATTCACTCAATGCGAATAGAACAAGGTAGTTTATAAATGCAAGTTCAACTACATGTATTATGGCTTATGGCAACTTAACAAACTTTGATGGCAAAATAAATTGGCCACTTTCGCATACATTTTGCTAAAATGATATTAGTTATTTAATTCAGAACATTTGTTTGGTCACACATTCGAAAGCAGTTTATCTTGGCGGTTCCAACAATAATATTCCGAACACTTAACAAAAGCAACCCATGCCAAATGCTCTTTTTTGTCATGGACCAGTTCAACTATACAATATTTATTTACACTCTACCCCGACTAAGAACAAAATATCCTGTAAAACGCGGCCATTGAACGGTCTGATTTTTTCTATTAGTTGCTCTACAAGAATATATTCCAGCATCCTCGATTTCAAGGTTTAGAATTGTAAATACTTGTCGCTTCTTGGAAAGTTTATCAGCTTTGGGTTTCCGTTCTTTGTAGGATGAAAATGGGTGTGGTTTTCGTAGAAGGGACACTGCAGCTTCGTCATCATTGGTTGCACAGTTTATTTCTACACTCTGGCCCAGGTATCCTTGAATAACACGTGGCGGTTTCTGGAGGAAAGCCAGTGACTCTATTCGAAAGTAAAAATTCGTATGATTAGCGAGCAAGTTAAAGCCTAAAGCAACGAAGAGGATTACTACTCTCCGCTGGATGGGATGCTATGACACTTAACTTCTAGCATTTTAGGGGAAGAGCCAAAACGTCAAGTGCTTACGGTACATTGCGGAGGGAAACGTCTCCAAATTCCAGTGCAATGATCGCTTCACGCTTAACTATCATGTAATATTATTGCAAGGAGAAATTGAATACTGATGACTTTGTCAAAATGGTGCCCAACCTTCACTGGCATCCACTTGTTAATTTCCAGAAGAAAATTGTGTGAATTGGCTCCAGTGTGAAACGACAAATGAATAACAATACCGATCTTCTCAAACAAATCATAGATGCGTTAGTTGTTATTACAATAATAATAATAATACAATAATACAATAATACAACAATAACAGTAATAATACAATAATAATAGTACCTGCCGAGAAAGGAAGGGGGAAGAGGATTGATTGGCATCGAGGAGTGTGTAAGTATGGAGAGCAAATCCCTTCATGGCTACCTAAGAGAGAGCACAGAGTGTTTGCTTCAAGCTGCGTTGAAGGAGAAAGTGATTGTTGAAGAAGAGAGCCTGCAGGACTATGAGAGGAGGAGGAAAGAAGAGAAAGTTAAAAACTGGAAGGAGAAAACCTTACATGGTGCATTTGTCCAACAAATATCAGATGAAGCTGGAAAGGAGTCTTGGAGATGGCTCAGGAATGGATTCTTAAAAAAGGAGACAGAAGATTTGATTCTTGCTGCTCAGGAACAAGCTTTAAGAACAAACTCTATCAAGTACATCATAGATAAGACCTCAGAGACACCACTGTTTAGATTGTGTGGGGATGCCACTGAAACAGTACGACACATTGTCAGTGGATGTAAGAAGCTTGCCCAGAGAGAGTATAGGAAGCGTCACGACAAGGTAGCCCCGGGTACACTGGGAAATGTGCAGGAAGTATGGGATAGAGTGTACTGACAAGTGGTATGACCATAAACCTTTGCCGATCGCAGAAAATGGAGAAGTGAGGATTACCTGGGACATCACTATCTACACAGACAAAGTGCTGAAGCATAATCTGCCAGATATAACTCTAGTGCATAAAGGTACACAGAAATGGACACTTATTGATATAGCTGTGCCAGCGGACCAGAATATCACCAGGACTGAGGAGGAGAAGGTTGAGAAGTACCAGGAACTAGCATTTGAAATTAGATGGATTCATGGAGCCTCGAAAGTCACAATAATACCTATCGTGATTGGTGCTCTTGGAAGCATATCGAAAGGTGCAAAGACCTGGTTTGGAAAGTTAGATGTACCTGACTTTCTTGGAAGTGTACAAATATCGGCCATTCTCGGAACTGCGCACTTGTTGAGGAAAGTGTTGTGTCTCTAAGTTACGGGGAGTGGCTGAGACACAATAAACATTACCCAGTATAGAACATCCGGCAACTGGAGAGAATCGAATAATAATAATAATAATAATAATAATAATAATAATAAATAACAACTTTATTCACAATTTAAAAATATCTTAATTACAAAAGATAAAAATAGAAATAATTGATAATAAAAATTCAAAATTCTATAAAATTACAAATTCCATGATGCAGAGATATTTAAAAAATTATAAAATCGAATTATACTAATGACGGCTAAACCAGTGTCCATAAAACGCCCTGAGTATAAAAGCATATAAACCGTGTATTTCAAATATCCGCACTAGCTACATTTATTTTACAGTCTAATAATAATAATAATAATAATAATAATATTAGGTCCATGGTTTGGACCCGGCCCCCATGGAGAACACATAATTATATAGAGAACACATGATAATAATAATAATTAATAATAACAATAATAATATGATATTAATAATAAAATTTATCCAGGGTGCCCACAACACCAAGGTGTTTTTCAGTGGGGCCCTGCAAGTTATAAATCGAATAAAAGTTTAAATACTTAAAAAATTTAGCTAAAAACAAGGTCCTTTCCATTTTGTTTAAAATCAAAGTAGTTATTGCAAACACCTTTAACTGTAATCGTGGTCAGCTTAAAGTCGGTCTTGCCAAAAGCCGTCAAAACACACTTGTACACACCACTATCTTGCATTTGAGCAAATTTAATCTTGAGGATAGCTCTGACTCGATTGGTGAACGTTTCTTTAACAATAGTGACCATGCTCTCCGAGACAGCCACATCTCCTGAGTTGGTTTTCTTTTTCCATTGTACCTTAGCTGCTGAAATACCCTCTGAGTAACATTTGACTTTTGCTTCTTGACCTTGCTGAACAATAATCGGTTTTCCCGGTCTCAACTTTAAGTGGTTTGCTAACTCAACTGCGTAGCAAAGAGAAGAAAGAAATATGTTATTGTGTTTACCTCATGTAGAAAGTTACCTAAGATAGCGGATTCCTTACTCTTTTTTGCTTTCATCGAACTTATTTATATTCCAAGCTTTTGTTAGCCTCACTTCAGTTTATTCAGCACAATTAAAAGAATGCACGGTCTTCTCAAAGTTACAAAGAAATAAATAATTCGAGGCTGCCTTTGAAGATTTGCAGGTTTAGTTCAATTTTGCCTTAATCCGAGAACTGTGAATCGATGAATCTTTATGAAACTGGCGATATCAACCATACTCCAGAACGGTGCACAATCTGCACCTCAAAATAGCCCTGTTTTGCTATCTAAACGTTCCTGAAACTGCTTTTTATGTTGCAGGTTTTTCGGCATCTTTACAGAAGCAGACAACTGACTTGGAAATTAATAAGTCTTAACCACAAGTTGAGCTCAGGGTTTTTTCTCGTGCAAGGATATGGTGAGGAGAGCTCGACCTTTGTTCTGGCACTAACATATGTAAAGGACTATGAAAAATTCTTGACTGAGTGTGTTAACTCATTAACCGATGTTGCACTGAAACCTTAACAACTTAATTGCAAAATAATTATTTCCTAAAGGTACCTGACACATGAAGGTCAATAATTAATTCAGCATCCGGCAAAATGCCATTCGATGCAACACACTTAAATTCTTCATGGTGTCTCCAGGGTTCAAACCATTTACAATATAATTATGATTCTTCGTGATATCGTGGACCGATTAGTTACTCAGAATCAACAAACTAAATAATGTAGTTTCACAAGATTTCGACATTATCTTGGTGCCTTTTTCAACTGACAGTTATTGAAAGCTGGGATCATATGGAGTTAAAAGGATTGGAAAACTGACTTCTGCTCTTATTTTGTTTTTGTAAGTTTAGTGTCATAAATCGACGGTCTTGCAATTTTTGTTCAGATTTGGAACAATTTAAAGGAATGTATTATATTCTCAGGGAAGTAAATAATTCGAAGCTTTCTTTGGAGATTTGCAATTTTAGTTCAATTTTACCTTAATCCATAACTGTCAGAGGTAGTTGAGGAATCTTTTATGAAACTGGAACTGAGCTAGGCTTGGCCACAAGTTGAGGTCAGTCGGGGTTTTTTGGTGAGCCTGGAAGAGGCGAGGGGAGCTCAGCCTCTGCGTCGGGACTAAACGACCGGAAATGAGAAGCGTAGGACTTCGAAAAAGTTAAGAACTGAGTGAAATTAGTAAAACCACTTAGTTCTACTAACACTCACACTCACATTGAAACCAAAACAGTTTGATTGCAAAATTATAATTATTCCTAAACTTACCTTGCACATGAAAGTCAATTATTAATTCAGCGTCCGGTAAAATTCCATTCGATGCAACACACTTAAACTCCTCATGGTCTCTTGGATACAATACACTTCGTATTTTAAGGACTTGAATTGTGTAAGTACTGTGCACCCCAGAAGAATCGTTGCCTTCTCCATAAACTTCATAAGTAATGTCCTTACAGCTCCTTGGATCTTTGACACTTTTTTCGGTACTCAATTTCTTGTTGTTTCTGTACCAAGTTACATTTGGTTTAGGAAAGCCCTTTGCTATGCATTTGACAATCTTTGTAGATCCCTCTATTATTACGTTTTCTCTACCATAGCGTTTGATTGTAGGTGGTGCAGGAGCTATAAACAAAACAAGGTATCCATGAGAACATCACTTTCATAGTGGATATAGATTAACTTGTTAAAAAATCCACTCGTCAGCTAAAACATTAATTAGAAACATTAGTTCACACTCGCTCGCCAATGTTAGTACAAATCCTTACACAGTTGCAAATGATATATCGCTCGCCAAGGTTGACAAGAACTTTGTAAACTTTCAAGTCTTAGTAAAAATAAATTACTTCCAGATTGATAGTCCAACACATTTACGCGCACATTAGAAGGCATTGTGAGCGAGTGGTTAGGACGTCTGACTTGAAATCCCGAGGTCCCAGATTCTAGTCCTGCTCTGACCACCAGCTGGAGTTGTTTTATGGTGGATCTGAGTTCAACTTCTCGACCACTCTTGTAAATAACGAGCTGCCTTCTGACAGTTGGCGTTTTACCTTGTTATGTTCGATTTAAATGCTCGGCCCTACTAGCACTCGTGATATAACACTTACCAAGGGTAAATGAGGAACATTTATTACTTATTACTGACTTTGATAGAATGTGTCAGTAAGCCTAATAAAATAAGATATTAAAATATTAAATGTCAAGATACCAATGAAAGATGTAAAGTTAATACTTTAACAAGCTACATGTACAGTTTTAGCATCTACTTTACTTTTCCATGCTACGGTATTTTAGTTATTTAATTAAATATACAATTTCAATTTCTCAAACTCTTGAAATTTGTTAATAATTCATGCATCAAGTATTTAGTATTTTATGCAAAAGCCAAAACAAACCTACCGTTAACTCGTATGTTCATCAGCTTGAAATCTGATTTATCAGGTTGTACCATTACTGTGCATTTGTAGAGACCAGAGTCTCCTAACTGAGCATTTATAATCTTGAGGACAGCTTTCACTTTGTTGGTGGATGAATCTTTAATGTTGGTCACCCAGCTGTTAGGTACAGCTTCATATGATCCATCGTCCATTCTCTTTTCCCACTTTAGAGTAGCAATATGAGCACCCTCAATCTCACATGTGACTTTTCCATCCTGCCCTTGCAACACATCGATTGCTTTTTCTGGTATCAACTCAAAATAGTTTGGCAACACAGCTGCAAAGCAAGTTTCAGAACTTTTATTAAAAATGAATAGATTCACCTCCACATACAGATTTAGTATCATGAAATAACTTAGAGTAAATGCAGTGTATATATATATAGATGTTACAAACACAAAAAAACATCTATATAGATGTTATATATTTATATATATATACTTGATTTTTTGAAATTATGGTTTTCACTACTTTCAGACAAATGCTGTATGACTCCAATCAGTCTTGAAATCACACAAAAGATAAAGGTCAAAGGCTCCTATGAGACAAATGTTGTATGACTCCAATCAGTCTGGAAATCACACAAAAGATAAGGGTTAAAGGTCAAATGCTCCTATGAGCCGACTGGTGAGTAAATCACACGAAAGATAAGGGTTAAAGGTCAAATGCTCCTATGAGCCGACTAGTGAGTAAATGACACTAAAGATAAGGGTCAAAGGTCAAATGCTCCTATGAGCCGACTCTCCTAGATGTTTTGCTTCACCGACCCCCACTCCCTACATCCAACTCTCCACCCTCAAACGCCGTCCCCATGGGTAAGGCAGGTGACCATTACATTTTGCGGGCTCATTGTCCACCGACCCTCCCCTCTCCTCTTCACCTTTCCCTCCAACGTCGTCCCCTTGGGTAAGACAGGTGACCATTAAATATCGCGGGCTCAATGTTAACGGCCGTTCCATGTAATATATAAAACATGACACAAAGTGTTTCATCAGATTTCCAAACACCGCGGAGTTAGTTGAAAAACGAGGCGCAGCCGAGTTTTTTTTAACCCACTTTAAGGTGTTTGGAAATCTGATGAAACACTGTGTCTCATGTTTTATATTACTTCTCAAACAAAATGATTTAAGAAGGAGAAATTAAGGATGCAAAAATGAGGAGTGTTTCAACTGATTTCCAAACACTCATTAAATATTAATTTCCTTTGTATTTTCATGAATTATTAATGAGTTGGAGAAGTGTTAATCAAAGGGCTGTAAGAGCCATCTCGTGAATACGAAACAACGTAAGGTAAATTTTAGTTGTTCTTGATGTTTTTGTTTGTTGCGAGACAGTGCACGAAACATTGCACCATGTTAAACACCCGATATTCATGAAGAGCTGTGAGACCGTGTAACGTAGCAGATTCAGCCACTGCAAATAATTTTGCGATTGCTTTGTTGTTGTTTTTTTTCAGTCAATTACTACGCTTTGTGAGTGGCTAAAAAATGTCATGCCACTATGTCAACCAATCAGAAGCAAAAACAAAAACAAATCTCGCTTGTTCGCACGTGTTTTCCCGCGCTTGGTGCTGATTACATATTGTATTTGCTTCGAGCATGTCGAGTGTTGATTGGTTTATTGGATTGTGGGATTGTGTGCGTCTGTTGTGATTGGCCCGAGTAGTTACTTTGGATTTGGTTTCACGAAACTCAAGTTGAGGTCGCGGGGGATACCTGGCCATGAATAAATTCATAAGGAAAAATTTTGGCCGGGTGTCACTTTTAAAAGTTTATATCTTGGGCCTTTAGAAGCCGATTTCGCTATAACTTGACAGATATATTGGGGAATAATGGGAGTTCACCAGTGCTATTTTTTATTCAATGAATCGCGCTTTATGGTAATGCTGTAATGTACATAAGCTAAAATTTGTAAAACGTGATTTTGTCCAAGTTTGCTGCTCGAGAAGAACAGAAAGCAAGTTGACTCCACCACTCACTGATCCGTCAAAACCTCTATTGTGTCATATTTGAAGCCGATGTTTTTATTTCAACTTTAATTAAAAGTTATTAGCTTTTAAAGGAGTAAAATTGTCCATGTTAGAATGTGAAGCCTTATGTCTTCCCTTCGAAAGCCTATTTAATAATTTTGCGCCAAATATCACAATCTACAATACACCTGGTTTACCTCCCTGCCGTGTCATATCCGCGACCTTAAAATAGCTCTAAAACTTAAAATGCTATTTACAAACCTGCATTTACAAATACGAATGTTGCACTTGATTGAATAGTTTGACCTGACTGGTCCGTAGCCTTGCAAGCATATTGTCCACCATCCAAAAGAACAAGGTTCAATAACGTAAACACTTGTCCTCTTAAATCAAGTTTATTTGGTGTAACAAGTTTTTCAGTCCAAGTGCCGCCAAAAGAAGCAGCATACAAAAGAGATACTGTAGCATTTGGGTCATCAGTCGTACAATTGATGTCCAAATTTACGCCAACGTGAGATGTCAAGAGTTGCGGAGGATCCGTGAGGAATTTTAAAGCTCCCACACCTGCAGTTATTAAAGCAAACAAATATCTCTCAGTCCATGTGAAAATTTTATGCATATGCATATAGAACAGGTTTTCTTTTTCTTAATTGTTAACAACAACCATCATAACATTGTGGACGATCAGTAAAAAAAAAATCAAAACAATTAGGTACAATTTCCGTTTAACCCCATACATTAGTTATGCATACAGTTCTTAAAACTGAAACAAAAGCCGAAAAAACAGAACGTCTAAAGAAAAACAATGGCGCGCGTGTACATGCATAATTAATGTAAGAGGTTATGCGGAAATCTTACCCAAATTTAAACCATGCTATATTCATGCTTATATTTCCTCGAATTTCCGTGGACAATTTGGAAAACACTGTTGAACAAAGAGGAAAAGTCCCGAGGGTGGATTGATTCACAAGTTTCAGTCTAATGCTCAGGACATGATGCGTTAATTAAGCATTCTTTGCGCTACGTTTGCACAATTTACTTGACGCCAATCAGCAAGCTTGCAATATAGAATTTTACTTGGGGTAATTTTTTGCATATTGAGTACTGCTAACAGCATTAAATAAGCGTTATTTTAAATCTTTGAATGTGAAGGTGGTTTTGCTTTGGTTTGGACAATATGTTTCCAGTTTCTTTTTTCTCCAAGTTAGAAATTTTTTTTTACCACTGGTTTTGCGCATCCGGCTTAATCACCGCTAGTAACGCTGTGTTTACGTTCAAATTTTTGTACCATTCACATTGTATAGTTTGTATTTGAACAGGCTTTTCTTTAGTTATGTGGGTTATGGAAAATATGTTTCCATTTTTTTTCTCCAAAGTAGAATTTTTTTCACTGGCTTTGCGCATCCGGTTTAATCACCGCTACAACGTCGTGTCAACGTTCAAATTTGTTGTACCATTCACGATTAATGTATACTAATTCGGCCGCAAATTTGGTTATCTTTTTCTTGTTCAAAAACTATTTCAAAAGTTTGCTTTGTGGTCATGCCTGAAACCCCAAATCATAATATTTGTTCCAGAATGGAAGGCACGTTTACTTTGTAAGTTGCAAGCAGAGTTTTAGAAAATGTAGTAGCTTCAAAAAACACTTTTTTGGCAAAACCTCCAGGGGTAAGTGGGTTAAAAATCATTGGGCTTCATCTGGTATTCTTTGCAACATCTTATCTCTGGTGTTTCTCTCAAAGACAGAAAAAAACAAACTGCTCACACAGATGAAAACGATCTATACAATGTAAATTCACATATTCTTGGTATGACAACTAAAGTATCTTACAAAATAAGCATGTGCATGTTAATGTGCATGTTTCAAGAGTAAACACAATACAGGGGCGGATCCAGGAATTTCTGAAAGGGGGTTGTACACCTTAATAACTTTCCACGCCACGGGCGTGGACGGCGAGCGCCGTAGGCGCGAGCTTCTAGGCGGGTCCCGGGGCATGCGCCAGGCGGAAAATACTTCCGATTTTACCCTCTAAAACGCCATTTCCAGGATTCCTGAGACATTACCCTTTCTTAACTTGTCAATTGGTGGAAGTGAAACAACTACGTATAAAACAGTTTCATTCTATCATTTTTATAAGCCACAAGGGAGAGACAAGCAGAGTCAAACAATTTTTTTTAAATATGCTGCTCAAAAATTGAACGACTTCAAACACAAAGAAAAACAAAAACAGTACATCACTTTCACAATGTCCAGTTCGGAAAACAACAACAACAACAAAACAAGAAAAGAAAGGAGAAAGGGAAAATAAATTGGTCTTCCCCGCCAGGATTCGAACCCTAATGTCATAATGTCCACTTTTTCTGCGGTCAACTATTGTCTACACTATATTCCTTTAGGTTTGCTAAGAAAGCCTTATAAACTGGTCAGCGGAAGTAGAAGGAAAGTTTACAGCCGAGTGATGGAGTGAGTGAGTTAGAGAGTGAGTGAAAATGTGCATATTTGCCACCGTCTGCGATAACCCGTTCATTACGTTTCGCGTATTCGCGAAGTCAAGACTGACACGTACATGTACACTTTTTACAACTACTGTACATGTATCTTCCAAAGAAGGGTTTTTAATGCCTGGTTGACACATTAGACAACATACTGACAACTTAACTGAGATGAAACCTTTATAGCAATTTTTATTCACAAAAATATTTCTTTCCTTGCGGTGGTTACCATTAACTCGCGACCTATCGTTCTTCATCCCAGAAAGTAAAACTTGAGTTTGGTGGACGTTAATCAAAGAAAAGTCGTTAACATTTGTTTTTTATGATTCTGACTGGATTTAAAACAATTACAGCTTTGAAGAGAAGATTTCATTCAACATGATAAAAAAACTGGCGCTGCGTGCAGCCGCGGCCGTTTAATTATGATTTTGATCCGTCTACTATTCATCATGCATCACTACAAACGGCAGCTGTTCTTTTTGTTTAAACGGACTTGGAAATCAAGTTTGATTATGTTTTACCTTTTCTCAGCCGGTAAAATTGGTGATCTTTTAACTCTGTTTGCTTGGCTGAAATCCTGTCAGAATCCAAAATATTTTAACGGCTTTTCTTTGACTGACGTCCACTAAAACTTAGCTTTATCCGCCTGTTTTAAAGGCGGTGGGTTGCCTGTTATTGGTTACCACTGTAACATACCTTGCACATCCAAGTTAATAATTAATTCTACATCCGGTGAAACGCCATTTGATGCAACACACTTAAACTCCCCTTTGTCTCTTGGATATAACGCACTTCGTATTTTGAGAACTTGAACTGTGTAAATAGTGTGCAACCCAGAAGGATCATCGCCTTTTTCATAAACCTCATAAACAACGTTCTTACAGCTTTTTGGATCTTTAACACAGTTTGTGGTATTCAGCATCTTGCCATTTCTGTACCAAGTTACTTTTGGTTTAGGAGAGCCCTTTGCTGTACATTTGATAACCTTTGTCGATTCCTCTTTTATTACTGTTGCTCCTTTGTAAGGTTGGATTGTAGGTGCTGTAGGTGCTGTAAGCAAAACAAGATAACCACTGCATTAAATTCGACAAATGTACAAGTACACATTAACAATGCACTTGTCAGTCAAATACTAGTTTGAAACAACATTGCTTTTATTTATGCCTTCTTAAGGTTACAGTGTACCTTCGGGGGTGTCTCCAGTATAACAGCTCTAGCGTCTTAAGATCACACTTAATACACCTAAACCCAGGTATCAAATTATCTAAATACGGAAACCATTTGGTAATAAAATAAATTGTCGAATTTTTTACGACGTCTAAATTCGAACGTCGGAATCAGCTTTAAAACGCTATAACTCAAAGCGATTATTGTATTTTGCTAATTTGATTTGTTCTCGGATTTCCGGATACGAAGCGCTAAAAAAAGTGTCGGCGATTTCCCATATTCAATTGCAGTGAAAAGTTACAAAATATTTTCGAAAAAGGGACCAAAAAAAGTTGGAATGATCGCACGGAAATGGCTCTTGACGAAAAAGTTTTCGGAGATAAGAAGTTCGCCGACACATTTTGGTTGATTATATGTTAGCCTAGCTTCTATCCAAATTTGAGGAAAATCGAACAAATTCCCTTTGAGTTGTAGCTCTTTAAAGTGTCCCCAACAAGCGAAAAATTAACTACGAGAAAACAGCGCTTAAAAAAACATAATGCTTCATAAACAAACTCCGCCCACAAAAGTTATACTGTCATTTCTCCGTCAATTTTCACTATTTTTCGATAATTGTTTTTGGATGAAAGTTCATTCTGTAAACTTTATTTCGACGCCAAAAAAAAAAAAAAATCAATAAGTCTAAGTAAATGTTCTACATGTACAGTTTTAGCATTTACTTTACTTTTCCATGCTACGTTATTTTCATTTGATTATTCATACAGTATCTATCTATCAAACTCTTGAAATTTTTTAATGATTCATGCATCAAGTATTTAGTATTATTATATGCCATAGCCAAAACAAACCTACCGTTAACTCGTATGTTCATCAGCTTGAAATCTGATTTATCAGGTTGTACCATTACTGTGCATTTGTAGAGACCAGAGTCTCCTAACTGAGCATTTGTAATCTTGAGGATAGCTTTCAATCTGTTTGTGGATGGATCTTTAATGTTGGTCACCCAGCTGTTAGGTACAGCTACATATGATCCATGAACCATTCTCTTTTCCCACTTTAGGGTAGCAATATGAACACCCTCACTCTCACATGTGACTTTTCCATCCTGCCCTTGCAACACATAGATTGCTTTCTCTGGTATCAACTCAAAATAGTTTGGCAATACAGCTGCAAAGCAAGTTTCAGAACTTTTATTAAAAATTAAGAGATTCACCTCCCCATACAGATTTAGTTTAGCAAGTTTCACAACTTTTATTAAAAATGAAGAGATTCACCTCCACATACAGATTTAGTTTCATGAACTAACTTAGAGCAAATATAGTGTACACAACATCTACATCTATATCTATATCTATATCTATATATATATATATATATATATATATACCTGATTTTTTGAAAAGATGGTTTTCACTACAACTGTTTGTCCCAACCATTTTGAGACAAATGTTGTATGACTCCAATCAGCCAGGAAATCACACAAAAGGTAAAGGTCAAAGGCTCCTATGAGCCGACTGGTGAGTAAATCACACAAAAGACAAGGGTTAAAGGTCAAAGGCTCCTATGAGCCGACTGGTGAGTAAATCACACAAAAGATAAGGGTCAAAGGTCAAATGCTCCTGTGAGCCGACTGGTGAGTAAATCACACAAAAGATAGGGGTCAAAGGTCAAATGCTCCTATGAGCCGACTGGTGAGTAAATGACACAAAAGATAAGGGTCAAAGGTCAAAGGCTCCTATGAGCCGACTGGTGAGTAAATCACACAAAAGATAGGGGCCAAAGGTCAAATGCTCCTATGAGCCGACTGGTTTGCAATGAGACATCAAGTGCTAATTTGCATATATGTCCTCGTATACAATATCTCGTTCAACGCTTCGCGTATTCACGGGATAATAAGCGTACAGTGGAACCTCTATTAAGTTGCCACCCTCCTTTAAGCCGCCAGTTATCGAAGTGACGAATTTATTGTCACTATACTGTAAATAAAACGACGAAAACATAAAAAAACCTTTGAATGCATAGGTCCACACGACGCAGAAATTAAACTTACTGGTAGTTGCCGGATCTTCCTTGTGAAAGATCTCGTGCCAGGCGTCACTTGACTGTGAAAATACAAAACTGAATGCAAGGCTGGCACTACGGCAAAGGGCAGATTTATTAATGGCCAATATTTCGACTAATTGTACTAGTCTTCCTCAGGGCCAGGGCTATACTGAGAGAAAATATTGTGACGGCTCCTCAAATTTGAAAATTGCATGGTTATAAATGATTGGCTAATACATGACATGTAGACAGCGCACTTGTAGACATAAGATAAAAATAATATATGACATATATAGTGTGTGATACAAAACTGAGTTCAGCGTTCGTTCTTTCGGTTAATGCCTTCTGGTGACAAAGTGTTCCCTCTATGAATTAAAAAGGCCTCGCGTGCTTTTCGACGGGAAGCATTGATGGTAGGTTGCAGTTCAAGCGGGATGAGTCTCGTTTCAACCTACCAGGCCACTCTTCCGCGGACATGAGACTTATCCCGCTTGAACTGCAACCTACAGACCTAAAAGACTAGCGATATCCATCTTTTTATATTGCGGAATTTAGAAAAAACAAGAGAAAAAAAGAAGCACAACGCACACTCTCAGACACATTTGGTACATTTAACAGAGCAGCATGGTTTTCAAAAATCCAGGTATATACATATTTATATATTTTTCTAAACTAAAGGCAATATTACATTGCGCAATGTTTCGTGAAACTTGTTTTGTCTTTGGGAGACACGATGGACAAAACATCGCACCATGTAACTCACCATATTTATGTAACACCCCATATTCATGGCGAGCTGTGGGACCTTCTAACGTAGCAGATTGAGCCGTTGCAAATTTTGAGATTTTTTTCTATAAATAACAACGCTTTGTGAGTGGCTAAATACCTCGTGCCACTTTGTAAACCAATCAGAAGCAAAAACACGTCTTCGCACGTGTTTTTCGCACTTGGTGCCGATTACGTATTGCATTTGCTTCGAGCATGTCGAGTGTTGATTGGTTTATTGGATTTTGTGCGTCTATTGTGATTGGCTGTTATGATTTGGTTTCACGACACTCAAGTTAAAACAGCTCTAAACATTAAAATGTTATTAACATACCTGCATTTACAAATACGAATGTAGCACTTGATTGAATAGTTTGACCTGACTGGTCTGTAGCCTTGCAAGCATATTGTCCACTATCCAAAAGAACAAGGTTCAATAACGTAAATACTTGTCCTCTTAAATCAAGTTTATTTGGTGTAACATGTTTTTCGGTCCAGGTGCCGCCATAAGAAGCAGCATACAAAAGAGATACTGTAGCATTTGGGTCATCAGTCGTACAATTGATGTCCAAATTTACGCCAAGGCGAGATGCCAAGAATTGTGGAGGATCCTTTAGGAATTTTAAAGCTCCCACACCTACAGTTATTAAAGCAAACAAATATCTCTCAGTCCATGTGAAAATGATATGCATAATATAAAACAGGTTTTCTTCGATAAGTAAAAAAGATCAAAAACAACAATTTAGGAAAGATTTCCGTTTCACCTCCATACATTAGTTATGCATACCGTTCTTAAAACTGAAACAAAAACCGAAACAATAGAACGCAGGGAAAAAACGATAGCGTGTACATGCTTAATTAATGCATGAGGTTATACGGAAATCTTCCTCAAATTTAAACCATGCGGTATTCGTGCTTTTATTTCCTCGAATTTTTATGGACAATTTTGAAAACAATGTTGAACAAAGAGGACAAGTCTAGTACTTATCGCTTGCTCACCGCTACTCTACAATCTAGAACGGCCTGGATTGCTGCTCAAAAAAATAAAAAACTCTCGAGGGCGGATTGATACACTTTTAAGTAATATATATCAGAATATTTGTGTTAATTAGGCATTCTTTGCGCTACGGCACTTAACAACAACAACAACAACTTTATTTTAGTATTCCCATTTCTATACATGTTATTACCGAACCAATTACAATAAGGAACTTAAAAGTAGTTAAATTACAATAAAGTAATCTTGAATAAAATGTATATTCATGTATTTGTAAAACAATGACGAGTATTACTGACTATGTTTTGCTCTTGTTTTCATTGCTTGAGTGATAAAAGCAGCAGTCAACCTGCTAATATGTGGATCAGTATTGTAATACTAATACATAGATAGGCTGAGCCTAACAGCGTCGCTCTCTAAACAAGCTCAACTAAGGTGAAAGGTCGGAAGCACAAGAATTAAGATTGACGACGGGGCTATTTTTGAATTTTAGCAATTCTCAAAAACAGTACATTGTATTACGCGACCGTCTGCACAGTACATTTAGACCGTACAAAAGTTCACAAAAACAACTTTTTCTCAGTCTGGAATAACTAATACAACTACTTTCCAAATAAAATACAGTTGTTGTCTGTCAAAAATTGCCCGAGAAACTGATTTGGAAATCAAAATTGCAAAAAATACACAAACATATTTGCATAAGGCTACGCGAGTGAAGTTAGAACTATATAAAATTCAAGTCTTGTTTTGTTTACATAAAATCGCTTTTCAACCTATGTAATGAATGAACAAAGACATAAAAATGGACAACACAATTGTCTTTCGAAAAAATTTATTCAAGTCTCCATAAGTTACTGTTTAAACGCAAAACGCGAACCATTTATAGCGCATCGAGGCCGAGCTGATTGTCTTCGGTGAAAGAAATCATGAAACGACTGAATTTAAGCACGTTTTATATAACCTAATTATTCAAAATTGAAACCTTTTTAAATGCAAGCCAAAATTGCACAATATAGAACAGTAAAGTAATGATATTAAGCTTAAGTAAGGTGAAACGGTCGGAAGCACTAGAATTAAACTCAAAAGAGTTTAGCTGTAAACAAATGCTTCGACAATCTACTAGCTTCAATTTAAGACGAAATTAGGTTTAAAAATAAGCACTTAGGTCTATATTCCTCCAAAAACGCTTGACTTGCAGAGTTACGCAGCTTCAAATGCGATCTTGACCACTGTTTGAGAAATGTGAAACCTGTCTTGAGTAGCAAACCGCGGATAAATGCCGGGAAAACTACTTTGCAAATGGTTTTCTCGGCTAAACTCAACGGTTAACCAAACTCAACAAGAGTGTTGAGCGTACAGCTGACGTGACATTCGGCTGTGTAGCCGCGCGAAAAACAAAGCCTCGCTTTGGTTTCAAAATTGCTAAGATCCCGGATGTTGTGTGGCGCCATTCGCGCATGTTTTGCGACGTCATACTCGCCCGCGAATTAGCCCTGCCCAACGTTCGGACGGACACACATGTACAGTCGCCGCCCGCGAAACATTCCGCTGGCCATGACCATGAAATATGACGGGCATGGGTTCTATGGGTATGGGGCTCCGCGCGGGTCTACGGCCCGCAGAGCTCCGCTAATTTAGATTTCCCACGGGTTGATATGTATCATTGCTATGCTTGGCATTCGCAGCTTCTGCCTATTTATACCACTCCTTGATTTGCCCAATTCACTTGACGCCAATCAGCCAGCTGCAATATGGAATGATGCTCGGGTTTCTTTGCATATTGTGTTCTGCTAACAGCATTAAATAAGTAATATTTTCAATCGCAGAAAAACATTGTGGCTGGTCTCGATGGCTGGTCGGCTCCCTCCAAATGACCCAACTGTCGAAAGTGTTTACAAACATGGGAAATGTATTCGGCAAATCGCAACGATAGAAACCACAATAAAATGTCATCGCCCAAGCCTGACAAACGACCCGAAAATACAAAATCCTTACAAAATCTAGCTTACACAAACGTTTGCAGTAAGTGAATACTTCGGTTAAATAAAACAAAGTAAAATTATGATCCCAGTATTATGGAAACAATTGGAAACAAAATAAGGTATTATTGGGAATATTCCCAATTAAAGCCAACGTTTTAACCTTTAAGTTCAGTTCAAGGGTATTTTCAAACAAACAGCCTTTGGGATAGTAAACGTAATTCATGTATTCTCACCGTAGAACAGTTTTTACACTTATTTTACACTTAACACACGGAAAATTTCCAGGTGAACACAATTTAAAATCTAATTGGATAATGCATGGTTTGAAATCACCTAAATTCCGGAGTGTTCTCAAATCGTCTAGTAGACTGTTCCATGCTTTTGTGATGGAGTATTTAAACACGAAGTTCCGGTATAAAAGGCTTAGCTCCTGCCCCATTTCACACCTTTTGGGTGTGAAATGCAAATTAATGCAAATTAAGGTGTCTTTCAGTCACAAAACGTGGTTAACTTGCGCGTCCTTTAGATATAATTTGCTTCAAAAATCTAATTAAACCAAGATTTTACCCAAGCAAAAAAAAAAAGAAATAGAAGTTCATAAAGATTTCTGATATAACTTTCATAAAGTTTTTCGAAATTGTGTTAGCAGTGGTCTTAGTTATGACGCACGTTTTTTCTGTCAGTTGTTAATGCTTCTGTGGTTGATTAACGACTGGAGGTGAGAATGGCAAGGCCAGGCTCCTTTTATACCGGAACGTCGTGTTTAAAGGAGTTTAATCCAAAGGTAGTTGATAGTGTACTGTAAAAACGGAAAACTGATGCTTACGGCAAGGAGAAGAGATTGAGACAGAAGTGAAATAAAAAAAACAAACATTTGAATATATTTCCCCCATATTTCGGTTTGCAAAACAAACCTTCTTGGGGGCTAGAAGACAATCCTACTCCTGTTTCGATACATTTTAATCAACCTGGCCACTCTATCAGCGACATCCTCCTCATTCCCTTGGAACTAATCCACAACAACCGCGACTCAGTCAGAAAGGCACGCTAGGCCCATCTTATAGATAAAGCTATGACTCTTGATCCTCATAGTATAAATAGACGTGATGAACTTAATTAATGACATTTAGCTTCTTTCTTGCCAGTCATTTTCTGTTATTAAGTAAGTAAGTAAGTAAGTAAGTAAGAACTTTATTTAAGTGTCAATTTGTTTGGCCCATATGGACTAATTGGGGACACTATAATAATATGATACAAGTTATCCAAAAAATATAATAGTATAAAATTCTTATAAAATGCTAAAATCCTATACGAATGTATACTAGTAATAAAATTCTAAAATAAATTCTAAAATTATTCTGTTGTAATATCTCAAAAGTTTTATGGAGTGTTTTTATGGAGTGGTCTGCAGCTATGCTAATTTATTTGAACAAAACAAAGTGTTTGCAGCAGAAAAGAGTTCAATCCCCACAGGATTAGCTTGGGACACCAATATGGCCGCCGTTTTTATCTCCTGTAAGTTAATGTTTAACTTACAGGAGTATTATGTCGTCTAACCTGCATTCTTTGTCGATCCATGGGTACATTCTTTGTTAGCTGCATTTTTGTTAGATACTATTAATAGACTTTATTAGACATGAGAGTCGAGTAGCATATTTTTTTGGAAGGGGTTTAGCGAGCGCAGGCTTGTGGCGTGATGAAGCGATATATTCATTGCTTGATTTAGTTAACTGAGATTTTAGAGAACGTTAGAAGAGAGCAATTTATGAGGCGATATTTTAGTTTGTAGAGGTCTGAGAAGTATTGAGAAAGGGAAGGGTTTTAAAAGAGTTTGGGAAGAATTTGAAAAGCTCAGAAAGCTTTAATGTTAAATGTGAGGAGCATGAAAATGTCTATATTTTTTAAGTTAATTTAAAACCTGTGACTTTTTGCTTTGTAGTTTACGATATGTGCATTTTGAATTAACCTTTTAAGCGCCAGTAATGATCAGTACCAAATTTCTCCTTGTAGTATCAATGTACTATTAAGTACAGAGGTGATAAGAATTATGATAATGATCACCCAAGATGAGTTCTCTTGATCCTTTAACAATTTCTCCTGATTTGTCTTATACGAAATGTATGGGGACCAGTAAGGAGAATTTGTGCTTTGAGTTGAATTAAATATTGAAAGAAAGATACTCACGGACAGTCGAGTCCGCGCCAGAAATCACTGGCCTGAATGAACGAAAGTTCTGGCGCTCTCAGCTTAAACATTCTTGAGACATTCTTTTAACCTTAAACCGCTTATCTCAATGAAGGTCAATAAACACGTCGAGTTTAATTAAATGTGCGAATTCCTATAAAGTCTAGAATTAAAATAGATATTTTCAAACGAAAGGAAAATATAAATGTAATTGTGAAATATAGGTTTGGGTTATTAAAATTCTGAGTTTTTAAGTTTAGGTATTAGTACAAAACGCGTTTTTAGAGGAAAATAAAAGAACATATGTTATATTCATGATAAGTATTTGTTATCAAAGATTAAATCTGAACACCAGACATTGTGTTTGTGCGGTTGTTTTGTGAAGTGAAAAATGTTTCTTCCCAAAATGATAAATGGGGACTCCCTCGATCCGAATATGCGAGTTTTATTGAGTATAGAATCCTTTGCATCCCATATTTTTCGAGCCGGAAAGTTCGAATTTGGCGGCCGGATCGGAAAGTGTCGATCTCCATTTTGCGCGCAATCAAAACGGTCGTATTAGGAGTGTCATAGCGAACAAGAGGAATTCGAGGAGATGAAGCACTTTATAGTGGCATGTTACCGCTTTTTTTCGAGCTACAAGCACTGGGATCAGAAAGTGAGAATACCTATATGTGATTTGTTTAAGGGAAAGGATTAAGGAAAGAAGCGGACGCATTTTGCCTGTGTACACGATTTATGTTCGGTCAACTTTGACAACTTTCAAACCGCTTGTGAACTACTCTTATCAACGAATGATCCAGCAGCCTTTTCTCTAACATGTCATACGCAAACAAAATGTGAAGCTATCCAATTATTGCCAAGGATTTGGGAATAGGTTCCATTACCACAAAATGGACGATTGTTTCATGTAATTCTGTTAATTACTCGAGAACGCACCGCCGGAAGAGTAAGTGTGCAAACTATTGTACTCGAACAGGACCCACCATTTTCCAAAAAAGCTGGTGGTCTCTTTATGTACCCCCTCTCCCCGGCGCCTAAAAAGATGGTGTCTTGTTGGTATAGCCCCCATTCTATCAGGAGTAGAAACTGGGAGAAAGACAAAAATCTTCCTGTGCCATTTTACTAGCAATGCAAGCTTCATGCACACAGAATATTAAGCTCTCATCTCTAACTTTAAGGCCAAAAAATTGTGTCCATTACAGTCATCAGATAGGTGGTATCTTGTGTAATCCCCTACCCCTACACAGGGTGGGTCCTCGTCAAGTATACTTGTTATGACCACTTCCCTTACATGATTGGCGATCGGTGTTTTCAATATTTATAGGCCACTTTTATAGCTGCATACTGGTTTGAGAGAGTAAATGACTATACAAAACAACAGTGTTATTACTGAATGTAAATATTTATTGTGAAATTCGGACGAAATGTTTCGTAATGAAAACAGCGATGAAACTGGCCCTTGCAGTGAAACAGATTCGGTGAGCGACGTAACCTCCTACGCAGACGTCCAGTTAGGGCTCGTCACGCAATCTTTCCTCCCCCCACGAACGTGGGACGTCTAAGGACGTCTGCGTAGGAGGCTATGAGGGACGTGAACCGCTGTTAGTTGTTAGTATATGTTAATGCCCTGTACTGTTCCTGACAGTATTTATAAATGTCTCGTTTATATTAAGAAATGCAAACCAAATAAATGTAAATAATCATCAGTCAATATACATGTATTGCTATCATTTTAATGTGAAACTTTGTGAGAAGTTGCATACTATGAGGATTCTAACTTGGTAAAGTGGTTGATTTTAATGTAGAAAAATTGTGCTCATCTCATGTATGAGAGGAAATTTAGAAGCATATTTCCATATCTGTATGAAATCAGGGTTTTTATCTAGCAGTAATTAAAGAGTATTTGGATGGACTGGTACATGTACTTGAATGAAACCAAATTTTATGAAATTCTTATGTAAAGGTCAAGGGTCGTCAAGGGCCCGGCTGTGGGATTTTCTGCAACCATTCTCTGCGTTTCGGAGGATTTTCTTGCGCGTTATCATGGATAACTCGACCGAAGGCGCAGTAACGAGTACACTTTATATATATATATATATATATATATATATATATATATATATATATACTAGTATAAGAATCTTTTTATGGGAAGAATATTGAGGCTGAACTTGGCGAATATACCCAAGGCTGAGATTTTGTTAAGTACATTTTTTGCGTGCTGATGGAAAATAAATACAATAAAATTACATAATATTTTAAATGAACTTTAATATACCATTGAAAAGTATGGAAAATTCTTTCCATTTCAAACAAAACTAGCTATAACAAAACGATAAAAACTAGTACTAGACATTCATATGATCGACATATCGGCAATTCGGATAAAAGGTACAAAAGATATCCATGACAGTTGGTCGTTTTTATAATATTCTATAGAAGTTTGTTGACGTCTATGAATGACAATTATATCGCGGTAGTACAATAACTTGTATGTCAGTGTGTATGTACATAAAGTGTAAAATAAATATAAAGGCATGGGTGTTATGGAGGCTTCATGAAATACTATACTCTGTAATCTAACAATGTACACAATTTAAATATTTTCAGCCTAACGTCGGCAAACAAATAAAAATATCCAGCCTGAGCATTAAAAATATACATTCTTATAAAACAAAGAGCGTATAGGAAACACAAAGAGAGAGCGAGAAAATCATTTGGAATGCAGGAAACGATTGCAGTAAATCACACTTAAGCTGCTTTATGCAACCGGGCCCTGATATCTCAACCAGACTGAAGTACAATCAAACTTCTTTATTAGGGCACAAAAGGGACAGAACAGAGTGTCCATATCTTTATCATTTGTATGAACTGTTGTGTGTATATTTCTAGGAACTGTTTCTGTTTTATTGAGGTCTCGAGGTGTCTGTGAGGATGTCTGTTAACTCAATGACAGTATAGTGTACAGCCGCCCCTTCCTTTGAAGAAAAGCTAGCCATACACATGTTCAATGACAACTTCCCCCTTTATTTTGTGGCTTTAAGCCTGAAATAAAAAACATATTTTGGCAGGCTAAACCTCGTCTCAATAATTTATTTTACCTGTTTCACAAGCCACATGACCCGTCAGAATACCCACCTATATTGTATGTCTAAAGCAGAAGTAAGAAATGTCTTGAAAGAAGTT
This sequence comes from Cladopsammia gracilis, assembly GCA_022457155.1. NCBI lineage: Eukaryota > Metazoa > Cnidaria > Anthozoa > Scleractinia > Dendrophylliidae > Cladopsammia > Cladopsammia gracilis. Next base: position 401,184 of record JAJGOT010000158.1, read on the forward strand.
GTGTACTAGTACCAGCATGTAAACTTGTAAAAATAGCCCTTTATAAGGGGTGCTTACCAGTGTAGGAAAAAACCGGTTAGGGTGACCGTTAGGGTAATCGATTTTCCAAATATACCGACCAACCGATGAGATTATCCTGGTACCCAGGTCGTTCACTCGATTTATAGCACGAAATTCCACTGATTTCTGCTATTCCTCCGGTAAAACAAGTGCTGGGGATGGCGTTTCTGTGGTCCATAGTGTCGGAGATGAATAAGCAAGAACCACATTGTTGACGAGACGCCATATTGAAAAGACAACTAAAACCGCGCGAAGGTCCTTCAAGAGAGCCTGGAAACGGAAGTATCGTTCAAATGGTACGGATAACGAAACGAAAAAAATAGTGGAGGTAGTCCACAATTTCCGAAAAGATTTTCCCGGAAATTATCTGCTCCATTCGACTTTCAACCGAAATTTCCGGATTTTTTGGCTAAATGGAATGCGCCCAAGATATCCATACAAAGCAAATAAAGTAAGCAAGGCTGATATTGCGTAGAACACTTAACGCGGCAACGACATGATACGGAACCCAAACTGAAAGTTGATGTAGTAGCAGCCTTGCTTACTCTATTTGTGTTCACATTTTTGGCTAATTAGATCTTCTCTAGATCCTACGTACAGCAGCAGCATTTCGTGTGCGGTCCTTTGCCAATTATTCATACAAAGCAACCACGTCTGACAACATAATTTTCTCACGCTTTCTTGCATCATTCTCACTATTCGGAAATTCAAGACATTTACGGTATTCTCACGAAACGGTCCAAAAGCGTTCATCATGTACGGTTTACCCCATTTCGATTGAAAATGACGTGATAACGGCTTTAAAATGACATCGTCCCTCGTGATACTCGAAATAACTCCGAGACACTCCTCGTCACTAACAGTAACAACAAATGAGGATTTAAACTCAAGAAACCGCGTACCCTTACTCTAAATGCCTAATTGTAACATCCAAAACAATATTCAGACATAATATGACAGCAATGCATAATGGGAAGAACTTACAGGAGATAGCCCATAGGGCACTTTGATATTGTTTTGGGACACCAACATGGCCGCCGTGGCGTCATGTGAAAACACTCCAAACGGTCCTTTTGTATATGTATTCATTTTTGTCTTCTACCCCCCCCCCCCCCCCCCCACCCCGTAGGTTTGTTTTGCAAGCCGAAATATCGGGCAAATATATTCAACTATTTGTTTATTTATTTCACTTCTGTCTCAATCTCTTCTCCTTGCCGTAAGGATCAGTTTGCCGTTTTTATAGTATATTATTTCAAGATTTTTACTGATCCAGGTCTACAAAAGATCGGGCACTCTTCATTGGTTTATCGTTGTGGTTTTGCCGTCATTATAGTAGTTGATAGTTGCCTAGAAAGTCTGTGATTGTTGGTACCTCTTAAGGAATAGCTTACAGAGCGAAGGGCAAGCATATTTTTATGTAAACTGGATAATGTGAAATATTAAGACTGTTGAACTACTCATGGAATGTCTTATCTCCAAAAACTGTGTGGCCTCTAACCCATTCAACGTTCTACACTAACGCGCCATCGATAAGAAACTCGATTACTTGAACTGATAAATGTGAATCCCCACGTACCTTGCACAGCCGTAAAAAGAAAACAGGCACAGCATAGAATGCCCTGAACAACGAGGACGTTCCGCACTCTAATGTTAAATGTCCGTGACTCCATGGAGCTTAAAACACTGCAACAGTTCCCACGCAGGTTTCTTAGTTGGCTTTTAGCTTGAATTCAGTCAGGATTGTTTGTTCAAGTTTGTGTTGATTGTTTCTCCTGGACTTCGCAATACAACGAAATCAATCGCCACAATTCTTAACCTTGCGATAAGTCACTGGCTTCAGTTAGTCAGACAACATTCAGTATATGAAACTTTGAGAGTTACCTTAAGGATATATATATATACGCATTCAAAGAAAGGTGTGCCAGCTATATAAATATTATTCATTGCGTACTTAAAAGTAATCTGAGGTGTGGTAATCACGTAAGCTGAAAGCAATGTGTGCTTGGAAACATGCCTACATTAAGCCGTTTGGAAAAATGGGGTCTAAACCGAACACTAAGATTAAGACTTCCTAACTTTTTTAAAAATAATTTTTTCTTTTCCTGTCGCAGGCCAAAGGACTTTGATTTAAAAATTGGATCATTGTGTTCCCTGAAACGCTATTTTAGTTGAAGTGTCTGTTGACTTTTTATATCAAGAAATTTAAATAAAATAAACTTAAATCTCTTATTAGGAAACCAATGTCACCGTAAGGTGACAGAAGGGTCCTAAAACATTATACAATACAATGAAAAACTAATTAAATTAAATTAACTTAAGTTAGAGTTATAGCATGCATATTACCACACAAGCGAAAAAGAAAATTCAATGTCCTACTAAGCAATGATGATTGGTCTAATGATTGGTCTAATGCTATTAAAAGGCAGACATTTGTAGGCTGTATGACGTCATTACGTCAATACAGGACAGGACTTCTACCACAGACACAAATTCACCGCCTTCCCAGGACAGGGTCCTCTTTCGTCATCCATCGACAAAAGGACTCTGGTTTACCTGATTACGTTGCACCCAACTGAAATATGGATCTTATGGAGAAAAAGTAAAATGTCAAATAGTTGCGGCGGCGAGAAATTAAAGGTGAAAACGTGCGCGTCGGATTAGAGGGCTTTGAACTATTATCAGTCATTAGAACTCGATAGCTTATCCGAACTAACCAGCTAATCACTCAAGTGTTTTTGTCTTGTAAGAGGTTCAAGTTGTCAAGTCTACGGCCAAAATGTTTCAGAGTCACGGAAAGTTCGTGAACACCCTGGTTTATTTGGTTTCCTCTGGGCAGTCAGCGCCGGATTACCGAAGTTCGATTTCAACCACAACGTGTTACGGAAAACTTGAGCCGGAAAACCGCCACCTTTGAGGTGTTATAAATGAAATCGCATTGACCAATAAAACAACATGCTTATTGTTATGTTTAGAATTTCTAAAGAATGGAAGACTTTTGTTCTACCGAAATCCGGATTTTTCGACGTCGAGTCCAGTGTCGGGCTCGTTAACCTGTGAGATTCTTCTTTATGCCGATTCACCGAATTACGGTAATGCTCTGGCACTAAAGTCTGGTTTTTACTGGTCAGCAAAAGGCATACGCATAATGATAATAAATAATAATAACTTTATTTCACACAGAATTCAGAGAGTTTACACTTATTTACACTGAAGTTGTGCCTAATAATATAATATTAAAAGTTAATAAATAATACGAAATAATAAAATCTAAAATATACGTAAGTAATTATATGATCAATATAAATCCTAAAAACCTAATACACTCTAAAGCCTAACCGTAATGTAACCAATAATTCGTAACAAAACTTCTCACAGATTTCGAACATTTTACACTATCATTTAAATCATTAAAAAGTTTGGCAGAGGAGGATATCTTACATAAGCATAAGTGGAAGCATAAGAATTTCCGTCAAGTGAAAACAAACGTTGACATGAGATTCTTATGCTTATGCTTGTGCTTATCCTTATGCTTATGTTGGGCCCATTTTCACTGGACATGCTTGCACTGTTATGCTTCTGCTGATGTTTATGCTTATGCTTTTTATGAAACAAACTGTGTGTCGTCTATGGGCGCTTACCATTTGTCAAAACTAGCCGGACATGGCCAGACCGGCCAGTTTATAACTAGAATGCGGCCATTTGCGGACCTGCTCCTCAAGTCCATCAAAAGGGTCTGACCAGTCTGGCTGACCAGTTCTGAGAAATAATGGCATAATTTCAGTGGTCCGGCCCGGCCAGTTCTGAGGAATGATGGCATAATATTTACGAATTGAGCCGTTCGGCCAGCCAGTTACATTAAAGTGCCCATAACGTTTAATTTTTTATTTTCTCATCTGAATGTAAACATCACACAAGGAACCTCGGCGAAACAATTTCGCGCTTTGCACAAAAGGCGAATTTTTTTATCAATATTTCAAATCTTCAAAATCCTATTATTTTGCGGTATACCCGTCCCGCTGTTAAGAAGGCCAACGGGCTCACATGTTCCTTAATGTACGTCACAATTCCTTTGTTTGAAGTCACGTGTTCCTTAATATACGTCACGGATCCTTTGTTAACCAAGAGGGAACGAGAGGAGACTAATGCGAATGGTGTGCCAAAATGGCGGCAAATTTGAACGTTTTAAAAAAAATCTAAAAAAAATCGCATTTTAATTTAATCGCAAAATTTTTTCACGGAAGTTATTGTGGTAATGTTAAGTTTCAGATAAAAAAATAAAAAAAATAGGTTATAGGCACTTTAAGGATAGCCGCTTTGACTTTTTCCTCGTTATTTCTTCTGATCTGGTCTCTTATCAGAGAGTTCAACGGTGAAACGGCGACAACAACGGGATGAATTGGCGAGACTGTCTGTGTCGATCAAGAGTTGATTTTGTCCAAGAAAAGCCGGGGTAAAAGATAGAAGATGATGATTTTCCGTATCCTGTTGGCAGTACACCGATAGTATCTCTTCCAGAGTAAATTGCTTCCAGGCACTTGACTTGTTTTGCTTTGAGATTTATGTTCCAGTAGCTGCTCTTTACGATCGCTGAAGGCTGCTTTAAAACATGGCGGATCTCAACCGCCGAAGCCAGCCTCGTTTCGTTGTTGACAAAAATTTTGGGTGACAAAACTTCCAGAAACAGGGACCCCTCGTGGGGAATTTTTTATTCTTGGACAATTAACCAGTCTGTGCTAGGGTGTCTTTCTCTCTCGCTCCAGGGGATGGGAAGGAGTAGCTGGTAGACACTGGGAACGAGTTTGAGCTCGTACTTCGATGTTTGAAAATTTGGTGCTGATGGAAGGGACTAAAAAACGACATCAACTACAGGTAACGATGTTGTAACCGTTTCGTGTATCCTTTGGCTATGAATTTTTTAACACATACTGTCCACGCTGCAGTTCTTTCAGACTTTTCGCCGCTATGTACGTTTAGGTAGCCATGTGTTTTTGCAATTTGTTTTGACTCTTAATTGAACTTTTTAAGACACAAAACACTTGTAACTAAGGAATTCTATGCCACTTTACTGTTTTAATTTGTGTAGTCACTACTCTGTCCCGTACTTTACGTAGACGAAAGCCACTAAGAAACTCTCAAACTGTGTACGCTAAATTAATTTAAGCTTGGCAAAATTTTTGGCATTCGCTGCTTGTGGTGTAAGAAATGGCGCGAGGTAAAATATTGTCCTAAGCCTTTTTACTTAATAAAAGGTTGTATATCTCAATTAATTTTTTCTCGAAACTGTGATTTCCTATCAATGACTTGAATTATAAAACAGTTATAGTGCTGAAGCTTGCGCAATATCGCCTGATTTTAGCCAACTGGGCCTACGGCCTCGTCGGCTAAGTATCCGGCGATATGACGCTTCGCTTTCGCACTATAACTGTTAAATGTCATATTGAATGGGAACGACCCGCGCTCAACAAACAAGTTAAACATGTTAATTTAACACTCTTACTTTAATTTTTCATCTTTGTTATCATCATTACGTTTTGTTTTTCACAAACGTATCACATATTTCGTTTTATCCCTTTAGTATTATGTACATTTTGAATATTTTCACAGATCTATATCCGTATCACGTTATATGTATTCCGCTAATTTCGTTGTATCCCGTATATATATATGTTATTTACCGGCCGGGAGATCCGTATAGGAAAAAACTGTGCCAGAGGTCTCGAGTACGGCCCGAGGCCGCATGCCGAGGGCCGTATTCGAGACCGAGGGCACAATTTTTTCCTATACGGACCGACCAAGGCCGGTAAATAACTTATTTATTTTTTTCCTACTTCAATTCTGCGATTTGCCGAGAAAATCTTGATACACTTGTACACAACGCGTGCAAAAAGTAACTCGGTAATCTTCACAACTTTTTCATTCAGAAACCGAAAAAAACTTACTTTGCAAAGTGAACTGATTTCTATCAGTTTATTTCTATCGGCAGAATAAACGGCTGTTGTGTTTGCCTGCGGTGAGGATAGAGAAATGTTCTTGCCTACAGTGAAGCCGTGGAAAGCTGAAGATTAACTTTAAAAATTTTTCAAATTTTTCTACAAATGGAAAGTCGAGCGCATTCATAGCAGTGCGAAAGCTTAAACTGAGCTATTCTTATTTAAAAATCATATCTTCTTGAATGAAAACTTACAGAATTTAGATAAAAGAAGGCAAAAACTGTGGAATATAAGCATACTAACCGAGCAATGTAGTTATAAAAGTACGAGTTATCTCGTAAAATCGCGAAAATGCGAATAAGTTAACTGAAAACAACCCGTACAAAACTAGAATGACAAATTTAGGCAACACTTTTCAATGAAATTTCACAGAATCTCGATTAGAAGAAAAAGAAAAACGGAAAAATAAGAACACAAATCAAATACATACAGTCAAAACCTTTGTAAACAAGCGCTAAATTGTCTAATCACAGTAATTTTTTAAGCCACAAATGTCGCTTTGCAAAAAAACAACAACAAACGCCGAACAAACTATAAAATCAACAAATCATAAAATTCAAACTTGTACTCGCCTTTTCGAAGAATAACATTGGCCTTTACGGCTTATTTCTCTATCCACTTAGTTTAATCTCTCTTTCTTCATTGTAATTTTTTTTTTAATTTTTTAACGAAGACTAGTGAGCAGCACAAAGGAAGACTTGAATCTACTCACTTGTGTCACAGTGGCGATTTTTGTCGCCGTGACGGGAGAAAGAAACAGAACATACGTCTCAATTGATATCAATCCCCCATGGAGACCAGACCACAACACCGGGGACTACGTCCCCTACTCTTTTTCGAACAGTGATGTGGGTTCTTTTACGTCCCCTACTATTTTAATGTCAGAAGGTGTAGGAGACAAGGCCAACGGCTTAACGTCACCGCCCAATGACGCGATCATCTGAACTGAGACAAGGTGTTTGAGCACAGACAGCATGATCTTACCAGTTATTTAAAGACCCTGGTTAGTGGTCCGGCCGGGATTCGAACCCGCGACCTCCCGCTCTACAGACTGGCGCCCAACTAACTGAGCTAACCAGGAAGACTTCTTGTAGTTGTAAGCTTTTCCGTTTATTTCCGACGCGTTTCGTCTCTTACTGAGACTTCTTCAGGGAATGAATACAACTTACAAAGAACAGCATATATAACACGTTTTGTGCGTAAGTAAAACTTCCCATGGAAGTGAATAATAACTTAACTATGCTGTAAACGGACGTTATAAGAAACGCCTTAATACATATGTTATTTCGTGTTGTTATATTTTGGGGGCCATACGATTAGCGCTTTTCGTATGGACCCCAAAATATAACAACACGAAATAACACATGTATTAAGGCGTTTCTTATAACAAACATAAACAACAAACTGCAAGGCTGATCTGACTACGTAAAAAGGTAGATTTTGGGAGACACCAATGCGACAGAAACCGATAAAGCAGGGTAGCAACCGCGGACAGCTGTTTTGCCCTTGTATTGGGGCTCGTCAGCGCGGTGTAGCTTGTAACAAACTAAAAACAACTACAAGAAAGCAGTCGCAAATAGATTGCACAATGACCCGCATTCAATATCAAGTTCCGTACCTTGAAACCAACTTGTCACCCGCGTCACGCGTGCCACATCACGTGTTGCGGGGAACAAGCCGTCCCAAGATGTCACAATGGTGTCTCGCAAAAACTGAATGTACATGGCAAGCCAATGTTAACATTCAAACGCATGGACAAAACCATGCTGAAAGAGAACACAGCATATCGGATCAATAAATGACCTACGGTCCCAAAAAAATTTGAAAATAGAACTAAAATCTGCAAAGGACCGCAAACGATAATGCTGTAAACGATACGTAGGATCTACGAAAGACCTTATCAGCCAAAAAATGAACAAACATAAACGACAAACTGCAAGGCTGATCTGACTACGCAAAATCTGATTTTACGTAGTCAGATCAGCCTTGCAGTTTGTCGTTTATATTTGTTCATTTTTTGGCTGATAAGGTCTTTCGTAGATCCTACGTATCGTTTACAGCATTATCGTTTGCGGTCCTTTGGAGATTTTAGTTCTAGTTTCTTATAACGTCCGTTTACAGCATAGTTAAGTTATTATTCACTTCCATGGGAAGTTTTACTTACGCACAAAACGTGTTATATATGCTGTTCTTTGTAAGTTGTATTCATTCCCTGAAGAAGTCTCAGTAAGAGACGAAACGCGTCGGAAATAAACGGAAAAGCTTACAACTACAAGAAGTCTTCCTTTGTGTTGCTCACTAGTCTTCGTTAAAAAATTAAAAAATTTAAAAAAAAATAAAAAATTAAAAAAAAAATAATAAAAAATTAAAAAAAATTTAAAAAAAATAAAAAAAAAATTATTTAAAAAATTAAAAAAGTTTTCTTCATTGTTTTCTTCATTTACGTCGTTAAATATTTAATCTAGCTAAAAAATTCGCTTTCGCTTTGGTAGCTTTCGTTTGGGTCCATATTTGACGAGAAAATTCAATAATAGCGGAGCACTTGCCGGGCCGAAGGCCCGGCTGCGCAGCCCCATACTCATAAAACCTATGTCCGTTATTTTTCATGGTCATGGCTAGCGGAATGTTTCGCGGGCGCGCCTCCGTGACATGTGTCAGTCAGCAGTCAAGTCGGTCGCGCAAGGCAAATTCACGGGCGAGTAGTATATCCCAGATGACTGGGCGAATTTTATTCATATATGCAGCAGCCCTGAGTTAATGAGGTTGGCTCTGTCAAACCGGTTTTCGGTCAGGAGATAATGAGATGCGAGACGTATAGGTATAGGAGGGGTTTAATGAGATGCAGGCCGTATAGGTAGAGTCATTAAGGATGCATGTATTGGGAGAGTTGTATTCTGAGATTTTATTGAATATTTATAAAGTATTTTAGAGAGAAGTGTATGGTGCGATGTAGTGTTACGTGTCCGCCCAACCATCCGGGTGGTGGTTTCAATTTAAAGGCAAAAGAACAAAGGACGGGTGATGAACCAATGAGAATACACTGACGTCATCGTCAAACCAGTTCATTCCAGTTGGTCAAGAGGTATATTATTCAGTGGTCAAACCAGTTCATTCCAGTTGGTCTAGAGGTATATTATTCAAAATGGCCACTCTCTAGAAAAACGAGTCAAACCGGTTTTGTTCACCCTTATTAAGTATTCAAAATGGAACCCAGAACGATATCTCCACAAAATGAATACGACACATTATTTGATGTTGTCAAAATTATTTTATTAAGTAAACAAAAAAAATGATTACAAAGATTTCTGTTTTGTTACAAAGAGTGTGATGTTTATGTTTATTTCACAAGCCATCTGCAATTAATTGTCCAAGATCTCTTTGACATTTTGATTTATCTATTCTGCTAAATTGTCTCTGAAGTGTAGGTCGTTTGATCTTGTCTTGATTTTTAATGACCACGTCCGCTACAGTTTAAAGCATTGTTGGTTTTAAGTGAACACGAAATGTGACGTCCTTGCAATGCGCTTGGCTTGAACACTAAATAAACGTAAACGGTTCTTTTAAAGAAAGAGTTAAACAAAATTCAATTTGTGAGTGCATTTACTTTGCTAATGGTTTGAACTAAAGAAGGTTATTGTAAACTAAATATATGCGATTTGATGCTACTCAAATTGAGTGAATTTCAGGTCAAAACAAATAGAGACTTTGAATTTAACTTGCAACCTAACAGAAATACCTTACGCTTAAGTCAAACAACGAGCGAAGCTAATCGAGCCACGAGCGTAGCGTAATTCAAACTTGAACGTACTGTAATATTAATTGAAGAAACTGATCACATGAAAAGAAAAAAACGGTGAAATTGTTTTCAGCAACTGACATTTTAAAGCAATGTTTGCTTTTCAAAACGCGAAAATATGCTTATCTAGAAAGCAAAATGCCGCATAAACTTTTTTTTAAACTTACTGAGCGTCAAACCGAAAATATCAGCGCCTCTACTATGCTAATGTTCAGTTGAAAACACAAGTAAATGTGTGCTGCATTGTTTAGCAATTGTTTTAGTACTTCGAATAATGGTGAGCGTTAAAGACTTTAACATTCAAGTCAGAACGAATAGAGATTTTAAATTTAACTCGCAACCTACTGATACACAGAAATACCTCACGCTTAATAAGTAAAACAAAGCGCGATGCTATTCGAATTTAGCGCGCGACAATAATTCAAGTCAAATTACACAGAAATACCTTACGCTTAAGGTTACAGTGTACCTTCGGGGGTGTCTCCAGTATAACAGCTCTAGCGTCTTAAGATTACACTTAATATACCTAAACCCAGATATCAAATTAAAGCTTATAGAGCTGGCTATCTAAATATGGAAACCATTTGCTAATAAAATGAATTGTCGAATTTTTTACGACGTCTAAATTCGAACGTCCGAACCAGCTTTAAAACGCTATAACTCAAAGCGATTATTATATTTTGCTTATTTGATTTGTTCTCGGGTTTCCGGACACGAAGCGCTAAAAAAACGTGTCGGCGATTTCCCATATTCAATTGCAGTGAAAAGTTACAGAATATTTTCGAAAAGGGGAGAAAAAAAATTGGAATGATCGCACGGAAATGGCTCTTGACGAAAAATTTTTCGGAATTAAGAAATTCGCCGACACGTTTTTGTTGACTATATGTTAGCCTAGCTTCTGTCCAAATTTAAGGAAAATCGAACAAATTCCCTTTGAGTTGTAGCTCTTTAAAGTGTCCCCAACAAGCGAAAAATTAACTTTGAGAAAACGGCGCTTAAAAAAACATATCACTTAATAAACAAACTCCGCCCACAAAAGTTATACCGTCATTTCTCCGTCAATTTTCACTATTTTTCGATAATTTTTTTTTGGATGAAAGTTCATTCTGTAAACTTTATTTTAACGCCAAAAAAAAAAATTCAATAAATTTTCGATCTGAAGGTACACTGTAACCTTAAGTCAAACAACGAGCGAAGCTATTCGATTCGGAATATAGCGCGCGTATAGTGCGAAAGTGCTCCGGCAATATCGCCGTTAATATAAATTCACAGGATCTAACGAAACTTTTCTATCATTTGAATTTAAGTTATAAAAGATAATGAACTAAAACAACTTTTGTTTAACCAAAACGTATACGTAAGCGTATAGCGAAAGCATGTTCGCATGGGATGAAAAAATATAACCTAGTTATATTTAACGTAGCGAAACCTAGCGGGCGCTCTGTTTATTTGTGTAACTTCTTTATTAAACGCAAGAAAGACAAGTTAACCAATAAACTTGAGAGCCTTTGTTATCAATTGCCAACTTTGATCGTGACTTAGATGCAGAGGAAACGTTTTAGGAAACACCAGGAAAGCACAACAAAATATTTTGTTTCACAGTGAGACATTTTCGTAGGAAACTGATTGATCATAACAACATCAACACTAGTAATTGAGCGAACGCGAAAATGTTCTTTTCTTAACAAGCTTTAACATGCACTGAAACAAAGTTAACGATATCTCTATTTGACAACGACCGATACGGCGATGTTCAGGTCTCAACACAAATGAAAATAAAGATATTCATCATACGAAAAGTCTACTTTCGAACTACTGTAAAAGCCTTTTCTGCGGCATGATTATTAGAAAATCAAAAAACCCAAAACAAAGTTGCATGTCCAAACGAATAACAACAAACAATGAACTCGCCTTATAATTTACCAATATACACATCGAAAGTTTACTTTACGAGAAAGAAAAGTAACTGGGCTACGATTCTTTTTAACGGTAACGAATTAAGGGTCAATTAATGAAAACAGTTTGGGAACGAATTAACAATGCTTTTCTTGAAGTCAAGGATTGTTTGAATGCGTAGCGCAATTCGCATACCAACGAACCTTTTCTGTCATTTGAATTTAGGCGGCCATTTATAAAAACATAATGAACTAAACAACTTTTTGCTAAGCAACGTGTAAACGTAAGCGTCGCTTCAAACATAGCGAAAGCATCTTCGCATGGAATGAAAAAAAACATAACCTAGCGACATTTTACGTAGAGAAAACCTAGCGAGTGTTCTGTTTGTTTGTAGAACTTCTTTATTTCAACACAAGAAAGACATACTCAAAACAATAAATTCAAAGCTTTAGTTATATCAGTTACTAACTTTGAGCGTAAATGAAATGCAGAGGAAACGTTTCCGCAAACGTGAGGAAAGCACACCAACATTTTTGTTTTCACAGTGAGATATTTTCTTAGTAAACTGATTAAAAATAAGAACAACGCTATGTACTTGAGCGAACGCGAAAATGTTTTTATTTTTATTTTAACAAACTACCAACATATACATCACAAATTCACCTTACTCAAAAGAAAAGTAATTGGGCTGCGACTCTTTTAACGGTAACGAATTGACGATAACAATTCATTTCTTTCTTATTCTGCTAAATTGTCTCTGAAGTGTAGGTCGTTTGATCTTGTCTTGATTTTTAATGACCACGTCCGCAACAGTTTAAAGCATTGTTTGGTTTTAAGTGAACACGAAATGTGACGTCCTTGCAATGCGCTTGGTTTGAACACTAAATAAACGTAAACGGTTCTTTTAAAGAAAGAGTTAAACAAAATTCAATTTGTGAGTGCATTTACTTTGCTAATGGTTTGAACTAAAGAAGGTTATTGTTAACAAAATATAAACTCAAGCATGGCTTATTTAAAAGGAAGCGCGAGTTACACGCTTAAGTCAAGCAACACGAGCGAAGCCAAATAATCGAGTTTAGCGCGCTGCATTCCTTAGCGCGTTTTTTCTTTGACCAAGCGATTTGACGCTACTCAAATTGAGTGAATTTCAGGTCAAAACAAATAGAGACTTTGAATTTAACTTGCAACCTAACAGAAATACCTTACGCTTAAGTCAAACAACGAGCGAAGCTAATCGAGTTGAGCGCGCTGCGTTACTAAGCGGTGCTTTTTCTTTGACCAAGCGCGAAAAAAAATTTACGTACGAGTCAAAACGAATGGCGATTTGGAATATAACTCACAACCCAACTGCATTACAGATACAATGTAAGAAATACTTTACTCTTTAGTTAAACAAGAAGGAATACTAATAGAGAAACGTAGCGCACTGCAATTCGTAGCGCGGGTTTCTTTGACCAGTAAATAGTCTTAAACATCATCAAAACAAAACTCCAAAACTCAACTGGACAAGGCGACAGCGCTGCTCTAACCGATTGTTTTAGTTGCTCGATACTTCGATTAACATTAACGAACATTTCGTTCGAGCATTTGCATTCAAGTGTGTTCTTGAATATAAATGACTTATAGCTTTTGAGGAAACACTCTTAAGAAACAATAAATGTAATTACCTTTTGTTAACACTCACTCAACTACGAGCGTAGCGTAATTCAAACTTGAACGTACTGTAAAATTAATTGAAAAAAATTGAAAAGAAAAATACGGTGAAATTGTTTTCAACAACTGACATTTTAAAGCAATGTGTGCTTTTCAAACGCGAAAATATGCTTATCTAGAAAACAAAATGCGGCACAAACTTTTCTTTAAACTTACTGAACGTCAAACCGAAAATATCAGCGAATCTACTATGCTATTGTTTAGAGTTGAAAATACAAGTAAATATGCGCTGAGTTGTTTAGCAATTGTTTTAGTACTTCGAATATTAATGGTGAGCGTTAAAGACTTTAAAATTCACAGGTATGATTAGAAAATCAAAAAACCCAAAACAAAGTTGTATGTCCAAACGAATAACAACAAACAATGAATCGCCTTATAAGTTACCAATATACACCGATCACAAGTTTCCTTTACGAGAAAGAAAAGTAACTGGGCTGCGATTCCTTTAAACGGTATAACGAATTAAGGGTCAATTAATGATAACAGTTTAGGAACGAATTAACAATACTTTTCTTAAAGTCAAGGATTGTTTGGATGCGCAGCGCTAATTCGCGTACTAAAGAGAGAAACGACACAAGTTCAAAATACTCTTTTAGTAGTTGGTGGGGAGGGATTCAAATGCGGTTTTTTCAGATACCTAAATAAGCCGCCAAACGCCCGAGTTACCGGGCCCCCAGGCCTCATTGCATTCGACCTGGGGGCCCGGTAACTCGGGCGTTTGGCGGCTTATTTAGGTATCTGAAAAAACCGCATTTGACGTCCCTCCCCACCAACTACTCTGATACCCCCTCCCCTCCACAACGGCAAGCTAGCTATAACCAATTGAAGAAAGGTAAAACCTTTGTATATGCGCAATGGCACACAGTAAAGCAATGACTGCTGTTGAATTTTTGAAAATGCGGGGAATTGAGTTGAAAGAAGGTGATGACTTGTATGCAAAGAACAAAGGGACGTTCGAATACAACCCTTGTAGACATTGCGGCTTGAACTTTACACAAGGTCATTCGCTTGTTGAGCATCAAAAATATGCTTGTAAGAAGCTGCGAACAGAACCACGACCGAAAGAGCTTTGTCCCAGCTGCAATCGAAGATTGTCTAAGACAACGGTTTACAATCATATAAAAAATGGCTGTCCGACTTCGTGCATTGATTACTGATTAAGTAGAGTGTAATTTTGATCCGGGGTAAATGCATTTTTGCCCGAGCCCGCAACGGCAAGCTAGACATAACTCGGTGTTATCACCAATTGAAAAAACACTTTACCTTTGTATATCAATGATGACGACAACACAAATGTTCTTGAACTTTCTCAAATCGAGGAACACTGGTCTAAAACAAAAGAGCGCCGACTGGGTGAGTTATCGACAAAATATTCTTGGGGCCTCCGAAATTGCAGCCTTGATCGGAGTTTCGCCGTTTGAAACACCACAGAGCTTGCTTTTAAAGAAATTACAGCCAGCCGACATGCACAGCAATACGGCTTGTACCTGGGGCAATCTGTTCGAACCGATCGCTCGCAAATGCTTTGAACAGAAGCATTGTGTTCGAGTTTTTGCCAACAGTATATCCCTTAATCTAGCAACAGATCACTCATTATATCGAAAGATTATATGCAGCCCTGACGGCTATTATGTAGACAAAGAAAACAATGTAATTCTTTTGGAGTTCAAATGTCCTTTCAAGCGGAAAATAGCTATGACTCGAGTGCCTAGTTATTATACACCCCAGATACAAACGGGTCTTTATTTTAGCGGATCTATGGTTAATAAAGCCCTTTTCATTGATTCTTACTTCAGAATGTGTTCTCTAAACCAGATAGAGCCAAGTTCGAATCATAATAATCTTTTAAACGGCGGAAGTATTTACAAAACAAAATGTCACACAGCGCTTGCCTGGGGCATCTGCTATTTGTTTTCAAAACAAAAGCTTACACACAATCAAACTAAACTTATTGATATTGGTGCTCTTAAAAAAACTCAGACATTTGAGCAAATAATGGCTTCAATAGCCGAGAAAGACCTATGGTGTTCTTACGGCGCGGTCAGAATGTCGTTCAGCAAAGAATACGTAGATGAAGAGTTTTTGCGTTACATCAGAATGAAAAAGGCTCTCCTTGCTCCAGATGAGGGGCCGAAGCCGGTTGCTTTCTTTGCATGGAAAATGTTGAATGTCACAGAGCTTCAAATTGTCAAGCACGAGGGATTTTTGAACAGTATTCAACCGAAGGTCGAACGATTTCACGAGAACTTGGCAAGGCTTCGCAGAAAAATACATGAAAATTTATCAAATCAAAAACAACTCTTACCTGGTGAAACTTTTGAAGAAAACATCGGCGATGACAGTGCCCTGTTAGAAGCCTTTCTTATTGAGAAAGCGGCAACTTTTACTCCAGATCTTTGAAAGCGTTGCTCCATAAATGTTCGTTTTTAATTATCATATTGTTTGACATCTGTTGCCTTAGGTAATTTACAATCGCTCGTTGCGGGTCTTCAAGCGGCGTTGTAATGTCCAGGATTTTGTAGATCACAAACGTATAAGAGATTCTCGGAAGCCGAGCTTCTATAAGTTTGAAGATACGTTTCGTGTTATCAATTTGGTCGATAGTCAATCCAATCCTTTTGTTAATTCGTGTTAAAGCGTACCCAAACGCATAACACCGTGCCGACTGCCTTTGTCTTGGTTTGTACAAAATGTTTTGATCCGTATATGCCGGAGCATAATCCTCTAGCACTTCCACACGACCGCATTTTTTGCAATAAAGTTCACAAGAATCGCTTGATTGTAAAAATGGGCCGTCGCAAGAATAACAAGACAGAAATCTTCGGGCCCAACGTTCACGCTGCAAGGCGTTATAATGTTCTTGTAGATATTGTTTCCCCATCTCTGCCAACCCCATATCTTCGTAGATATGGCAAAGTTTTTCCGGCAGGCGCAAGCGGTGTATTTCTTTCCTATAATCGCTGCCATATAGCGAGCGAAGGATGGCAAAATTGTGTTGTTTGTCAAGTTCATTGAGCCGTGCGGTGAAGTCAGTCATGCTTAAACATTATAATTGTTTTTTCAATTTGGCGATCTTGTGACTTCCGGTATTTATTATGTAAAGCCTATATTTAGAAAAATACAACTTTTCGGTTATATTTGCGCATGCGTAGTTCTTTATGAGTTACCACATGTGAAAGCACGGCAATTCGCTCGAATATAAAAGACCTGTTCGCACCATACATTATATTAAGTCTGTAATTCGGTATAGCTCAGGGAGGTGTGGCTGGCCCCCACTGAATCCTGCTTACGGCTAATGCGATGTCAGACCAGGGGTAGTGGGGTTGCTGCGTCAGTTAGTGACCCTCTGGTGAACCAGCCCCGGCCCAACTGATACAGGGGGGTGCTCGAACAGAGATCTCCTAGGAGAACTCGACCTCGCTCCCAGAGGCTAAATGGGAAACGACAACTCCCTTGTCCGGAGTTAAGTCCTAGCCTAGGCTAGGCAAAAACGAAACAGCCACCAGAGCACCCCCTGACTAGGGTTTTGTCCCTTTTTGTTATGTGTCACGCAATGTCACGCGTGACAGTCACGCACAATGTCACGTCATGTGTCACGCTTTGTCACGCAATTGCGTTCTTTTGTTAGATAAAGCGAGAAACCCGAATTTAGTCTTTCAAATCTGACTTGGACACAGCGGTAAGACGATTGAGTTTTTTTTTAATCTTTTCTTGTTCTTCCTTGCGGATTTCTTTTCTGATCTTGTCAAGATCTGGCGTTTGAGTTTGAGTTTGTTTGTTTTGTGAGGGTTTTGCTTCACCAGAGCGTATTTCGTTCTTAAGTTCATAATAGCTCTCAACTTCACGGAGGATTATTTTGAATTCTGAATCGCTGATACGCTTGTCAGTTAGAGCTTTTGAAACCAGCTCAAAGACAGAGTTTCGTTTTGCAAGGGCGAGTGTGTATATTTTCTCGTGTTTAGTAATTTTTCTCTGAAGCCGCCTGTTAAGCATAGTTAGGCTGGCCGCTGAAAAACCTGTCATAGCTGCCACGCCGGCAATGACAGGGCTGGCTATGAGCCCGGCTCCTGTCAGGGCTGTGACGATTGTGGCTGAAGACAAGCCTGTAGAAATGAAACCAAAACTTACTGCGGTTCCGTGAACAATGGTGTGTGCTTGCTTGTATTTCTTCGCAACTTGTCTGTAATGATTAGCCTCCGACTCAAGCTCCTTTTGCAAGTCAGAGATTTTTTTGAGTCTGAAGTCTTCACCGTTGGATAAGTCTGGGTAAAGCGATGGAGTTTCGCTGTATTCAGGAGCTGATGGCAATACGTTAGCCGAGCTCATCATCAGGGGGTATATATAATATATTTTTTAATTGATCTCAAGTTCAAATTCAAGGGGCATGTTATTGAAGTCAAAAAGGGCATTGTGTTCATCCCTTACAGACAGTGTTATGCTGTTTACATAATCACCAGACGAGACGTCACGCAAGATGTTCTGCTGTGTTGATTCATAGAAAACTTTCTCATATGGCTCACCTCGAAGATCAAATTTAGCCAAGACAGTCGAAGGCTTACCGTTGAACAGGTTCTGTTCTTTATCAACCAGATCGCAGGATAAAGTAAGTGCTTGGTGATGTTAATCTTTTGACGTATGTTACTAGAAACAATACAGCTCTTATGCCAAGTAAATTTGCCAGATTGTCACTAAACTTTACATTACTTCCATTGTGAATGACCATCGAGCCGACTGGTGTATTTATAGTAGTTGATAATTGTAATTTTATTCTATGTTTGGTGGCTAAGTCGTTAAATTGTTTCGCTAGACTATCAATGGTGTAATGCCCTTGAAGTAATGTCACGTTTGGAGTTGATCCATTGGAGCCATTTATTGTTGTTGAAATAGTTGCAATTTCTTTCAAATTATGCCACGAGTTGTAAAATGAACAAGAGACAAGTCTTATGTAACTCGGTTTCTGAAGCGGGTGGTCGAAGTAGATGGTGTGAGGGTTCGAAGGTGCGACGATTGTTAACACAACCATGATTGTATATATATTTAAATTTAAATATATATATTCAATCATGTTTGGCAGACACGGTTCAAATCTCGGTCTAGACATTGGCGGTCACGATTACGGACCTCCACCCCCGTTTTTTCCTCGTCCCCCAAATCCCCTCTATCCCCAACAGAGCAGGTATATTAGAAAAAGACAGCCAACACAACCCACAGTAAATCTATACCGCACAAGAATTGGACACAAGCCCTGAAAGACGCGCTTGGTTTAGAGTATATTGGCGGTTTCCCCTATCAGTTGACGTTAAATCGAAACACACAAAAACCAATCCCGGCTGTTGATTTCTCCACATTAATCGATAAAGACATGATGATTGGCTCTGTCTTGAACGATGAAGCGCAAAAGATCTATGTCACGCCAACTGATTATTTCACAACTAAATACAGAAACATTTTCAGAGACACACAAATTTCGTTCACAACCGCGAAATATGGGAGAAAGTGGCTCGGTGGTCCGCATATGAGTTTCTGGCCACAACAACTGAACTTCGCCCTGTGGTGTGCAACAACCGGCTGCGGGATCTCGCGCGACCTTCTGTTTGATAAGAACTCGACTCTCTCCCTAACCCCGCAGCTCCGATCATTTTACAGGTTTCACGTCTATTTCACAACAAGACGAATACTCTACAAGCTGGGTGGGGAACAGAGTGTGAGTGCTTTGCCAGACGACCCCACATTCAACCAGAAAGACAACAAGTTCAACATCGACGCATACAAGAGGATTTGCCAAGAGTTCGGTGTAGACCCCAATTCTGACTTCCGTTTCACATACGGCAAAAATCACGGTCTTGGCAATGTGTACATTTGGGTTCCTGGTGAGGGCCCCTACTCTACTGATTACAACTATCCTGATCCCGATCTAGCCCTGTTTGATGACGAGCGCGTCACAGACAGAAAAGACCCAAACTATCGAGCAAACGGCATATACTTCGTTCGTAACGACCAGGGCGCTGTTAGTCAGTTCGAGCACTTTGTGCCTAATTATGCACAAGGGCTAACACAGCCAGGGCTCGCGCGTATGAATCAGTCAATCGAGGCCTTTGTGTACTGCATCCTGGGTGCACAAGCAAACACTCGCAGCAGCATTCTTGGGAGTGGAGGCCGGGCATTCGAAACGCAGAGAGTATTCCTCACACTCTTAGAGGACGCTATAAGACTAAACGACATATCTAAGAGCGTACAGCATTATCAGCAGACCATCCAAGCAACGAAAGTGTGGCTAAACTTTGTAGTTGCCCCTGGGAGCTGGCTGATGCCGTCACGCATGGTTATCAACACAGAGAGCGTGGTGGGGTACAATAACAATCTTATGCAGGCAACGCAAGGGATGAAACTTGGTGTTAACAATGATGTCAATCTTACCACAAAAAAAGCCTCCCTTCGCCCCATGGACGGAGGGCCGACAAAGATTAATCCACCAAACAGCCACCCATCGAACCCGATTCACAAACAGGCGACACAGGCACAGGGCATAGCGCCAAAAGACCCAAAACCAGCCCCCGTACCCACACCACAACTAGCCTCCACACCAACACCAGACCCCACACAAGAGACTAAGATCGAGCCGCATCACGTAAACAAGGCGCTCATTGGTGTGGGTGCGCTTGCTTTAGCAGGCTTTCTTGCCTGGATGAGATAATTATCTCCTGCGCTTGGTGCTCCTTTCAATCATAAAGCCTACAACGGCAAGGATCAGCAGCCAGGCGTGCTCGCCAAGGAAGGAGATAACCTGGCCGGCTGTTTTGAAGATAAAGCTCACGATCGAACCGATCAAGCCTGGCAAGATGGAGGCAACCTTATTTCCCAGGGCTTTGAGCCCATTGCCAATAGCCTTGGTGCCGGCCTTTAAACCATTCATTGCAGCAATCGTCACAGCGCCTATGACTAGACCTGCAGCCAGAACAACTGCTTGCAGGGTCCAGCCATATTTCTTGAAGATATTTTTGACCCTTTCTCTCAAAGGAAGGCCTTCTTCTCTTTCCTGAACTTGTGTTCTTAGTCTTGCCTGTTCTTCGACACGTTCTGCAACTCGGGCTTCTGCAGCTTCTCTGTCAGAGGGAGAAGTGTTCTCATCCTCTATCACGCGCCGGTCTTCCTCGTTTTGTCGTTCAAGCTCGGCCACTTTTTCGTTTAACTCATCCAGCGGCTTGGTGGAGTTCAGTCTTGCCTCGAGGGTATTTCTTTCTTTCTTTTTTCTAGAGAGTGCTGCCTTTCTTTTATCAACCTTTGCCTGCAGTTTGTCTTTATCTTGTTTTTGTTTTTGAAGTGCTTTTATTTCTTTATTCTCATTTTCTATATCACGTTGATAATTTTTTTCCAGGCGTTTCATCTCATCTATTCTGTTTTGAGCTTCAAGATTAGAGCCTTGTTCTTTTTCTAAATTTTCCCTTCTCTCTCTAGTTTCTTCGAGTCTTAAAGATAGGGTTTGTAGATTGTCTGTTCTTTTTTTCAGTTCAGCAGCAAGTCTTTCCGCCCCCTTCAGTTGTTTTTCTTCCTCTCTAATCCTTTGTTCTTCTTCTACTATTGACGTTCTGTCTTCAGAGACGAGCTCTTCAGCGCTTGGGCCAAGAGCCCCTTTGAATTTGTCTGTAAATGATTTAAGAAGGCCAGACCCATCTTGTTTGAAAATGGGCTTCTCGCCACCCCTTGGCCCAAAGGTAACAATTCTGCCTATATTTTCTGTTTTTTTTTTTACCGAAACCAATAGGGTCTAATCGGCTGAAATCCGCTCTCGGCCGGAGCCTTTTGATCCAGTCCCTAGCTTTAGCAACCATTCCTTCTCTGTCGTCAGGATGTGTGAAGTCAGTAAGCAGAGGGATGTCTTCAGGATCAAAACCGCTCTGTTCGCGAGGCAGTGTATGCATTTCAATCTGCTCTTCACCGCCAGGATATGGGGTGGATGCAGCTCCCGGTTGAAAGGGGGTTGTTCTGTTAACTTCTTCTTCGTCGTCGTCACCATCGTGGTCAATCCTCCAGTCAAGCCCGGTGTTTTCGTTCTCGCCAGGTATATCATATCCGCCTTCTGCCATGATGTATATAAATATAAATATAAATTTATATATATATACTCTGGCTATGGCCGTGCAACCCGTGCAACCCAACCTCCTCCCAACTAATGCCGAGAAGATTCTTGGTGCTATGAAAGCAGAGCGCACCGTAAAGCGCATCACCTTTGAACGCACTTCAGCCAATCCCGGCGAGACCCTGTACGTTACGGTGCCCAAGCTCAACGAACATGAGGTTATCGTGTCGGGCTCGCTTGCCTTGCTCTTTAACATCGACCTTGCCGGCGGCCACGCAAACAACTATCTTGTACAAAATGTCTCCAGAGCACTAGTTGACAGGCTTGTTGTGAAGTTTGCCGCCACCACTGTCCAGGACACCGTTGGGTACGATATTTACAAAATCTTTGAGGATCTATTCCTCTCTGTTGATAAGAGAGACAACATGCTCCCTGAGGGCATCCAGAGTGTAGACTTGAGTAAGATTCGCTCTAGTGCCGGCGACAAGAAGACCTCTGGCGTGGATGCGGAAAACAAACTGGAGACCATTTACAAAAACAAATACCGCATCAACCTTGACCACCAGATTATAACAGACCACGGCGTCATGTACCCACAGGCACTCTACAACGATTTGACATTCGAGATAACGCTCGCCCAGGCTTCCCAAGTTGTCATGGATTCAGATACAAGCAAGCTTGTCTACAAGTTGACAAATATCCAGCTTGAGTACGAGACAATCCGAAGTATAAGCAGCTGGCTGACGAGGCAACAAGTGTATACTCTAGCGGAAAGGAGTTTGCCTACGACCATATCATGCGAGAGGAAGTGGTCCCCTTCTCGAAGGGTTCAGACGCTAGGCTGAATCTCAGGGTGAACCCGCAGCGCAGGTCACTGAAAGCCATCCTTCTGCTATTCATCGAACCCTACACGGCAGGAGCCAGGGACCCAGAAAAATACTTCAACCCAGACATAACCAAAGTTAATGTCACCATAAACGGCTCCCCCAACAGGATTTACAACGAAGGCATCAACAGGACCGACATGTGGCGTGAGGTCAGTCGCCTCTTCAAAAAAAAAGGGCGATGGCAGGCCCAACATGAATCTAACAAAATATCTCACTGGCAACAAGTTCGGCCTCCTTATCGACCTTAGATCAATGGCTGATACAACCCTACATGGCAACGGTCAACGCCTCGTCAACACAAAGGACGGAGTACATCTTGAAATCGAAAGGGCAACCTCCGGCTCGGGAAACGTGCACTGCCACATCTACACCATCAGCGACTCACAGATGAACATCATTGATAGACAGCTGCAGGCGGTTCAGTACTAAACACATATATACACATAAAAATATATAGAGAATGGACCCACGAAAGCTGCCATTCAATGCCCTAATTATCGGCCCGACTAATTCTGGCAAAACACAATATCTTCTGAATCAGCTGCGTGGCCCCTTCAGGGGCAAGTTTGACTATATTGTTCTCTTCTGCCCAACATTTGTCCACAACAAGACCTACGACGGTTTCGTGGACCAGGAGCCACGCATTTTCGTGATTGATTGTCAGCAGCATGAGATTGAAGCATGGTTAACTTTAGCCAGTTATTTCTTCGACGGGACAAACACGCTCTTTGTGCTGGATGACTGTGCTGCTTCGAGGGATGTGAAAGGTCGCACGAGTCAACTTGTGAAACTAGGGTTCAGTGCTCGCCACAGCGGCTTGTGAGTGTGGGTGCTAACCCAACAGTTAACCAGCATTGCGAAACCCTTTAGGGAAAACGTTGCAGCGATTGTGCTTTTTTACACCCCATCAAGCAAAACAACGAAGGCCATCTTCGACGACTATGCCGGTGAGCTCTCACACGAGGAGTACAAAGAGTTGATTGCAAAATTAAAGGGGCACAAGTTTTCTCACCTAGTCTTCTCTCTGCGACATCCCTATGGGGTTGAAGTGAAAATGTGAAAACATATATATACGCTGAACCATGAACACCTCAACCAGTATCCACAAGCTCACGGTATTTTCACAACTTCTGGGTGAATTACAGAGTCATGCGGAGGAGATGCAAATACAGATAATCAAAACCGCTGACACGGACGATCTGCGTCTCATGCTTCTTAACCGCTATCCTTTGAAAGTCACTGTGTGCCCAGCCACCATGACGGGGCTTATACGTGAGGTTGAAAGTCTTTTGCCTGACATCAAGAGAATAATTGAAAAATAAATACATAATATATACGCAATGGCAACAAACCTCCAAGAAGACATGGCCGCATTTGATAATGAAATCATGCAGCTGCTAGAGGCAACCCCTGATAGCTCCTTGCCATCAGCGATTCCTGAAGTCTTAACAGGTCCAGACACTCCAGCTCAACGCGAGAAACTGGCAGTCCTTGTTTCAACCGACAAATCAAAAGAGGCCATCGGTGCCCAGCTCACACACGAGCAGGTGAAACGCCTGACAGATAAACAGGTTGAAAAGTACTACAAAAGGTATGAAGCCTATGTCGGTAACAAGACGACCGAGTCTCTGATTGACAGCGTTATAATGTTCGCAACCAAAGGCGCCGGCATGGTTGTTAAGATTGACGATGTGGAGGCCCTGCAGAAAGAACTAAAAAATGACTACATGATTAACCAGGAACTTTCATCTCTTGCTGGAAACCTTGCACTGCGTTGTGGGCGCTTCTTGGCCTTGGCCAATGCTGTTTTGATCACTACAAAACACATCGACTTCAAAAAGGAGCCAGAAGAGTTGCCACCTGTACACCCAAGCAGAGACGGTGAAGGTTATCCACTCGAGGGTTTTGATGAAGTTGACACATGTTTTGATGAAATTTTTGACACATAATCTGACAGGAACCTGGCAGAAACCTGGCAGGAACCTGACAGAAACCTGGCAGAAACCACGAAGGTTTGAAAAAAAATATACATATATACACATGATGGCTCAACCCCTCGAGACGGTACCTGAAGAAACAGTCGCGCCAGCAGCACCCACAAACAACACGCACGTTACCTCTGATACCCCAAAGACTGCTCCAGCCAAAAACCCTGGTCGTGTTGCTTCTGGCAAAAGGCTTGCTGAGCGCAACCGCCTGGCAAGAGAGGCAAAAAAACAAGCACAAGCTTCTAAAGCAACAAATGAGCCTGCCCCAAACTCGGCACCCCAAAACTCGACAAATGAAGAAGCTAGCAGCAACACATTGTTTCTCATTCATGGTGTTGCCGGGGTAATTATATCCGCTTGGGGCCTATATTACCAACGCGAGGCCATTATGAATACACTTAGACTCAAATCCCCGACCCCAGCCCCTGCGCCGGCAGTGGTGAATGAAGTTCAAACTCCCCCACCACCGAGACGAAGAATTCGCGAGATGGAGTAAAAAAATCTTATATATACAATGGTAAATCTCTTTCAAGGCTTCGTAAACGGGGCTGCAATCGGAGGTATTCTTTTTGTTATGCTTAAATTCAACATTGTCGCCCTAAAAACAGTTTGGCAATTAGCAACACAACAGATCAACGAGACAACGCATAATGAAGAGTCGACTGAAATTTAAAATCTTATATATACACCATGTCTGACAACAAGCGCGTGAAAGCTGTTCTTGATGCGGCCACAATAACTGGCCTTGTCGCAACTATTGGCTGGGTTGGCAAAAAGGTCGTCAAGGAAAATCTCACAGCCGACCCCAGCTCGAGTCTCATGAACTACGTGAAGTTCACTGCTGCCATGGCTGGGAGCATAGCTCTCAAGAAATACCTCGAGGACCAGAAGATCCTCCCTGCCTCAATGTAAATCATATATATATAGCAATGGCCTCAATCGCTATTATGGTTGGTGGAGCAATTTTGAATGCCGCTGCTTTCACTGGGGGCAACTATCTCGCAAAATATCTTTCCGGCGACAGTGGGAAAGCCGCTCTGGATGAGAAGATCAGACACGACAAGGCGTTAGAGGCCTATCAAGCGGCCTACGCTAAATATCAGAAAGACCGCACAAAGCTCCTCGACTGGATTGCCAGCAATGATCGGATCAAAGATCAAGCGAAACACAACTTTCAAGACACTGACCAAGCTCTAGTGCTCTACAACCAAACACATCGGGAGCAGCAAATAACACTCCCCAAAGAGCCCGAGTTCTCTGACCTCTATAAACCAGGCCCACAGCAGAAACAAGGCGAACTCTTGTTTATCGGCACTGGCGCGCTCGCCCTTGGATATGCAGCGTTTCGCTTTCTGTAAACACATATGTATATGGAGGCGAAACTCTCAAAGGTCTATTACGGCCCCAAAGGCTATTGGAAAGGACTTGCCGCTGTCAAAAAGCTAGCTGCAGCAGCCAAGGTATCTGAAGAGGTGGCAAAGAAATGGCTCGTCAAACAAGCCCTTTGGCAAGTATATCTACCTGCACCACGCCATATCC
The DNA here is from genome assembly GCA_022457155.1 of Cladopsammia gracilis. Taxonomy (NCBI): domain Eukaryota; kingdom Metazoa; phylum Cnidaria; class Anthozoa; order Scleractinia; family Dendrophylliidae; genus Cladopsammia; species Cladopsammia gracilis. The sequence goes on from JAJGOT010000158.1 coordinate 427,130, forward strand.
CTCGACCCAAGTTTGATGTTCAAACTCCTAATGCGGTGCATCAAGCAGATCTACTTTTTTTGCCACACGACAAACTGCCTCATAGGAGGAAAATTTACAAATATGCTTTGACAGTTGTTGATGTGGCTAGCCGTTACAAAGCAGCAGAGCCCTTGACTTCGAAAGAGTCTGATGAAGTTTCGAAGGCGCTTACACGTATTTACAGACGCGGGCCTTTGAAATGGCCACAACTGTTGCAAGTTGACCCGGGAACAGAGTTTATGGGAGCTGTGACTAAAGAGACTGGGGCTCATAAAACAACCATTCGTCGTGGGCGTGTTGATATCCACAGAGACGAAGGGATTGTTGAAAGATTCAACAGAACCCTGGCTGAACGATTGTTTGGTTACCAGTACGCAGTTGAAATGAATCTGCCCTCTGGCCGTTCGACCGCTTGGGTTAAAAGATTGCCAGATGTTGTCTCTGCCTTGAACAATGAAGTAACTAGATTAACTGGCAAGAAGCCTGCACAAGCAATCAAAGAGAAGGCAACCTCGGCCAAGCCCGCAACCTCATATGCTAGGCCTGTTGGGGTGAATGAAAAGAAGCTCCCTCCTAGGGTTAATTTGCGATATCTGTATTACCCCGGTGAGCTTGAGGGTGGTAGTCGACGAGCGACTGATCCAATCTGGTCTTTGAAAGTCTACAACATCGAGAAGGTTGTCACCAAGCCAGATACGCCTGTCGTGTATTATCTGTACGACGGCCCCAAGCGTGGTTTTGTACGTGAGGAGTTGATGGTTGTGCCGCCGGGTACTCAGTTGCCACCCGCTGGGCTGTGAAACTCGATTGGTTCTGTGTGGATACCGTCTGGCAGCACCCAACGCTTGTCGTAGTAGGCGCTGAGGCCCAGCTTGTGCTGTTCGTACGTGTACATGGCCCCGTTGTGCATTCGAAAGCCTCTGTTTGTTGCCATGTCCCTACCCCCTTGCAGGGCTCTTTCGTACCTTTCCCAGCGAAGCTCGTTCTGATTCTTGTTGACTCCCTTGGAGGACATCTTGACCCCTCCGCCAGCCTCGTTTTCTACGTAATAACACTTGCTGCACAGGGCGATGGCCCGTGTACCTTCCTTCTCAAGCTTGAATAAGCCCGGCTCTCTACCACTCCACTTGTCCCACACCAACCAATTCTTCTTCTCCGCCTCGAACTGGGCGCTAAGTTCTGGGCGAACTGCTTCTTCGAGAGTGTCGTGAGCAAGAGCGAAGTACATGCTGTCTGTGTCCATCTGGATAAGCTCGAAGTCGCGCCTGTCGATGAAGCAATCAAGGAAGTCGTAATAGAACTCCAGCATGCGGAGCTTGGCAAGTTGATACACAACAATGCCGACTTGAAAGGGGCGGTCGATTGTGATCTTTTGCTTGCGCAGCTCGATCTTGTAGGCCTCTCCGATCTCTTCGAGGTCTTCGAACAAAGGTGAGCGGAGATTCTTGTCGACCTCGTCCTCGTCAGTTGTGTACACCGTTCTTGTTTGGCGCTCCACGGCTTCGATGAACTTACCGTAAGCGCTGTTGCCAAGGAGCTTGAACACTTCGGCAAGCAGTGCCTTATCCTTGTCAGCGTCGCCTTTCCTTCGGTTTTCGGCGACCTCGCGAACGAACCAGTCGAAGAGTTTTTGGGGTCTATAATCGATCGTGCGATAGACTGCCGTGATCTTGAACCCACTGTCGAGGTACCATTTCAAGAGGGGTGCGTAGATAAGCATCTTTTTCGCTGACAACACACTCAGAAGCTTTTTCTGGTCGGGAAAGCGAGTTCGGCCACTTTCTTGGAGGTAATCGTGCATATGCTGAGGCACGCATTCGTTAGGCACTGCTTGGTTGATGAAGAACGGGGGAAACTCTTCGAACCGCTCCCACAACTTTCGAGGGACTTCGATGTCCACCTCCGCAAACCCGAACCACCTGCCTCTGAGAAGGAGAAAAGAAAGCTCTCTAGCCGCCTGAACCGGGTCATCGTAATGCACAACCTTCTCTTTGCCACAGGGCATCTCCTGCAGCATCGTGCTGGGGTAAAGAGAATTCGCATCGAACCCCACAATCCGTTTCGTGATGCGGGCTAAGTCGTATTTGTGAGAGCGGATACGGGTTTCACCGCGCACGTGTTTGCGGGTGAAGACCAGGCTTGGCCCTCCAACCACAGCCCCCTTCAGCATGGCGTATGCTTCTGGGCCTGGGGCGTATAGTTCTGGAGCCTTGCGGCCCCGCCACCCTCTCAATGAGCCTCGCAAGACGTATTGCATTGATACTCCTGGCAAGGAGACCGCGTCTTTGAAGATGTCAACCCCTAGGCTCGTGTAAAAGCCCTTCATCGTTTGAAGAGCTTCGAGGAAAGGAGACACGTCTAGATTGTTGTAATACTCCAGCCAGTCTCCGAATGTCTGCATACCTTTCTCGTGAAAGAGGCGATTGCATTCCTCGTGCTCCTTGGGAGAAAGAACGAAGGCTTTTTTGAGTTGTGAGTACCAGCACTCGTATGGGGGGAGCCCAAGGTACTCAAGCTTGTCAGCACTGTCAAACCACTCGTATGGGAGCCAGGACTTAGTCTGTGTCGCTCCATACATCTTGACCCACCTGTCGTATGTAATGCCTGGGGCCAAATAATTCACGATGTCCAAGAACTTGTAGCTGGGAGTGTTGATGAACATGATGCGTCCCTCTTTCTCCGCAGCGAAGACCTCGTTCTCTTGAGCAAAGTGAGAAACAAAGTACTTGCGGATAAGCTTAAGATCGTAATGACCTGAGTTGAATCCGACCACAGGAACTTGGTTGCACCATTTGTCGATGAGCTTGAGTTGCTTCTCAGGGAGATTCTCAAGGTCTGGGGGCATATATTGGTCAGCCACAGCCTCTCGGATGGCTGCGGATCGCCACTCAAGGGAGCCATAAAACAGAGCGATAAGCTCGTCAGGGTCTTTGGAGCAAATATACTCAGGCTCAGGGTTCAACGTGTCGGCAATGGAGACTGAGATGGGCACATGCTCGCTTTCATAAGAGAGCCCGTATGTCGGGCGAGCTGCCTTGGTCTTATCCTGATACGCTTCGAAGTCGTAGACGATCGCGTGTGGATAAGTTTTGTTTCTTTTCTGTGGGCAACGGTCATTAAACCAAGGGTAAGGCCTTTCATGCTCCCACCTTTCAACCACGGTGTACCCGGCGTCTAGAAGAAACTGAGTTCGTTGCAGAGTCTTTTGGTAAGCAACCTTCCTTGTGATTGTGTTGCCTTTACGGTCAGTCGTGATCACTTCGTTTCTTTGTTCAGGTGCAGGAAAGCACTCTAAACAACCGTGCCAGAAACAACCGTGAAACTGAAACACTGTCTTGCTTTCTGGATGATAGCCGTCGACTGGAGCCCCACAAATATACCTCTCACCGCCATGGCCGCATCTGTGATGGTGGATGTGCTTGTTGACCTGTTTCGCCACCCACTCGAGCCAACACACTGCCTTGACACCGAAACCGCCTTCTGGGTAAAAGGCTTTCTCAAAAGCTGACTCTGGAGGAAGGACACGTTCCCCAGGACAGTCGATTTTGGTTTGGCCTCGAGTACACGTCTTGGCGTGACGCTTCAAGTTATCAGCCCGTGTGAACCTCCCGCCGCACTCGCCACAAGTGTAATTGTTTGTGACTTTATTGAGATTGGTGATCAAGAAGGCATGGCCTTCATAGATGCCGATGGTCATGGTTGAAGCGCCAACCTTGTCGTAATTCGCAGGGGTGTGAGATAAAATGAAATCACCATTAGCGAGAACAAGGTAAGCGGCAATGCCTTGCTTGAAATGCTTTTCGATTTTGGAGAAGTGCCGCAAAGTTAGCTGGTCTCGAAGCCCCGGATAAAAGGCGAAGAAGCTTTCCGCGAGTTCCCTGGTTCTGCGGGTGTTGTCTCTTTTATGGGCTCCTCGATGGACAGCCAAGCAACGAAAGAGACAAAGATTGTCTTTGAAGTTGTCAAGGGCAATGACTTCTCTTTTGTTGCGTATCCAATCAGGAAGCCGCCCGAGGCCTATTTGCAGTGGTTGTCGATCAAGCACGACTTTAAGATCAAGCAGAATAGTGCGTTCGTAAACCCATTTGGTGTCAGGCCTTTTGAGTCTTGCGCTTTGGAGACGAAGCTCTTCCTGAACTTGCAACCACTGTTGTGTCTCAGAGAGAGTAGCTAGCCAACGACTGTAATGGTTGTTTTGATAAAACTGTCTCAACTCCTCGGTTTCAGTGTTTCTTAACTCGACTGTGAACCGTAAATTGATTGCATGCCGTGTTTGAACATTTTGCTTGATTTTGTTCAAAATTCTGGCGACAAGGGGTTTTTCGAGATCGGTTGCAAAACGAAACGGGATTATTCGTCTGCCGTGTTCAACCCATCGGTCAACCTGATCATAGACTTGAACAAATTGTTCAAAATCTAAATCCTGTGGGTTGTTTTGAGGCTCGCCCTCAGCATTATTGTCGTCGGCAGGCTCGAACCGCTCAAGATTTCGTGCCTGTTCGTCCAGCCAGGCAATCAGCTCGCGTTGATCGTCATCACGCCGTCTTCGTTGTCGGGGTTGCGCCATTGCGTATATACAAGGATTTTACCTTTCTTCAATTGGTTGCCCCTCTCACACAGGGTTTGAGGGAGGGGGTATCAGAGTAGTTGGTGGGGAGGGACGTCAAATGCGGTTTTTCAGAGCCCTTAATAAGCCCCCAAACGCCCGAGTTACCTGGCCCCCAGGTCGAATGCAATGAGGCCTGGGGGCCAGGTAACTCGGGCGTTTGGCGGCTTATTTAGGTATCTGAAAAACCGCATTTGACTCCCTCCCCACCAACTACTCTTTTTAATTTCAATTAACTTGTCCCAAGGGTAATTGAACTACATTCATTTTTATTTATTTGCATACTGTCGAAAACATGAGATTGTAATAAGACATCATGTAATGTTTGTGTTAACATATGCGATTTTGTTGCTCCGTATTACCTTATGACAATAAATGTTTGCGGGTTCTAATTTTTGTGATGCGTTCCTGCCAATTATGGTTACAGCCAGTAACCATACAGTACTTTGTACGAGTAACATCGTTTTTCATTGATCATTTTATAGGACTGAAGAGTGCACCCCAAAGAAAAACCCACCGAAATTATGTTTTACAGAGAGACTCTTATTTTCTTAGCGACTGAATGGACTACGCGAAAAACTTTCTTTGTCTTCACAATCGTGACAAGCGTTCGTTATTTAAAAGTTACTGAAACGATAAACAATACATTGAAGTCATTCGGGGATTCAAGAGCAATTTAGACCGACCCCTTGGAGTAGCTCATTGTAACTCAAAGTAACTCAGAGCATTTGGAGTGAGTGAGAAACTCGTAGCACTTGAGCGAGCAACTAAGAGCATTTGAGTGAGCAACTCGGAGCAGTTGAGTGCCCGGCCAACTTAGAACAACACAGAGTAACACAGAATAACTCAGAGCAACTCAGAGCAACTCAAAGTATTAACTCAGAGCAACTCAGAGTGTTAACTTAGAGTATTAACTCAGAGCAACTCAGAGTATTAACTCAGAGCAATTCAGAGTATTAACTCAGAGCAACTCACGCGATCATGTTATAGGGTCGATAACAGATGCTTCTTGTCGATCTGTGTCTAGTCAGTTTGACATAAGACCAATCACAACAGAGGTCAAAAACTACAATACTTAATATTTCAAGAATGTCATTTATTGTTGACAATTGCAAAATAATACATTACAGAAAATCCACTCGCATTCTAATTCATTTTCCAAGGAATTGATCACGTTGTATAAAGACTATCGTAATATTTTCTCTTTCTTGCTGTGTAAGTCAAGTCTTCATCTTCATTCGACGTTTCTTTCGGCAGGTCCTCCTGGTCAAACAGTCTGTTCTATAAATATTTTCGTGTATTGACTGCTGCCTCAGCGGCCTCCGCATAATCCATGTCATCATCTTGCATAAAGCTATGTAATGTTTTCATGATCTTTTTATGCAGTGGGTCAGTTCTAAGATCACGATACCACTTTAGATAGTGCAGATGCAACATTCGTAGCCTCTTTCTGTAAACAGGGAGTAAAATATTGGATGCTTGAACCTCCGCAACGTCTTGTGGCAAACCCTGTTCAAACGTCTTTGAATCTCAGTCCTTGTAAAGCCTTGTCCAATTGTTGGATGTCCTGATCCAAACAAAAGGTTCTTCGAAAGAGATCTCTTAGTTCTTGCTTAGTATTTTCTCCAAAGTAACGGGGACCAATTATGGCACTGGATTTATTTAGGGTTGGATAACCATGTAGCGGTTTAAAGCCAAATTATTTTACCCAACGACCTTCACCATTCCAGCGAAATAAAAAGGGTTGGTACCAATTCTTACTAGGAATGTCGTAGACATATACCTCTTTGTTTAAATCCAACGCCAATTGGACAGTCAATCCTGTTCCACCTTTGACTTGATTTTTTTCTGCATTCAACTCGCCAAATGCATACACGATGCGAACATCCTTGACAATAAAAAAGTTTCTTTGAAAGAGTTCTCGCGCGTAACTGTTCTCTGTCATGTTGAATCGTCTATTGAGTGATTTGCAGGCATGATGCAAATAAGGGTTCGCTTGGATCAACGTTTCTCTCGGTAACGGTGTGATAGTTTTGGCCCTGAGATGACGTGGCCCTATCTTGACCTCTACTTGAAAACCATACTTTCGACCCAATCCTTCCGCCAAAAGATCTAACTCACCGCAACCCCCAGTGTATAACACAAAGCCTGTTCCGATGGTACAGTCCATGGGTTCTTCCGTCATCTTTGGTGGAAATAAAATGAAACAACACACCCTATTTATCTAAACTAAGAACCAATCAGAAGATTGTGCAAACCAGATGACCGGCGTCATCTTACCACAAAACAGCTAGAAAACCGGGTTTAATCACATACCTCTCATGTCGTTTTCACAAAACTAGTTTGACCGCGTCGTCTTACCTTTTTTTAACAAAGAGTTTTTCCTTTTTTGCTCAAACCACTGAATGGTGAGATTTTGTAGGGAAACGTGATTGGTTCACGTAGAACACATAACAAATAAAGCGGCTCACAATTTATGGATCCAGCGTGAAGATGGAACAGTCCAAAGTAGCGGTAGAAGTAGTAGTAGGTGATTAGATTTAAGCCTCGTTACGGCCTAGCAAGTGCCTAGCAAGTGCCTAGTAAGTGCCTAGTCAATGACGTCACAATATGCCTTCCTGCATATGAAATAAACTGCCTATACCTATACCTATATACCTTTTGTGTTATTATGAAAACTAATAACTGTATAGATAAATCATTCATATGTAAATAATTACCTTCCGCTTCCTTTAGATAACAATAGACATGCCCAAACTTGCCCGCTCTATTCACACCCTGATTGGATCTCACGATTTGTATTGTCTGAGTAAAAACAAAATGAATTTCTTGGAACGAGTCAATCGACTAGTGGATTTGCTCACGGTATCGACCATGCAAATATTAGAGCAAACATTTGGAGTGGAAGTTGAGGTGGATGACGATTGTTGTCATTTTGATGATTGGAAACCGAATCAAGAAACTCTGCTTAAAGAAATTCTTGAATTATATGAGGTTTGGCGCAAAAATGAAAAATCAGGAGAGGTTATCACTGGAAATGACATCTTTTTCCAAGTAGAAGAGGTTGTGTTGAAATGGCATCCTATTATTGTCAAGTTACAAGAGGAGGTAAAACAATTGCAAGAAGAAAAGGATGTTTTGGTAAAAGAAAAAGAGCAACGACTCTGTGCAAGAAGCTTGTAGAAAGGTGGACCAATACTCCTTCTTATCGATGGTATCATATTTCATTTCGCAGCGCCTACATTACACAAGTGAAAAAAACTTTCTTCAGTTGGTTTTGGATTAAAAATAACTATGTGTCAACGTTTTAGCGTCTGATTCAGAGGAGGATAATCATATTCGTGAAGCCTCTCTCAATATGCATGATGTTGCAAGCTGCAGTGCGTTATCGTTCGACGAAAACATTCTTCATTTTATCTCAACTAAGAACCAATCAGAACATTGTGCAAACCAGTTTGATTGAATCATCTTACCACATGACAGCTAGAGAACCGAATTTAATCACATACTTATCCTCTCATTTTAACAAAACCAGTTTGACCGCATCCTCTTATCTTTTTTTTATCATTGATTGGTCAGATTTTGAAAGGAAACGTGATTGGTTCACGTAGAACACATAACAAGTAAAGCGACTCTCAATTTGTGGATTCAGTGGAAAGATGGAACAGTCCAAAGTTGATCACGCTACGAAGAGAAAGCCCACTCGTCCAGCCAAGGTTGCCTCAGGAACCAAACCTAAAAAGAGAAAAACAGACAAACATATCGTGAAATATGGTGACACTATTCATACTGTCTGCGAAGGCAGGTTTGCCACAAGACGAAGAAATTCTTGAATTATATGGGGTTTGGCGCAAAAATGAAAAATCAGGAGAGGTTATCACTGGAAATGACATCTTTTTCCAAGTAGAAGAGGTTGTGTTGAAATGGCATCCTATTATTGTCAAGTTACAAGAGGAGGTAAAACAATTGCAAGAAGAAAAGGATGTTTTGGTAAAAGAAAAAGAGCAACGACTCTGTGCAAGAAGCTTGTAGAAAGGTGGACAAATATTCCTTATCGATGGATAATATTTCATTTCGCAACGCTTACAATGAACAAGTGAAAAAACTAACTTTCTTCAGTTGGGTTTGGGTTAAAAAAAAATATGTCAACGCTTTACCGTTTGATTCAGTGGAGGGTAATAATATTCGTGAAGCCTCTCTCAATATGTATGATGTTGCAAGCTACAGTTCGTTATCGTTCGACAAAAACATTCTTCATTTTATCTCAACTAAGAACCAATCAGAACATTGTGCAAACCAGTTTGACCGAGTCATCGTACCACAAGACAGTTAGAGAACCGAATTTAATCACACACTTATCCTGTCATTTTAACAAAACTAGTTTGACCGCGTCCTCTTACCTTTTTTATCATTGATTGGTCAGATTTGAAAGGAAACGTGATTGGTTCACGTAGCCGGAACACATAACAAGTGAAGCGTCTCTCAATTTGTGGATTCAGTGCAAAGATGGAACAGTCCAAAGTTGATCACGCCACGAAGAGAAAGCCCACTCGTCCAGCCAAGGTTCCCTCAGGAACCAAACCTAAAAAGAGAAAAACAGACAACCGTATCGTGAATTATGGTGACACTATTCATACTGTCTGCGAAGGCAAATGTGAGGGAGTCCACTTCAATGAGGATGACGATCCCAACTTTGTAGAGATGGTAAAGCAGGGTCTTGATTATATACCTTTCAAACTTGGTAACAGCTCAGAAAAAACAGATATCGAACTTTTCGAAACAGGAGAGATTGTGACTCAAGAAGAAGAACAAGCTGTACACGATTTGTTGTGCGAGCTGAGGTTCATGAATCAAGCCACCCAGACAGATTCTCTTCCTCCATTTGAAATGCCACCGGGAGAACCGCAATTCCATCCTGTGGTTTCTCATACCCTGTGTTGCCCTAATCATGACGTGGAGATGGGCGAGTTTGTGTCCGGTATGAACCTGTTTGACCATGACGTCAGTGTATTTTCATTGGTTCATCACCCGTCCTTTGTTCTTTTGCCTTTAAATTGAAACCACCACCCGGATGGTTGGGTGGACACGTTACACTACATCGCACCATACACTTCTCTCTAAAATACTTTATAAATATTCAATAAAATCTCAGAATACAACTCTCCCAATACATGCATCCTTAATGACTCTACCTATACGGCCTGCATCTCATTAAACCCCTCCTGTACCTATACGGCATGCATCTCATTATCTGCTGACCGAAAACCGGTTTGACAGAGCCAACCTCATTAACTCAGGGCTGCTGCATATATGAATAAAATTCGCCCAGTCATCTGGGATATACTACTCGGGCGCGTATGACGTCGCAAAACATGCGCGTATGACGCCACACGCGCGGCTACACAGTCGTCAGCTCTGTAAACACTTTTTAAAGTTTTAAAAAAGTTGGATCTTTCGCAGTGTTTAGCGGAGCAGTAAAGTTGTTACTTCCCTGCATTTTTTCGCGGTTTGCTACTCAATTCAGGGGCACTAATTAAGGGATACTCAGAAGCCGCTCTAGTGGAAAAAGAAGAGCTTTCGGGGATAAAATCTTGCTTCGAGGAACCCTCATACGTTTTTATCAATGCAGGAGCAATGCGGGGAGATGCCTTGTTTTTATTACGGATTTCAGAACCGAAGATGGGAATTTATGTTGATATCAATATTTGATTGACTTTTCCTTTGTGTTTTGGAGACATGTTAAT